>SNQJ01S0003181.1:195461-253736 GCA_010110895.2 Picea sitchensis
CATCTTGTACTTGAACATTTAAGTGGGGTAAAAGGAGGTTGCCCCCTTGAAGAGGCTTATTATCTGAAATTATCTCTCTTTCAAGGCGTTGAGTACTTTTTCTGAGGATTTTCTATGCTATATTGATATTTGGTTCTTAACATCTTTGGTGTTGATGATTATATGTTATATAAATGAATGAATTAGTTAGATCTAATATTTTACATACCCAAGTAAGAATGATAGATTAATCAAAATAAGTTGCATGTTAGATTAAATAAATGAGGACTATAGAGCTTAGTCACAAATCCCCACTCATTTCCTAGGCTGCAAGCACCTGAGTGTTGTAGCCACCCAGAAGAACTAGCTTAGGTGAGACTGCACAGTGCATCCTATGCGTTGTGTTGCCTTTTGGTTTGCAAGGAGGGCCGATAGTTTTAGGGAGTTTTTGTTGGAAAAAAAGGAGGACTTGAATCTAGGTCAGCCCAAGAAGGGTATAAGGAGTAACCAATAACCAAACACAACCCAGGTCTCAAAGGTGGGACAAATATGGGAGTACCTACCCATTGTCACCTTATATAGACACTCCCCTCGCTTTAGTTATGATGAATTCACCACAAGGGGGGAATCTCTGTGACCCTAGGGGGATTGAGATGGAAAGTGAGATGATGATGTCAAACAAAACCCCCTTTAGTTCAAGTTTGGCGAAGGCGTAAGTATTAATAATGAGTCTTGTAGATGGTAAATAATTTTCAAGTATTATATACTTGCAAAACATCGTACGCCCTTCCCAGAACAAGACAAATGATGCAAGCAATAGCCTTAAACCAATGGGGATTAAGAAAGAATTATTGTTGTACCAAATTGCAGCAGTATGGAAATATATGTATCAGCAACAAATAATGACAATAGCTTCAAATTCAACCATCCAAAATCTAGTACAAGATATCATAAATAAAGCAAGCAATGACTAGTCAAAATTCCAATGTTTAAAACAAGACTTTGGTGGAATTAAGGGTTATCAGAAAGTTATTATGAAATCCAGGTGGCTGTAGCAAAACATTTCTATAGTAGAAATATCTAGCCACAAAAATCAACAAGTAAACCACCCGACAATTAGCCAATAACCAACAGAACAATTACCAATCTTTACAAGTGAATTTCAGCGGTAGAATTGTGAGAAATAGATGATGAAAAACTGATTTTGTAGCAGCCCTAATGGTTGTAGTATTAATTTTTAATATAAAATATAATTACTTAGCTAAAATAGACACCCTTAGGGCACAAAGAAGCCTAAATCATGAAGAATTGATTCCAACTTGAACAATTGCAATATCTCTAAACTTCACGCATACCAATGAAACAATTTTACATCTCCAATGAAACTAAATTAGTTCCTTATCAATTGGTTTAATAGAGTCTCCTCTGTAGGAGCTATTTTTGTTACTTCTCTAGGGGTGTAATTCTTTTTATTCCCTAGAGAAAACAGAACTATCAAGGCAAATCTAGGAGGGTGTAAGCCCTTTCACTCCTCCTAGCAACCTTTGCAAGAAAATATTATTCAATGAAAAGATGATAGATATTGGTGGAGGGTGGATTCCTCTATACTCCTCTAAGAGTTTACAAAATTAACCTTAACCAAGAAGAAAACACAAAAAACCACAAATTCCTTACCTAGTCCAAGAAATAACAAGATAAACCCTTTTTTACCAAGAATATTCCACCACAATAGAGAGAACAAAGCATCCAAGAGATAGCGCCTAAATTATTCCTCTAATATACAAGTAGTACCATCCACAAAGCATAAGAAAGAGATAGTGCACCTTTCCTAAGTAGGAAGAAAATTTCAGCCAACAAGTATGTAATTCTCAAGTGAGTTATGTTAAAATGAAATGTGAGGTGACCTTTATTTATATGATTTCACCTAAAATAGTTTGTCCACATTCATAATTTGAGGAGGCCGACCTCCCAAATTTTCCTTCCTAAACAATATTTTTTACCAAATTACAAAATTACAATGAAGAAAGCCCTAAAATGATGATGCCACTTCCTTAGGAGGTGATGTAAGGGCATAAAGAGAAAAAAATTGATCTTGTTGATGAATTCGTTTGGCCTCCCAAGGACAAATGTCAATGTGGTAGTGTCTTCCTTCAATAAACATGCCATATCATCATCTAACACCTTGCACCACCAAACCCTAACATTCCAAGTGATGACAATGTTGAGGAAAAGATGTGAAGTGATCTTACTCAAGCATTTTCAGATTCTTCTTGGCTAAATCAAAATAGACGGGAATATCACCCTATGTGTATAGGCATCAAAAATAAAATCCTAACTCACAAGTATTGATTACAAGTTCTTAGGCTAGTCTTTTTTATAAATAAAAGCTTGCTGGAAAATTCATTTTAATGTGATTTTCTGAATATAATGGTTGCTGAAATAAAGGTAGAGATAGAAGTAAAGACACCAATATGATAATCAGGGTAGATGAGACATAAAGCAATCGTTTATTTCATTCCAATTCACACTTATTTTTACAATATTTCATGCAAAAATTTTGGACCAAAGTCAAACTTAGACATCCCCGATGGAACATACAAAAGGACCTCTGATAGAAGATAAAAAACTAAACTCTAAAAGCTGAATCAACTTGCCACAGATTGCTGCCCACTCGACTCTGCAAAATAGCCTTTTTCATTCATGAAAATTAATTCACAAACAAACAAGTCTACACATACTATCAAAGATAGATCAACACCTCTGAAAAAAAAAAGTGTCTGAATGATGTAATTCAACACTGAATTGTGTTGTCTACAATAAGACCCTGCTATCATAAAAAATAATTAGGGTTGTGATAAATTAAAGAATGAATGAAAACTGAACTATCTCAACGTAAACTCAAAGAGAAAACCTTAGTATGCTTCTCCTTGCATCCCCCTATCCTCCATTGTTCCTCCCTTTCCTTTTGCCTTTAAGCAAATTAGAGTTGGTTGAAGTAGTTGAACTACCTCATTAGTTAAATTAACTAAAGACTCAACCAACTTTTTAGTTAGGGGGAAAAGTAATAATCATAATAAGGGTTATACATAAATAATAACTAGTAGGTGGGACCCCATGTGACTCCCTTTAGCCTCTTAACAATCATAACATAACTAGTTAATTAAGAAAAACACCCCTCCTTGTGACTCCCATCATCACATTAACATTTGACAATTTAGCTCAATATTTGAAATTATTTTCAAAAAATATATTACTCATATATCCAAAGAAAACATGTTGTCCAAAACTTCTGAACTCAACTGCCATCGACAATAAATAACATAAAAACTCAAAAACCATATTTCCCACTATGAGATGCAATCTTTCCTTGATTGATGTTGTCTCCCTTCGACTTTTCTGAATTTGCCTTTGGCTGCACTGATCCTTTAGACCTAATCTCGTTGATCACGTGAGAAAAATCGTCCCTCAAATGGATCCGGGAAGACACAGATTTATCAGAGCCATTGGAGGGTGAGGAAGGGGCAGCAATGGATTTTACTTTGTCAAGGGCATGGTGGGCCACAATTTTCAACCTTTTGCTAGCATTGGAAGATTGAACTGGTGAGTGGATAGGTGCAACTTGGACAATCTGGTTGATAGGCGGGGGAGCAAGAAAGGAAAAATTGGGACAACCATGATGTTGGGAGACTGCTGGGTGGAAAATATCCTACCATCTGTCATTTTCAGAAACCTCAGGTTGTAATGAGACATGAGGGGGAACGGGAATACCAAGGGCTTGTGGAGGTTGTAAGGGAGGCCTTTCATGCCTAGGTTGGACCACTCCTTTCCTGATCCAATTGAAAAATCCAACCTGAATTAATTGGCCTAACTCTTGTGAGTCAGCATCAAAGTGTATAGAGAATCTTGGTGTTCTTGGGCCTCTATTTCAATTACCTCTCCCTCTCTTTCTCTTCCATGGCTACCTCAGTTGAAAAATCTCATTCCTGCATGCATGATTCATTAGCAAATAGTCCGTTTACAACCATACATGACAACTCCTTAAAAATATGAAATAGATTTTGGCTCAGGAACATATCAGACTCATGCAATTCAATCCATACAAATTGTTTAGCTGTTGTCGATGAGCAGGGGGTGAACAAAGGTTCTGGGATATGCGAGGGGTTTGTATTGAGCGAAAAATGATAAAATCAGGGGGAAGAAACATGGTTACTTCTCAAAGACAAAAAAAATCAACTGTAATGCAAATTGAAGAGAATATCACTATAATCCAACCGAGAAACTGCGACTTCAAATTGCTTCAATACATAATTCCTCTTGATTGTAATTAAATTTTAGAACAGGGAGTGAAAAATGAATATGGGAAGGCGAGGGGGTTTTAATTAACGAAAAGAGAAATAATGGTAGGGAAAGAGAGTGGGTACTGTTCATAAAATTAATTAAGTAATCCATACAATCATTCCAAATCAATGTAAAATATCAACACCAACCAAAATGATCATTGTGCCAAAAGAACAACTATTGTGTAAAATTTAAACAATTTTGTGCATTAACTTGCTCACCGTTTGTAGTCAATATGTAACACAGTATCATAAAAACAAGACAATATCATTCCACAACAACTTGTAGAGGAGATCGACTCTTCTCATTTATCCATTTAACATTTTAAAACAATTCCCAAATGAATACACAATCAATTATTCCCACTCTCTTCAGCGCCAACTCATCACCCACTACCAACAATTATTTCAATCATCAAAAACAGACACAAAATTCGTGCCTGATCTCGTCCTCTAATTTATTTAATAATTAGACTGTAATGAAATTATACTGTCACATATCTTGTGCTTATCTTTGCTAGGAAACATGATATTCATTAATGCACATAACAAACAACCACATACATCCATCAATATTTTAAATGTAAAGACCTTGACTTGCCATTTAAACTCACAGACAACCATCACCATTTAACACATACTATGTTGTGGAACACACAAACATTCGAAAAAATGCAAGAGCACTTCTGTGACTGCACAGGTCCAACTACTCCGAATCTAAACAACCATAATGTTGGGCTATCAATAAATATAACAAGGTAGCAAAAATAAGCCTCATCAAATTGCAACAAAACCATTTTGTTTAAAAAACCCCGTGACCATATCTAACATAGTTACAAACTTAATGAGAACTCTCCAGAGTTCTCATTTTTTGGGGGGTCCAATTTTTTACCTTGTTTTCAAAAATGTTGCTACTGGTAGCACCCCCTTTCTGTTTTTAGATGATTTTTGATATTTTCAATTTTTCGATCCCCAATGTTTCCACATTATTTTTTTAAATGCTCAATTTTCATCTATTTTCAATTTTTTCTAAATATATGTATATTTTGTTTTTATTCAACTCCGTTTTTAGTCCTTTTTTCACGCTTCTTTCAATCTTAAAAATGTTTTTTACCATTTACTTTTTCGAAGTTATGATTTTTCATAGAATTTTGTCTCAATTAATTTATTGTTCCATACTTTTTAAATATAGTGAAAAACATCATTTTTAACACATTGTTTACCTTTACTTCAATAAATAAAAAAACATTGTAGTTAAATAACACTAATTTTAAATACTTATATAAAAAATGCACATTTTATAGCCATATACTCATAAAAAAATCTATACATTTTGGTACACATTCCTTAAAATAACATGTCAAATAAATCATTTTATGGACATAATTGAACAAAAAAGGTCTAAATTTTATAAAATATCATTTTCTTTCATATTTTCCTTACATTTGAAGTAAAAATGACAACATTTAATAAATATTTTCAATGTATAGTGATTCACATGCACAAATGTCGCTTGAAAAAAGCTTGATAAAAGATTCATGAGAAGAAAACAAAAAGAAGATACATCTTTATTCTTATTTTCAAATATGAAGGTCAAATCATTACAATTATAACTCATCAAAAAATTGCAAAATTGAGCATTGTCTTCAAAGACATCTTTAAAATAATCAACAATATCATATATCCCAAATTCATCATGCTCCACAGACACATCATCTTCTTCTTAAGCGTCATTTTTTGCTTCCATTGTGTCATTCTGTTCTTCCATTATGTCATTTTTCTCTTCCATAGGGTCTTTGATATCCGCAAGTTCTCCAAAGTGGTCCTTTCCAATCATTCCTCCTAGTGGTACTTGAGGTTCCCTTGACAATTTTGCCACCTTTGATTAGTAAAATCCTCTTTCCTCAGCCAACTTCTTACACAATTCATCACGGAAATTTGGAGACCGCGATAATTCTTTGTTGAATAAAACAGCGCCTTGTATTGGGTCACTTTCAATGGATATGCAATTTCTTCCTTTTTGTAAGCAACAAGCTAATGTTGTACCTAATCACCAAATACAAAATAAATAATGAAGTTAGATCTTGTAAAACATAGAATTAAAATAATCTAGATTGAAGTATGATTTCATAAATATTAGATCATAATTCTTACACGAACACGAGAACAAATCCAAAACCCAATCTCCTTCATTTTTGAAAATTTATTTATAAGATAATTAACTAATGCTTTGTGGTTTTGATAAATGTAACCATCTCTCCTTTCAAATCTTTTTCCTCGTATTTTAGCTTTCTAACCACAACATTGTATACATAAAGCGGAAAAAGGCAATGTTGACATAAATATGAGCATCACCTTGGAAAAAGGCTCCATCGCAAAATTGAATTTCATGTTTTATAGTTGGTTTTTTAACAGGTTGAAAAGGGTCTCACTTTAGGAAATACTTGAAAATATGTAAACTTTTAACTTTGGAATATTTGCATATTAATAGATTTAACTCTATTTCAAAGTTCCCCAAATTTTACAAACTTGTACTCCATAGGAAAGCTTGACAAAGAAACGAAACTTCCAAATTCCAAACAACATGACATGTGAGGATAGATATCAATTTAAATATAAAAAAAACAACATATGAATGCATGGTGTCATTATTACAAGATACTAACATTGCATTGATATGAAATTTGTTATGGCATTGTTGTTATTGTTACAATAATAATAAATAATAATATGATGTGGAAGATGTTTTCCCACAGCGGTGCCTGAATGAAAACTCCATCTATCAAAAGCAACACATTTAGGGGAGTTAGTCCGGTGTGCATGGTTCAAATCAACATTGTACATTTAAAACCGGTTCACTAAGAACAATGAACAAATTTGGAATGGGTTCTCTAAATTTAATCAAGGAGAAAGATAATAATCTCGATTGGATAACCAATTCAAAACCAAAATTGGATTTGGTAGAAACAATCATCGATAGGCAAATGAATAAATGGAACTAAACAAGCCCACTCATAAATGAATCATTGCTCCACCGAGTAATGAATTAGTTAAAATTTGATTGAAATATCTTGAGCATTCAATCTATGGTGGGAAAAGCCTATAAAAACACTATCAAGTTTGATCAAGAACTCCACAAATTAATTCTTATAAATTCGTGATGTTCTACAGCATTCCCCAAAAGAGCAATTGCAATACTTGCAAGTTGGGATAATCTCAAATAAGAAAATTTTCATGGTAGTTTAATCTAGGAAACAAATTGACCTTAGTACTAAAAGACTCTAGAAATATTTAATTTGGTTATATAATTGCACAGTGCAACAAGAGCAATTCTAGAAGTTGGAATCGAATATTTTTTACATCACAAAAAATTTCAATCAATGGTGTAGATATAAACACATTCATTTATCCAATCGAACATTCAATAATGGAAATGAAATTCAAACCCTACACTAAGAACTATTTGGTAATCAAATTGCATGGCTATGATGAGAGGTAGTGTATCAGGTGGCTGGCTCAGCCTGAGTCATTGTGTAGCGGGAAGGAAAGTAAAGGAAGCAAAAGAGGGCACCATTCCCATGGAGAGCTGTGGAGACCTGGTTTCATCCCAGTTAGAGAGAGATAGCTACGAGTATCTAGTCTATGATACTACTCGCCATATATACGTGTAACTATGACATTTGAGGTGATCCTTCCTGAACACCCATTGTGTGGCAAGGATGAATAAAGAGAAGGAAAAGAAAACAAAATTGATAGCTATGGCACTATTTAGCGTGGCTAACTCCGCTGTGAGCCCACTTTAAATAGCATTACGTCTCTTAAATGTTCCACTCCATTTTGTTAGCAAATCCAGCAGTTCAATTGTTGGTCACGGGTTCTCTCATTTTATTCCATTTTTCCATTGATCGGATCTGGAGCCCCATTCCCACGGAAGCAAGAATTGTGATGGCAATTATAGTTCTTTCAACATGCTCAATTAAGGAAGGCTAGTTATTATGGTGAGTCGGAGTTGTTATTACATATACAAGGGCATCTATGGCCTATCACTAAGATGGGCACCCTTATGTTTGAAACTATTCGGTATATAAATCTATTGCATGGGAATCACCTGGATCAAGCTGTTGTCAAAGAACGTACCATTGCCCATTTTCCAGATCGAACAACCCCCGGTTATTTAGTCAGAGTTTTTCTAGGAGTAGAAACCCACAAGGACCTAAACCCGGTACAGAGGCGTCCGGGCATCATACTCGAGGAGACCCAGCGAACTCCGTCCATGGCGCATTGGTTTCTAGAAAAAGAGAGCACTCAACATGATTGCTAGAGTTCACCAAAATCAATGGGTGTGGGCGATCAAATTGCATGGCTATGATGAGAGGTAGTGTATCAGGTGGCTTTCTGACTGAGTCGTGAATGGCGGGGAAAGGAAAATAAAGGCTTAAAGAGACTGCGTTCCATTAAGGAAGTTGTGGAGACTGGGTTTCATCGATTCGAGAGAGATAATCTGAGTAGCTAGTCTGTATATATATTGTAACTTCGCCGCGTTTGGAAGTGATGCTGCACGAACACCGGTATTGTGGAAAGAGAGAATGAGAAGAAGGGGGGAAAACCAAGTGATATTGTATATGACACTATTGTGTAAGCTAACTCTGCATGTCTTGACCACGTAATAACGTGACCACGTCTCTTCATGTTCCACTCCATTTCAGTAGAAAATCCAGCAGTTCCAATTGTTGATCCACCTGTTTACCTCTCGTTTGTCCATTTTCAATTGATCCAGATACGGAGCCAGTCGCAGAAGCAAGGGTGACAGTAGCAATTACAAGGTTATTTTTTCCAACATGCTCAATCAGGAAGGCTAGTTAATCCTCCCAATTCCGAGTCAGTTGTTAATACCTATATAAGACACCCTATTCTGTTTATCACTAATATGGGCACCCCTATGTTTGAAACTATTCGATATATAAATCTATCGCATGTGAATCACCTGGATCAAGCTGTTGTCAAAGAACGTACCATTGCCCATTTTCCAGATCGAACAACCCCGATTCTTGATCGAGTTTGTCTGGGTAAAACCCGCGGGACCACAGGCAGGGCAGCGGTACAGGCGATCTGCTTTGGTAGCCTCGGCCGAACCTGACCCAAGTCTGTGGCGGTAGTTTCTAAGAAACATCTGATGCCTAAGAGGTACAAAATCAATGGGTGCTTCGAATTTCCTAATTACTTCGGCGAATTTCTTTATTCGGTATATTGAAGCATTCTTGGATTTCTCGATCCATTCTATATTATAAATCCATCGACAATCTAAACAATCATTTTAGTTCAAAATGAATTTAATTCCTAAAATGCAGTTCCTTTGTAAGTTGGAGACTAAAATATTCCTTGCTTATGCTTGTAGGATTGCGCGAAAGAAATTTAAAGAGATGAACCTGCAGCCAATGACTCCGAGAAATCACAAAAAGTGTATAGAGCTAACCCATCTAACAAGTAAAAATCTAACCATATTAGTATTTTTATACAAAGATAGAGCAGACCAGAAGACTTGGGCCAGGCTTCTTGGCGGAAGTGAGGTGATGCGGAGCATAGCCCCGGTGACCCAGTGAGCTTTAAGCAGAATCTCAATGAACATTCGAGGAGTGAAAAGGATATCGTAGTTGATTTCATGGGCTAGAAACACATAGGTTTTCATGTTAGTACATATTTTGTGGTTGACAGAGTCGAAGTAATCTCTCAACCTACCGGCCTTACATCTTAACATTACCATTAGTTAGTTGGATATAATATAGTAACTATAATTCACATTTCACATAAAGGTATGTCATTATAGGCATGCCCAAAGAATTTTGTTGGGGGCTAGGATTTTGGCTTTGCTACCCAATACTTCTTACGTGTATATTTATTGTTTCACTCTCAGACTAAGAAGACTCGTGTAATACAAAGGGACCTTAACCCAGTTTGGAATCAAGACCAGACATTCAATATAGCGAATGTTTTTTATTGTGATCGTTGCTTACTCACTGCGGTATCCTATTTAAATCAAAAGCTTATACTTCCTTGCGTGTTTATATATTTATACAAGTGTCTTGAAAGAAACATCTTTGGAAAAATCTGAATGCTTTGAAAATTTAAATATCTTTGTTGAACGATTGTTTGGATTATGCAGGAAGTGTGGGATAAGGATCGATTCACACACAATGACTTCATGGGAAAAGATGAATATGACCTAAAGCCTCTTGTGGCTCCATCCATTGATAGTAACCTAGTTAAAGGTAGTCACGTCGTCCAACAAGATGGTCCAACAAGTCAAGATGTGTGCTTGAAGTTGGATCGTGTTCACTCTGGTGACTTGGAACTGAAACTCGAATGGCATCACTGAAGGCTTTGTTTCAGCATGTGGGGATCCAATAGTTATGTTCCGAAGTGTCTATAAATTAGATTAAAATAACAGAGGGATTATTATATAAACCCTACGCAATTCCAATGACGGTCTGTTATGTGCCGACTATTTGTAATATTTAGATTTCACTATCAATAGAATATTCTTTTGTTTCATTAGAACTAAAACTAGGTGTGCAATAACTTTTCTTTGCTACGTCGGCTATAACTTTTATCTCTGTAATCATCCGTGCGGTTCAAAACTACAAATTTCCACTGTTGCTTGTCTCACCGTATGGAATTTAGAATTCCACAACTAATGGCCTGCTTCTCAGAATTGTTTAAAAGGTTCAATATATAATTTAATGGCTAAGATTGAGGGTTGTGCAAACAACTGCTGTCGTTTTTCTCTCTTGACTGAGTTTGTTTGTTTCGTGATAACATGGAAAAGGGTGATCCAAAGTACCGTGGGCGCAGTAATCCAAAGTCCAAATTGAAAGCGTTGGACATGACAACAATACTCCGAGAGGACAAAACAATATTACCAAAATGTTATTGATCTGTATGACATGATAATGGTATTTTTTGATTTTACTGGCAATGTCAGGTTGTAAAGTAACCCTGCAGTCATATTCTTAGTGCACAAAATTATGTATGCAACATGAAAACCTATGTGTTTCCTAACCCGTAGGCAATCAACGCGGGATATCCTTTCAAATCCTATGTGCATTTTATTTAAAACTTTAGAGTCGAAGGTTTGATGTGGAATGAACGGTCACAAATTTTCTTTGAAAAAACGTAATAATACGAGAAGACATGGTCCTCTATCCCAGTCAGATAGTAATTAAATATTATAAGCATCCATATAGAGTAGTAATTAAATATTATAAGCATCCATATAGATTTGATTCATTGAGCTCCCATCATCATAATCCTACTTTAATAATTTAATCTTTTATTAATTTGTAGGGGCACACTCTATCGGAGGGTTATATTGTGATATTTCATGGAATTATGTATTACCTTGTGCTGTGTGTGATAATAACATTTAAAAGTAAACATTTAAGGAGTTTCTTTATGATTTTGTTTATAATGTTATGAGTTCTTTTACCCACATTATAAAAAATGTGTGCCATTTTCATACCCAATTTTAAAAATGGGTGCTACCTGCATTAGAAATACTTTTCAATTTGATAGTTGATTTTGAGGTTTGGTTTTAATGGGTACCAGTGATAAAAATCTCGATTTAAAATGATCTCAAAATTTAACGTTTGAAAAGAAAAATTTCTAAGCTTATCTTATTTGTTGTTTTAGGTGTTGATTTTAGGTTTTTCTGAGCTATTGTCTAAGTTTGAAGCCCATGTTTGAAAAAGTTTTGAAGCCCATGTTTGAAAAATGTTGTAATTTTCACCCTGTTTTAAAAAATGGTGCTACCGGTAGCACCACTTTTTGATTTGGGGGTTGATTTTGATGTTTTTTATGCAAAAATATGGGTTTTTTGGGCTAGAGTTCTCATTTTGAGGTCACAGTTCTCATTAAGTTGGTAACTATGTTCTCTGAGGGAGCAACTAATAATATCCATAGCATACACAGTGGATGGCCATACCATAATTTCCACGATTGCAATACTCCCATGGAAATTAAAACACACAGTCATAATAATCAACAAATCAACCTAACATGTTGCAGGAACTTCACACATACCCACGCATCACGCATGATAACAATGTTGGGTTATCAATTCAATAATCACAAAGGCATCGACTGTGTATTCTATTTAACAAATCATCCAATAAACCATGCTGAGCTTATCCATTCAATTATAATAAAAAATGTAGTGACTAGATACAAAAACCAACACCATTGTCACACAATCAATGGGGTGAGCCAGTAATCAACTCTGTCGACAATACACCACCAATCCATAACAACCAAAAGTATACCCTAAAGTCCATAATGGTCCCCTCTATCAACACTCATGCTTGAGAAATTAAGGGTTTGCTCTATGGACCAACACAGGGATACTAGATTCGACTCCTCTCATTGGTGAAAACCTCCGAGACCAATGATGCACACACAGGGTATACCACAATTGACTTTGTGGACAGGGTGACAATTCCTGTGATAGGAGAGACTATGAACAGAGGAGCTAGGATCCATTTTGGCCTTGTAACAATACTTAGCACAAACAGGGTATAACCCTCATGGAATTCCCAGCTAACCAACTAACAATGCTGAGATGGAACAGAGTCAAGAAGAAGCAATAGAACCCACTGCACAACCATCGGTAACATGAACAACCCATACCCAAGTGACACAATGTGTAGTGACACAAGGTGCTTCAAACCCATTAAAAACCATAAAAGCCAAAGACTAGGTATGGTGATACAAATGCATGAAGACAACCAACCACTCTAGACCAAACTAAACCCTCCAACTAAAACAACAAGGATGACAGAGAGCCTTTATGACTGCCAACACTCAGAACGACCAATAACGCAATGACTTCAAACATTATTGCAGTGGAAGCCACCAATGATTCATTCCAAAACAATATCACAAATTTACACAGTTTCCATACTTAAGGAAAGAACAAACCCATACATCCGAGTCAATATCTATTTCATAACTAGAGAAGACTCATGGATGGATAAAAAAAGACATACCTGTAATCAAAATCACCTTAAAAATGCGAGTTGGTTGAGCGGTTCTCCCTTTGCTTGAAATTCGGAGCCTAACCACAGAAAACACAACTGAACAATAGCCCGACTAGGGTGGCGTCCAGTGGAAGGAGTAAGGATGACATGCAGTAAATGCACATCGCCTCCACTCTCCATTCATTAAATTCTTCAGTACACACCAGCCATTAACCCATTAACCATTCAATTAAACCATGCATTGGAATTAGCATCTATCACTTGTCAAATGCGCCACCCACATCATATCTTACCATTTCCAACCATACGATAATGCATATTAACCATGTCTTTGTATAACTCAATAACTCAATAAATCACATAAATATTAAATTGTTAGCTAGGATTATCAACGATCATTTCAATTTCAATGCATGTAGATTAGTATATTAGCATAGTTTTTGCATTTGTTTATATTGCTTTTGCCTTTTTCCAACTGCTCTTTATGTATTGTTACTAACATGTCTGTTGTGCAGGTGTCAAAGTAACAAATCTAGGAACAAATAGAAATGGCAACAATGGATAACATATGAAATCGTAACATGAAATTAGAGCTTAGAACAAAACATAACATGCCTTACCCATCATTCACTTGTCGTGATTAGAACCAACACATATCAGGCCTTATTCATTTCCAATAAAAATCAGATTTCATCAATGATGTAAGTAGTGTCGAACAACATCATAACCATGAAATAAGAACTAGACCTGATCTTCGAATATATAAGGGGGTCCCAACTACTAGTATTATTTATATTGTTAGATTATAATAATAGGCTTTAGCAATACTTTGCGGGCACAAAATCATTGCGATTTCAATCGTCAACAAACTGGCGAATCCATAGGGAAATTTTTTTCAACGGATTTCGAACTCATAACTCATGGTTTCACAGACCAAGAACAATAGGTATGACCAGGAATATTATGCAACTGGTGGAATTGAGTGGATTTCATGGAAAAATGACTGGGAATTTGGGAATAACTCATGAAAAGTGTTAAGTGTGAGGGGTTTTACCACTGTGTGCATAATCCTTCAATTGGAATCGGTTCTTAACTTCAAGGAGAAATTTTATGGACTTTTTCTCTTAAATTCTCAAATGGGTGAAGAAAAGGGAAGCAGAATCAGGATATAACCCCAAAATTTTTTTTTAGGCAAGAGTGGAGGTAGATAACAAATTCAAGGGTGCTTCCAAGGAAAACATTGTAACAGTTGTGTAAACTTGATTGTTATTGACTAACAATGTCTTGTTTAGTATTACTCTGGCAGGACTAATCCAACCTCATTTTTGACCAAATAGACTAAAGGATAGTAAGAAACTAGATCATGACTGGAGTAAAATGGCAAAGATTAAAACAACAATAATAAAAAGGCAGAAATGAAAAAGCAGCCATAAATATTTTAACACAGAAAGAAGAAGTCAACTACTGTAAAGCAGAAAAGAGAAGCGCAAAATTGAAAGAAGAGCTAGGCTACTAGTATACAAAAAATCCGAACAACATTAGAACTTTTCACGTTGGTCCCTCACATTGTTTCAAGTGAGGACCGTTAGTGCTATAGGAAAACAATTGCTCCTGTAAATCCTTTAGAAGGTAAAAGTTAGTATCCAAGACGAAAGCAATTTTGAAAGGACCCAAAAATAACCCTTGGAACTCTGAGGTAATTATCATCCCTTTAAGGTACATAATTAGATCATTAAGATAGAAATGGATAATGACCAATTCATCAAGAGTGGTGTGTATAGGTGTTTTAGAAGAGGTACATGGATCAGGTAAGCCATAAAATAGGCATCCATAAGTCATGGTACCCAAATTTGAGATAGGACTGGTTTTGTGAACATCTTCCCTTTTCCCCTTGATTTTACTGTAACCCAAAAAATGTCAAGTAAGGGCCTCATCTGTGGCCTTACAACCTGCTGCAGACTCATTTCCATATTGAGGGGAGGGAAAGCATTTCTCATAATAGCTTGACCAAAAGTGAGAAAACTAATGCAGGTTCTAATACGATCAGTGGTCTTCGAAACAGGTACCCAATTGGAAACCCATTCATAGTAGACTAGAAAAATAATCCCAACCTTTAAGAAATTTCCCCACCTCTTTTGAAAAACTGCTTTAAATGCAGAGTTAATAGGTCTTGGTTTTTTCTTAACAGGTTTCATGCCTTCCTTGATGAGGATAACATGTTGTATAAGACCAGGATCAAAACCACGAAGATCCATATAACACTGAGCAAAAACATCTTAAAATTCACCAAGTGGCTTGGTCAACTTCATTTCTTCTTTATCAGAACATTGGGTACTTATTTTAACTTTCCTTGAAGATTCGAGTGCCCCAATATTCAAGGAGATGGTTTCAATCACCTTCCTTCTTAACTCATTTTTTATCTATTTCTCTCTATTGCCTACATCACTCAATGAAAATGAACTCTCAAGAGGAGTCAATCCATTTGGAATCTTGTTGTCTTCTATGGATATAATTTCCTTGGGCTTAAAAGGTTCGTCTTGAATGAGAGCACCAACACTCTCATCATTTGGGAGGGCCTGCCAAGATTCTACATTGTCATGGATATGTGGACGATATAAATATTGAAAATAACAATCAGGCCTGTGAGGTATAGGTTGTTGATTAGGAGAAGCTGCAAAGACAACTAACTGATCAACCATTGAATTCAAATCCCTCTTAACATGATTGATGTTGAAAGATAATAAGTTCAAGATAAGTGCCCAAACAGTTTGGGTATATCGTTCCATCAACTTATTGCTAGGATAGTATATGTTGCGTGCCAGGTTCACAACAAGCTCAGAATATCCAAAAAATGAATGGTGACCACAACCGAGATTATAGGTGTTTTCAATGCCTAATAATAAGGCTTTGAATTTAGTGACATTGTTCATACACGCAAACTCCAACCTGTAAGAAAAATTATGAATTTTCCCTACAGGGGAAACTAAGATAATGCCAGCCCCATTTCCTTCATTTGAGCGTGATCCATCAAAGTGCATGTTCCACATTTCATCATCTAAATCAATTTGTTCCAAAGGAATATTATCCTCCTCCGCAAAGATGGAATACACTCCTAGGTCCTCTTTGATGTAGTTTACATGATGTTGTGGAACGCTTTATATGTAGGGTGAAATCCATCCCTCTCTAAGGACTATAATGTTCTTACCATTCGGAGGAATGAATAAATGTGTCACATCGAGTGAGAGATATCCACCTATTAAGGCTTTCCAATCTCTTCCCAAGATAATTGAGTTATTGCTTACCGACATATCGATCACCTGAATACTAAGGGTTGTCCTTATTTCAGGGTGTGCGCATAAAAATAAGGTTACATCTTTAATCTCACCTATGGTCATTTGGTGTAGGCTATTATAAGAGAGCATGCTTCTAATGTTTTCATTTGTACAATACAAGCCTATCTCTTCCATAATAATCTTCGACATCACACTTGGGCCCGAACTGCCATAAATGAGGCAACAATGGGAAATATTATCCATAATCTTTACAGAAATATAAAAAGGGGGATTTTTTACAGGGTGTCTAAAGTTATGTACACCTACTTTATTTACATATGAATCCTCTTCATTTACCTCTTCAGAGAGGTTGGCTAAAACAAAATATTTCCCTTCCATGAATTGTTTCAGATGCATCTGTTGTTCAGGGATGACAACCATGTCCAAAAGGGTTGCATTTTCTTTGATGTTGGCCAACTGATTCAAGATATTGTATTTGAAAAAGGGGAGAGGAGAGGTAGTTCCTTGACTGTCAGGAAACTTAGGAACATGTACAGTAGCAGCAGGTGAGGATGGGTTTGGGCTAGAAGAATTGCTGGGAGGGTCAAATTTCCCCTTGAGAGCATAGGCTTTGTTCCCAGTATTGATGATAATAACATCTTCTGGCTCTGCAAAATCTAGGACAATGATAATAGTTTCTGGTATTTTACCAAAGATCTTATCTCTGGCACTCTTCCTTACCTCACATGTGGCTTCCTCGTGGTGTTCCTCGCAGAAGTTACACCAAATTCGAGTCAAGATAGCTTTAGGCTGAAAATTATTCTCAATTGGACTTCTAAAGGGGGGTGTGGAAGAGGATTATGCTCCAGGGGTGAGAGGTGAGACAATCCCCTTTCGCTTAAATGCTATCATATGATTGTTCATATCTTGTACTAGCTGTAATAGGGAGGACATGTTTGTTTGTCTAACTGATTATCCCTGGGGAAGATCTGTTCTTTCAAGATGTCCTTCATACTTTGAACACGTATGCAGAGCGGAACCAAGATTATCAATGGATTTTTCCTCAAGCCTATGACGGTAGCGGGAAGGTAATGCATTGTAGTAATGCATGGAAGCGTCTTGGTTCTGAGGTCGAATGAGTTCAAAGATCTGATTGTATAGCTTAGTGAAACGCAAGTTGAACGACTTGATGGTCTCACCATCCTTATAGGTGACATTATTATATTCCCATAACTTCTCGATTGTGAATTTAGATTGCCCATAAGTGGATCTGAACCAATATATTAACTCCTCCCAAGTAGACATAATCTTAGGAGGAAGTTCAAAGAAATGGGCCACAGCCTTTCCTTTCAAGGAATTGATGAATAAGCGCATACAAGTATGATTGTCATTGGCTCCTATGTTATGACAAGCATTATAAAATTCCTCCAGGTGTTCATTTGTAGTGACAATGTTATTCCCTGAGAACTTAGGAAGATGATCCTTGAATTTAGGAAGTGGAAGAGTAGTAGGTGCTAAGTTAAGAGGAGAGGACACATGCCATGGTGTGGTTGTGGCGTTTTCTTCAAATTGAAAAATCCCATACTTTTTAATGACTTTGGTGGGATTTGTGGTAGCTTGGACAGGGATATGGTGACTATATAAGCTACCAATAACTGACGAAGTCTAAAGCCTGGGAAGAGGAAGCACTTCCCGTGCCACCAGAGCCACCACTAGATGCCATCTTGTGGATGATAGAAAAGGAAAAGAAAGATGAACTGGATGAATCAGACAAGGTTCTCTTTAGAGCACTTTGTTGGGCAGATAACACAAGGTTCCTTCTTCCTATTTCAACAATATGATTAATTTCGTGTGATAAGCCTCTTCTTCTTCTAAAGACACGAGAGTCTAAGGACATGAAAGAAAGGCCAAAACTGAAGGAACAAGAAGGTTATTTTTTATTTCTAGGCTGTCTATGTCTAGCTTCCCCATGTTCTTGGGCACTAATATCTTGTTCAATTGCTTCCCATGAATGATTAAGCTCAGCACGGGTATTGGCAGTGTCTAAAATGGTGTTTAAACAAATTCAAAGCAATGATGGTTTGATTCTGAAGACCAGGCTTAATATTGGGTTGCCTTGTAATAGGCACAGTCCTTAAGAAATAAAACATTCAAAGAATCAATATCAGAAAAAAGATGTATCGATGAAAATCGAGTATAAAAATTAACCAAAGAGATATTGAAGATCTCCCCAGTATGGTCGCCAAATAAATGTTGAGGAAAAGATATGAAGTGATCTTACTCAAGCATTTTCAGATTCTGCTTGGCTAAAGAAAATTAGACGAGAATATCACCCTATGTTTATAGCCATCAAAAATAAAATCATAACTCACAAGTATTGATTACAAGTGCTTAGGCTAGTCTTTTTTATAAATAAAAGCTTGCTAGGAAATTCATTTTAATGTGATTTTCTGAATATAATGGTTGTTGAAATAAAGGTAGAGACAGAAGTAAAGACATCAAGATGATAATCAAGACAGATGAGACATAAAACAATCCTTTATTTCATTCCAATTCACCAAATAATCATTCTTTTTACAAAATTTCATGCAGAAATTTTGGACCAAAGTCAAACTTAGACATCCCTGATGGAACATACAAAAGGATCTCTGATAGAAAATAAAAAGCTGAAATCTAAAAGCTGGATCATCTTTCCATATATTGTTTCCCACTCAACTCTACACAATATCCTTTGTCAGTCATGAAAACTAATTCACAAGCAAACAAGTCTACACAGAATATCAAAAATATATCAACACCTTTGAAAAACAAGTGTCTGAAATATGTAATTCAACCCTGAATCTCGTTGTCTACAATAAGACCCTGCTATCATAAAAAAAATTAATCTTGTGATAAATTAAGGAATGAATGAAAATTGAACTATCTCAACATAAAATCAAAGAGAAACCTTAGTATGCTTCTTCTTCTATCCTCCTATCCTCCCTTGTTCATCCCTTTCCTTTTAGCTTTAAGCAAATTAGAATTGGTGGTGTTAGCACTCTATAAATTTTGTCCGACTGATAGAAAAACGACAGAGGTAACTGTTCCAACCAACTTTAGAGTCGGGCACTATCCTGATGAGCTCAAAGAGGGCTCTCTCGTGTCACTTGATGTTTCTTTGGCAATAGATGGCTAGGTTTAGTTTGTTTTGGGGGTTTTTATAAAGTTACTGGCAAGGAAGGGGAGGGATACTTAGGGCTATGGAGTCGAAATTCTGAAAGTGAATGAAAACAATGACTGGCCGATAAAACTCTCCATAGGATAAAGGCTAAATGAGGCAATGGATATGAGTTATAAATTGTATTTAAGTAGAGTGTAGGAAGAAGGAGAAAACAAATAACTGCATCATAGCATTACTGAAATGAATTCTGAATTAGTTAGGAAGAAAATTACACAGTCTAAATTTCTTAAGCCGGGAGCATCATAAGATGAATTCTGAGCTTTTAACCATCCAATTTAAACACAATAAAGTGTAAATGGAATAAAAGAACATAAGAAATACATACAATGAGAGGAGACAAAACACATATCACCACCATTAGAATATTTTCATAGAGACTTCAAAATCTTCTGCATATGTATTTAATTCAGCTCCAGAAAATTACAATTGAGTTCATAAAAAACATAATGTGTGCCCTTTCACTTCTTCCCACCTTAATACATTCAAAACCTTTATCATTTATACAATTTCGAGTTCCTTTCAATTAGAAACTGATTACAATAGCTGAAATGAAACGTTTCAGCTTCTAAAACTGACTACAATGACTACAAATGACAGTTTTAAGAAAAAAAACATTTCATGATCCAACTGTTGATTCCTCTGACGCTTCAACTCCTTCCTCTTCCACATTCTCTTTGAAATGTCACTTATACTCTTTCAAATCTAATTCCATTTATCCACATTCTCATTATATATTTGAATAAAAATAATTCCCAAATATTTTTTATACTGTAGAATTAAATTTCCATAATTTAATTCATGGCCGTGGTTTTTAAAACCATTTATTGTTTTCTTCCCCTGGTTTTGGAAACCATGTCTTTTTTTTCCCAATTTACCTTTTCACTGTGAAAAACATTCACTGTGTCTTGTTTTTTCCAATTTACTGTTTCACTGTGAAAACCATTTACTGGTTTGTTTCCCATGGTTTTGAAAACCATGTCTTGGTTGCCATCTTTGGTAAAATATTTTTAATCTTCTTCTTTTACTTCTGTAAAACCTTTGGATAAAAAATTATCCAAGTCTTCCTTTCACGTGCATCTTCCCATTTAATTATTTTCCATGGAAATAAACATTAATCTCTATAATTTGTAAAATTTAAATTTTACCTTTGTAAAACAATTTCACCGTGAGGAAGGATTTCATTTATTGGAAATTCCATATCTTCCCATTTAATTATTTTCCATGGAAATAAACATTAATCTCTATAATTTGTAAAATTTAAATTTTACCTCTGTAAAACAATTTCACCGTGAGGAAGAATTTCATTTATTGGAAATTCCATAATTTTTATTGAAATGCACTCCTGGAAAATGTGTCGCACATAAAACATATGATAAATGGTTGCATTTATTATTTCAGACTTGCGCTGGAGTGGTTTACTCCACACCACTTTTACCCACGATATTCACCACGTAAGGACACATCTCCCCGACCAAAACCACTGGTTTACATATCGGCCCTCCTTCACATAATTAACCTCCGCGCTAATTCTCCGCCCGATATGTATGTGCTCCCTCCATCCACCCTTTGAAGTTTCCACATTATAAATTGAGATTCTTGCCCATGATTTGACGTGATGCCATAAATTGAATATTGGATCAAATATTAATATAAATATTTTAGTATAAAAATATTTATAATAATAAACCCTTTTTCTATTTTCCAAGGACTTTGGGAATATAAGGATTATCACATGACTTTGTGGATATGATAAGGGTGCTTAATCTTAATAAAAGGAATATTTATATTTTCAACGAGAATATGATAAAAAGGGGTAAAAATGAATGAAGTGATGGAACTGAGGGATTTAGATAAGCATTAAGGCTAGATATAGGTTTGGGATATTTGCCAAATTTTTGACTCATGGAGGACATGAATATTTTGGATGATCAGTCGAGTGAAGGATTTAGGTGATGGGAGCTTGACAGAGCTGGTGAAAAAGTTTTTAAAATATGAGTGGAAAGATAGCACAAGGACAAGATGCTTTGGAAAAATTAATGCAAATTAGCATGTGATAACATTGGCTCCAAATGGGGATGATATCCTCCCAGTAAGGTAGAAAAGAACTTGTAGACCTTGTTCCTGATACATTGGGCTACTCCTAAAACATGTGTGTGTACCTTGCTCCGACCTATCACCAATGTCTGCTGAAAACCAAATTCTGCACACTACTCTCAACTAGATACTGAACACTGAATACATCGCTAAAATCTGACTGGAAATCCAAACTGAAAAATGATTGACCATAAAGCTTATTTTCATACTCCTATCTACCCCAAAAATGCTGAAATGAATACTCAATCAAGTGATGCTAAAGTGGCAATGCAGCCAATTAAGCAATTGGCTTCTCGATTTTCCTCTGCTCACATTTTTCTTAAGCAGGCAGACAAATGTAAAAGATGGCAGCTGAAAACAAAAATTGAATCCAAAATCTGAGCTTATGAATGAAACAAACTCCTCCTTCACTTATGACTGTAATAGGATAGCCATAAGATCTTGAAAACAATGAAAAATCATTTATTCTTGATGAAAAAAAACATAAAGACAAGCCTCATTCATAAGTGTTTGTTGCTCTTGTTCTATTTCTTCAGTTCTGAGAACATTTTCAAATGAAATGGAAACAATAGGTTTGTCTACTCTTCCATTCATATCAGAAAAAAAATTCATACATCCTCAAAGATCTTCAAATATGACAACGATATTATGTGTATAAAGGCTATCCTCTTGTTCATCAAACAATTCTGGTTGGGTTTTATTAAACTTCTGGAAATTTACTTGAGGATTTTGACTTTCAAATGAATGAATGGAAATAAGTTCCTACTCATAATCTTCTTGCAAATGAGAAAAGATAACACCATGCATTATTTTACAGTCAAGAGTTCCCATGGATGCATTTTCAAAACCATGATTTTCAAAGGAATCAAATAAAACAACGGCCTCTTCATTATCTTTCTGTATTTCTGATTGAAAAGTGGAATACACTATTTTGTTTCTTTCTTGAAACTCTATGTCAGTTGTTTTCTCACTGCTTGAAGTCTCCATAGATGCAGTTTCAAAATCCTCATCCATGTCTAGGCAACTTAGAATTTGAACAACCACATCATTCACAGGGGAAGAAAGAAAACTTTGAAACACTTTGTCTTGCTGGAAATCTTGTTGAATATCTTCATCAAGTTCAGGAGAAGGAAAATGACTTTTAGCAACAATTTATTGATCAACTTCATCTTCAACAAAAGGAGGGGATAATATTTGTTGTTGGGATGAATATTCACAAAAGGCTTCTATGATTTCATCATTCATACACTCTTCATCACCAAAAACATTTTCAAGGTACTTAATGAAATGTTCACAAAATTCACAACAATGTTCAAACACTAAGAATGAAGGATTGGATTCTCTATAATGCTTAAAGAATGTTATATGGAAATATTTAAGAGAGCATAAGCTGCTTGGTTTTAAAACTTCATACCATAATCTTGCTTTCCCCTCTAGAGTAGCCATAAACATTTTCATCAAAAAATCCTCATGAAATTCAACCCCCAGCTTACATATGTGCATGTGAAATCTAATCAAGTGCAAGGAAGCATCATTTCCTTTCCCATCTTCGAATTTAGGAAAATATTTTTTCCAATCTATGTGAGGAATATGATTTGGAAAGCTAGGAATATGAGAGCGATTCATTGGAGCATACCTTGCAGATATGTAATCCATCTTGAAGCAGTTCAGTCATCAATAAAATCTTTAGGCTACCGAGTCTTTGGACAGTGGAGTCGCCATGAAAATTTTGAATTCTAGATTCTTGAAAATGGAGTCGCCAGGTGAATGATGTACAACCTTTCTGTGTCTGGATACGTTTCAAACATCAGTACTCATATCTAAACTTTATTGTTTCTCCCAGGGAATATTTCACTTCCGCTCCTTGGAAACGACGCCAGAATGTTAGCACTCTGTAAATTTTGTCCAGATGATAGACAAATGATAGAGGTAATTGTTTCAACTAGCTTTAGAGATGGGCACTAGCCTGCTTAGCTCAAAGAGGGATCTCTCGTGTCACTTGATGTTTCTTTGGAAATCAATGGATAGGTTTAGTTTTTTTGGGGGTTTTTTATAAAGTTGCTGGCAAGGAAGGGGAGGGACACTTAGAGCTATGGAGTCCAAATTCTAAAAGTGAATGAAAACAATGACTGGTTGCTAGAAATCTCCAGAGGATAAAGGATAAATGAGGTAATGAATCTGAGTTATAAATTGTATTTAAGAAGAGTGTAGGAAGAAGGAGAAAACAAATAACTGCATCAGAGAATTACTGAAATGAATTATGAATTAGTTAGGAATAAAATTACACAGTTTAAGTTTCTTAAGCCGAGAGAATCATAAGATGAATTCTGAGCTTTTAACCATCCAATTTAAACAAAACAAAATGTAAATGGAATAAAACAACACAGGAAATACATACAATGAGAGGAGACGAAACTCATATCACCACCATTAGAATCTATTCATAGAGACTTCAAAAGCTTTTGCATATGTATTCAATTCAGCTCCAAAAAATTACAATTGAGTTCAGAAAAACCAAAATTTGTGCCCTTTCACTTCTTCCCACCTTAATACATTTGTAACTTCTATCATTTATACAATTTCGAGTTCCTTTCAATTAGAAACTGATTACAATAGCTGAACTAAAACGTTTCAGTTTCTAAAACTGATTACAATGATTACAAATGACATTTTTCAGAAAAAATGTTTCATGATCCAACTGTTGATTCCTCTAATGCTTCATCTCCTTCCTCTGCCACATTCTCTTTGAAATGTCACTTATAATCTTTCAAATCTAATTCCATTTATCCATATTCTCATTAAATATTTGGGAATAGTATATTTGAATAAAAATAATTCCCAAATATTTTTTATCCTGTAGAATTAAATTTCCATAATTTAATTCATGCCCATGGTTTTTAAAACCATTTATTTATTGCTTCCTGTGGTTTTGGAAACCATGTCTTGTTTTTCCGAATTTACCATTTCACTGTAAAAAACATTTATTGTGTCTTGCTTTTTCCAATTTACTGTTTCACTGTGAAAACCATTTACTAGTTTGTTTCCCATGGTTTTGAAAACCATGTCTTGGTTTCCATCTTTGGTAAAATACTTTTAATCTTCTTCTTTTACTTCTGTAAAACCTTTGGATAAAAAATTATCCAAGTCTTCCTTTCACATGCATCTTCCCATTTAATTATTTTACATGGAAATAAACATTAATCTCTGTAATTTGTAAAATTTAAATTTTATCTCTGTAAAACAATTTCACCGTGAGGAAGAATTTCATTTATTGGAAATTCCATATTTTTTTATTGAAATGCACTCCTGGAAAATGTTTCGCACACAAACCATATGATAAATGGTTTCATTTATTATATCGGGCTTGGGTTGGAGTGGTTTACTCCACACCACTTTTACCCCTGATATTCACCATGTAAGGACACGTCTCCCCGACCAAAACCATCAGTTTACATATCGGCCCGCCTTCACATAATTAACCTTCATGCTAATTCTTCGCCCAATATGTATGTGCACCCTGCATCCACCCTTTGAATTTTCCACATTATAAATTGAGATCCGTGCCCATGATTTGACGTGATGCCATAAATTGAATATTGGATCAAATATTAATATAAATATTTTAATATAAAAATATTTATAATAATAAACCCTTTTTCTATTCTCCAAGGACTTTGGGCATAAGAGGTTTATCACATGAATTTGTGGATAGGATAAGGGTGCTTATGCTTAATAAAATGAATATTTGTAATTTTCAACAGGAATATGATAATAAGGGGTAAAAATGAATGAAGTGATGGAACTCAGGGATTTAGATAAGCATTAGGGCTAGATATAGGTTTGAGATATTTGCCAAATGTTTGACTCATGGAGGACATGACTATTTTGGATGATCAGTTGAGTGAAGGATTTAGGTGATGTGAGCTTGTGGAGATGGTGAAAAGGTTTTTAAAATATGTGTGGAAAGATAACACAAGGACAAGATGCTTTGGAAAAATTAATGCAAATTAGCATGTGATAATAGGTTGAAGTAGTTGAACTACCTCATTAGTTAAGTTAACTAAAGCCTCAACCAAAGTTTTAGTTAGGGGGAAAAGTAATAATCATAATAAGGGTTATAAATAAAGAATAACTAGTAGGTGGGACCCCTTGTGACTCCCTTTAGCCTCTTAACAGTCATAACATAAATAGTTACTTAAGAAAAACACCCCTCCTTGTGACTCCCATCATCACATTAACATTTGACAATTTAGCTCATTAATATTTGAAATTATTTAAAAAAAAAATATTACTCATATATCCAAAGAAAACATGTTGTCCAAAACTTCTGAAGTCAACTGTCATCAACAATAAATAACATAAAAACTCAAAAACCATATTTCCCACTGTGAGATGCAATCCTTCCTTGATTGATGTTGTCACCCTTCGAATTTTCTAAATTTTCCTTTGGCTTTGCTGAGCCTTTAGGCCTAATCTCATTGATCACGTGAGCATAATCATCCCTCAAATGCATCCGGGAAGACACAGATTTATCAGATCCATTGGAGGGTGAGGAAGGGGCAGCAATGGATTTTCCTTTGTCAAGGGCATGGTGGGCCTCGGTTTTCAACCTTTTGTTAGCGTGAGAGGACTAAACTGGTGAGTGGACAGGTGCAGCTTGAACAATCTGGTTGATAGGCAAGGGAGAAGGCAAGGACAAATTGGGCCAGCCACGATGTTGGGAGACTATCGGGTGGACAATTTCCTTCCATCCATCATTTTCAGGAACCTCGGGTTGCATTGAGACATGAGGGGGAAAGGGAATACCAAGGGCTTGTGGAGATTGGAAGGGAGGCCTTTTAGGCCTAGGTTGGACCACTCCTTTCCCGATCCAATTGAAAATTCTAGCCTGAATTAATTGGCCTAACTCTTGTGAGTCAACATCAAAGTGTATGGACAATCTTGGCCTTCTTGGGACTCTGTTCCAATTACCTCTCCCTATGCTGCCTCTGCCATGGCTACCTCGACTGAAAAATCTCATTCCTGCATGCATGATTGATTAAAAAATAGTCCCTTTACAACCATACATGACAAATCCTCAAAAATATAAAATATATTTTGGCTCAACAACATATCAGACTCATGCAATCCAATCCATACAAATGGTTTAACTATTGTCGATGAGCAAGGGGTGAACAAAGGTTCTGGGATATGCAAGGGGCTTGTATTGAGGGAAAAATGATAAAATGAGGGGGAAGAAACATGGTTACTACTCAAAGACAACAACAATCAACTGTAAAACAAATCAAAGAAAATATGATTGTAATCCAACCAAGAAACTGCGACTTCAAACTGATTCAATACAAAATTCCTCTTGACTATAACGAAATTTTAGAACAGGGAGTAAAAAATGAATGTGGGAAGGCGAAGGGGTTGTAATTAGCGAAAAGAGAAATAATGGTAGGGAAGGAGAGCGGGTACTGTTCATAAAATTAATTAAGTAATCCATACAATCATTCAAAATCAATGTAAAATATCAACACCAACCAAAATGATCATTGTGCCAAAAGAACAACTACTGTGTAAAATTTAAACAATTATGTGCATTAACTTTCTCACTATTCGTAGTCAATATATAACATAGTGTCATCAAAACAAGACAATATGCATTCCACAACAACCTGTAGAGGAGCTTGACTCTTCTCACTTATCCATTTAACATTTTAAAACAATTTCCAAATGAATACACAGTCAATTATTCCCACTCTGTTCAGCGCCAACTCATCACCCACTGCCAACAATTATTTCAATCATCAAATACAGACACAAAAATCGTGCCCGATCTCGTCCTCTAATTTATTTAATAATTAGATTGTAATGAAATTACACTGTCACAGATCTTGTGCCTATCTTTTCTAGGAAACATTATATTCATCAATGCACATAACAGACATCCACATACATCCATCAATATTTTAAATGCAAAGACCTTGACTAGTCATTTAAACTCATAGACAACCATCACCATTTAACACATACTATGTTGTGGAACATGCAGACATTCGACGAAACGCAAGGGCACTTCTCTAACTACACAGGTCCAACTACTCTGAATCTAAACAACCATAATGTTGGGCTATCAATAAATATAATGAGGTAGAAACAATAAGCCTCATCAAATTGCAACAAAACCATTTTGTTTAAAAAAACCCGTGATCATATCTGAGGGCACAACCAATAATATCCATAGCATACATAGTGGATGGCCATACCATAATCGCCACGATTGCAATAATCCCATGGAAATTAAAGCACACAGTCATAATAATCAACAACTCAACCTAACATGTTGTAGGAACGCCACACATACCCACGCATCACGCATGAATCAATGTTGTGACTTAATCAATTAAAATAGTGTTGGGTTATCAATTCAATAATCACAAAGACAATGACTGTGCATTCGATTTAATAAATCATCCAATCAACCATGCTAAGCTTATCCACTCAATTATAATAAAAAATGCGCTGACTAGATACCAAAACCAACACCACTGTCACACAATCAATGGGGTGAGCCAGTAATCAACTCTGTCGAAAATACACCACCAATCCATAACAACCAACAGTATACTCGACAGGCCATAACGGTCCCCTCTATCAACACTTGGGCTTGAGAAATCAAGGGTTTGCTCTGTGGACCAACACAGGGAGACTAGTGTCGACTCCTCTCATTGGTGAAAACCTTCGATACGAACAATGCACACACATGGTATACCACAATTGACTTCGTAGACAAGGTGACAATTCCCGTGACATGAGAGACTATGAATAGAGGAGCTAGGCTCCATTTTGGCCTTGTAACAATACTTATCACACGCAGGGTATAACCCTCGTGGCACTCCCAACCAACCAACTAACAATGCTGAGATGGAACAGAGCCGAGAAGAATAAATAGAACCCACTGTGAAACCATCAGTAACATGAACAACCCATACCCAAGTGAAACAATGCGTAGTTACACAAGGTGCTTCAAATCCATTAAGCCCCATAAAAGCCAAAGACTGGGTATGGTGATATGGATGCGTGAAGACAACCAGCCACTCTAGACCAAATGAAACCCTCCAAATAAAACCAACAAGGATGACAGAGAGCCTTTATGGTTGCCAACACTCAGAATGATGAATAACGCTATGACTTCAAACATTATCGCAGTGGAAGCCACCAACGGTTCATTCCAAAAAAATATCACAAATTTACACAGTTTCCATAAGTAAAGCACAAACCCATACATCTGAGCCAATATCTATTTCATAACTAGAGAAGACCCATGGATGGACAAAAAAAGACACACCTGTAATCAAAAGCACCTTAAAAACAAAAGTTGGCTAAGAGGTTCTCCCTTTTCTTGAAAGTCGGAGGCTAACCACAACAAACACAGTTGAATAATAGCCCGACTAGGGTGGCGGCCAGTGGAAGGAGTAAGGGTGACATGAAATAAATGCACGTCGCCTCCACCCTCCAGTCATTAAATTCTTTAGTACACGCCAACCATTAATCCATTAACCATTCAATTAAACCATGCATTGGAATTAGCATCTATCACTTGTCAAACACGCCACCCACATCATATCTTAACATTTCCAACCATATGATAATGCATATTAACCATGTCTTTGTATAACTCAATAAATCACATAGATATTAAATTTTTAGATAGGATTATCAACGATCATTTCAATTTCAATACATGTAGATTAGTATATTAGCATAGTTTTTGAATTTGTTTATATTGCTTTTGCCGTTTTCCAACTGCTCTTTATGTATTGTTACTAACATGTCTGTTGTGCAGGTGTGAAAGTAACGAATCTAGGAACATATAGCAATGGTAACAATGGATAACATAGGCAATCGTAACATGGGATTATATCTCAGAACAAAACATAACATGCCTTACCCATCATTCACTTGTTGCGATTAGAACCAACACATAACATGCCTTATTCATTTCCAATAAAACTCGGATTTCATCAATGATGTAAGAAGTGTCGAACAACATCATAACCATGAAATAAGAACTAGACCTAATCTTCGAATAAACAATGGGGTCCCAACTAATAGTATTATTTATATTGTTAGCTTATAATAATAGGCTTTAGCAATACTTTGTGGGAAAAACCTCATTGCTATTTCAATCGTCAACAAATGTCATGCCCCAAAAGTGAATTGTATGGCCTCCAAAGGAAAACGTTGGGGCTAGGAAGGTTAGTGAGTTACCTCCAATGGATAATATACAAGTAGTAGCATCCACAAAGCATAAGAAAGAGATAGTGCACCTTGCCTAAGTAGGGTGAAAATTTCAGCCAACAAGTATGTAATTCTCAAGTGAGTTATGTTAAAATGAAATGTGAGGTGACCTTTATTTATATGAGGTCACCTAAAATAGTTTGTCCATGTTCATAATTTGAGGAGGCCGACCTAAAAAAATTTCCTTCCTAAACAATAGTTTTTACCAAATTAAAAAATTACAATGAAGAAAGCCCTAAAATGATGACGCCACTCCCTTCGGAGGTGATGTAGGGGCATAAAGAAAAAAAAATTGATCTTGTTGAGGAATTCGTTTGGCCTCCCAAGGTCAAATGCCAATGTGGTAGTGTCTTATTCAACAAACATTCCATATCATCATCTAACACGTTGTACCACCAAACCCTAGCCTTCCAAGTGATGACGTCATGTCCCAAAAGTGAAGTGTATGGCCTCCAAAGGAAAACATTGGGGATAGGAAGGTTAGTGAGTCACCTCCAATGGATAATAAAATGTCTCCAAAGGAAACATCACTCATCCAAGTTGTCCCAATGAGTGGGGCATGGAATTCACTCTATGGGCTTCATTCCCCCATGAATTCCCATGCAAGACTTGTTCCTCCACAGATATCCACCAAGCAAGGTCCTGCAAAGACAAGTAAATTCACCCTGCAGGGGTATCAATTCATATGTATCATGCCAAGTAAATCACATTTAATACATGAACCATCTAAACATGTGCATCAAATATACTCTTTCAAATAAAACAAGTTCTCAAAGACCTTATCTAATTTTCCAAATTTAGATATGGGAGAGGTTTCATAATTCCCTATTGGGTGAACCAATTCCTCCACTAGGTGATGTTCCCAACGAGAATCCTTTCTAGATTATGTAGTGAATGTGAGGTGGATGGGGTTAGACTTCTAGGTATGAGGTTTTATAACATACAATGGTGTGTATTGTCTCATTTATGGGTGCCTTTGTTGAGGGATAGGCACCTCCTTTTCCTCTTTTGTTTTTAAAGCATATTTTTCCAAGCCCTTTATTATCCATTCATTTTGCATGTGTTTCCAAGTTGAATAAAGTAAGGGGCACTAAAAGGAAATTCATAGCCCACATACATTATTCCTTGGTTTTCATTCTTTTTCAAGTTGAATACAATAAGGGTCACTAAAAATAAATGCATAGCCCACATATGCTCTACCTTGGAAAGCATAATTGATCAATAAGTTATTTATTTTATGGGTCCCTCATTTTTTGAGAGGCGTTTCATTTCGCTAGGGATCCTAGGGAGATATTTTACTAAATGATGTTTTGTCTAGGGAACCTCTAAGCCTAGTGGCCCCTTCTTCTCATGAAATGAGGTGCATTCCCTTCTTGGGTCAAAAATCTTGAAAACCTAAAAGATGGGGAAACAAAGGGGAAGAAGTAATGGAAGGTGGAAAGTATGAGCATGAATGGTATGATGAACCTTCAAGGAGACCCCCCAGTAGAAATAATTTCCCTGAGGGTGGCCAATTACAAGGAAACCATTGTTGATATTATGGTATTTGCGAAAGGTATCAACCTCCATGTGTAACCTCTGACTAGAATAGAATATTTTGGAAGCAAGAAAAAAAATAAACAGATGTGTGAGAACCCTAGAAGACAAGTCGTCTCAATAAAAGAATTAATATTAAAGTATTATCCTCTAGAAAGAGAAGTCGACCTAGAAATTTGACAAGGAGTACTATAAATAGAGGGCACTTGAGATCATTTGGAGACACACATTGTTGGGCATAGTCCCATTTTGGAGTAAATACTAAGTTTGGAGAATAAAGCACAAAGAAGGAAACGACAACTGGCAGAAAAGAAACACATGCAAGGTAAACACCCATGCAAAGGAGGAAAACATGCGAGGCACACATGAAAGAATACCTAACCATGCTAGGGTTAGGGTTTTGGTAAGAATATGTAATGGTTGGTAATCCAAAAAACATGTATAAATGGGTACCTAGGAGGTCTAGGTTGGGGTTCAAAGTTGGTGGTTCTCAGTTGGTTATTATGTTGTTGGTCATTGTTACTATGTTGTTTAAAGACTGGATGTATGTAACATCCGATCCCATTTTGTAAGTTGTTGAGCTGAGGAGAGAAAATAAGGTGGATCTTGAGGGTTGTATCACAAGTTGAGGATCCTAGTGTGATCTAGTCCGCCTCATTGTATATCTTGACATGTTTTGATGGAGAGTTGTAATGCGCGAGGCGCAGTAGTTTTGGGAACATAATAATAAAAGAGTAGAGAAGCCAAATCTTTGTGGATGTAGCCTAGGAGGGGTGAACCATGGTATATCATGTGTTATGTGATTGAATGTTGTGTATCTCCTTTGTTGTTAATGATTATATGTTAGAAAAATGTATGAATGCCTTAGTTAGATCTGTTATTTTACATGCATGAATAAGAATGACAGATTAATTAAGTTAAACTGAATGGTAGATTAAACAAATGAATATAACAGAGTTTAATTCCATATCCTCACTCATCCCCAGGCTGCAAGAACCTGGGCATTACAACCACCCATAAGAATTATCTTGGGTGAGACTATGCAGTGCATTATGTGTGTTGTGTTTCCTTCTGGTTTATCAGAAGGGTCGATAGTTTTAGAGCGGTTTTGTTGGAAACCATAGTATATATGAACTTGGGTAAGCCCCAGAATGGTAGCATGAAGGGATTTAAACCAAAAAATGTTTTTGTTGCCAGTTGGAACATAAAGGGATTGAGTGAATGAGATCTATTGAAGAATCATGAAAAGAGTGTCAGATCGGGTGAGGAAACCTTAAAATAATGAGAATATAAAAGGGGATGTTTAGACCATGGAACCCAACGAAGGCTAAGATCAAGAGTTGGTTGAAAACAAAGGAGCTAGAATTTGCACAGAAAGATAACAAAAACCCAAAGTTAACACCACACAAATATTTGGACAAGTATGTATTTAGCGACTTGCATGAATTATTTTTCTGTGATTTTCCACATGTGTTGTAGGAGTGGATATTGAGGTTGAAATACAACCACCCTACAAATCGGATCAGACAACTAGAATGTAATTTTGTGGAGATCGTGTAGTTACAACAAATTGACAATAAATTTATGTGTGCAGTAGATTTCTAGTTAGACAACATTGTTGCAGGATTTATCACAGAATTTGCAGTAGATACTGCGAAGTCTTACAACGCATCAGAGAAAGAGTTCCTGAAGGGACCTAGAGGTAGGTATATCATATCATTGTATACTTCCATCAAGATGTTACTGTATAAAAAAGGTGTAATGACAATGGCCTCAGGCAACTAAAATTCCCTGTGTGCATGGGGGAAGGGGGGAAGCACTGAAAAGAGACAAAGAAATGGAGGAAGATATGGATAAAGGAAAGAAGGAAGAGTCATTGGATCCAATCATGATGGAGGAATACCAGATCAAGAAGATTATGGAAACAACTGGAAGAACGTGTAGTGGAGTACCCTATCAATACAAGATGAACAATAAGAAGAGAGTCATAGTTGCGAGAGAAGGCTTGGCATGTGATGAAGAAGAGGTAGAGGATCTCTAGGCTGTGGAGCATATTGAGGAAATCCTGCGCGTGACATATGAGAGGAAGAAAAGAGGTCCAAAAGTAGGAACCAAATGCAAAAATCCTATCCATATCAGTGTCAGTGTGGAACCCATAAACCCATGTGCGACTAATACACCAGAGATAACACCACCGTTTAGACAACTGAATTTCAGTGGAAGAAACACATCATGAAGTACGTATACACAGGGAGAAAAAACTAGGGGAGCCAGTTCATGAAGCATTATTCAAGGATCTACATCGCGCAGAGGTAGTAGTTCAACATTCAGGATGGTAGGACATGATCCCACCATTAGGTTACCAGAATTCAAGGGAGAGGCGTCAGAGGACCCTGAGAAGCACTTGTTCATCTGTGAAAATATCTGGGAAGCAAAGTAGGTCACAGATGAGGATACCAAACTTGCATAGTTAGCCATCATGCTAAGAGACCATGCACTGGATTGGTACATGAGCTTAGCTGCAAACAATCCACCAGGAATAGCCAGAACGATTGTGGATATCAAGAAGTTGTTGATAAATGAATTACATAAGCCTAGATAAAAGGATTAGTACATGAATGAGATGATAGAAATCACACAGAAACATGAAGAATATGTTTGGGAGATAGACCATATATTCAAACAATTGAAGGGAAAGTTGAAGTATGTCATGACAAATATGCAACATACACATCTCTTTGTGAATTCAATACTACCACACTTGAAATACCCTTTGAGACAATAGAAGTTTCATACCCAGGTAGAGGCTTTATAGGAAGCCTTGCAACTAGAAGAGAACCAATATCATAAGGTAAATCCAACAATAGAGGAGTTGAAGGAGGACCTGAAGAATTTAACATTTCAATTGAACCAGAACAAGAGTAAGGAAAAAAAAGAAGTTTTTTGGTGTACCACATGTAGAAAAAAGGACATCACAAGAACGAATGCCCAAAATTCGCATAGTACATGGAAACAAGACTGCCAAACCCTTTTCCATAAGGAGGAATATGGTGTGAGATCTGTAAGACACAAAGGCATGATCCATATCATTTTCCAATGATGCAGAAATACCAAACAATGCCTAATAGTTCATATTGAAAATTTTGCAAGTCAGTAGGCCATGATGAAAAATATTGCAGGACAATGGAGATAACGAGGGAAAGAACATCAGACACCTATAGGGTGTAGGAAGAAATGATTATAGGGTAGGCTACACCACAATTTAACCAAGACACAACAATATAACACTGCACAACCACAATACAATACTGCACAACCATAGTATAAGCCCACTCAGTATAACTAGGTGCCTCAGTACAAAGCACTGTGAGGAGATAAAGCAGGCTACAGAGGTGGAGAACGAGGTAGAGGAGGATTTGGAAGAGGTAGAGGACCGATGGTATTCCATAACTCTAAAGAACTAGGACACTATGCAAGAGAATTTCCACTTCCACCTGTGACATGTATGTATTGTCGCGCATCATACAATGATACAGAAGATTGTCTTACACTATTTTGGAAGATCTAGGAAAAGATAAATCAGAACAATCAGAATGTTCAATGGATTTCTTTAGAAGCGATGGATGATGGAAGAAATATCAACATAGTTACGCACGGAGGATCTAAGACAGGAGATGACGCAGTAAGACAAGATCCATCACAACACCAATGGGTGATGAAGAATTACGAACCACATAAGAAGTTGGATGCACAAAACAAAAAGGATATATTCAAGAAAGCCATACAATAATTCTTGAAGCTAGACATTGCATCTACATCAATTTTGCAACATACTCAGGACATACCAACGTACGAGATGCCTTCATCACTGGATCACATTAATGAAACACAACCCCTAGGACAAGTACCATAAGGGATTTTTTGCAATCCTACATTAAACCACTAAATGATCCATCATATGTTAAAGTGTTAAAAAATATGTTAGAAAGATGTAACACAGACGTAGAGGGAAATCTAGACCAGAAAACAATTAATCATCTACATATAAGGAGGAGAACAAGCAGAGAATTCAGACTGAATGCCAACATTGGATATTTCAACATGGGGGATATTATACTGGATTTAGGCTTTGAAGTGAATGTGTTACCCATGAAGACATGGAAATGTATGGGAGATCCCACATTAGGATATTCACATGTTCAACTAAAACTAGCAAATCAACACAAGGTTCTTCTAATTGGAAGGATAAATGGTGTGACAATAGATGTGGATGGAGTGCACACTAAAGCCGATTTCGAAGTGATAGATATAGTGAATGGCACAACACCTTATCCAAAATTTCTTGGCTTGGATTGGGAGTTTGAAAATCGGGACATAATCAATTTGAAGACGAGGAAGATGGCATTTGATTCAGGAGAGTACAGATTCGTTGCGCCACTAAATCCATTAGAAGGAGAAAGGTTTGTAGAACCCACTTGCTTAGACATGGAGGAAACAAACCAGTTATACAGAACCACTGTGTGAGAAGAATATTATGTGAATCCAATTGCATATCAGGTACTTAGTTGGAGAAGTATCACATCATGTGCTTCAGACTCAAATAAAGGGTTGGATAATTGGCAGCAAAGATTACATGAAGTATCCACAAGAAGGTGCGCAAGAATAGACTGCACAATAAGATGGGTAGGTACAAAGATAAGAGAACCTTCCAGTTTTCATGGGGTGAATGACTTATAATAATTCCTAACCAAATATGAAGATGAAGTGTTAGAGAATTAGAGGCTCTTAGCTCTGGACATAACACTCAAGGAAACACTTGCAAGATGGTGGGGTGCGCACAAAGAGGCAGTTAAGGACTGGTACCAATGTAAGTGATTACTACGCATCAAATTTGGTGCAGAACATGGAAGCAATCAATTGCAGAGATATGATGGAAAGGGGACACTAGAAGAATACTTAGAGAAGTGAAAAACACTATGGAAAATGACACCATTAGAATAATAATCACATCACTTTATTCATACATTGGAAGGAATTCTGGAAAATTGGTATGTAGACCAGGAATTGCTTAGAGGCACTGTAGAATGGACAACATTACAACATAATTTTATAGTCACTTTCTCATTTAAACATGAGAACCCCAACATGGATTCAACACTCAAACATATCAGAGGGTTAATATTCATTCAAGAACCATAGGTTGAACTTATAACAAAGTATCAACAACAAAACATACAAACAATGAAAGAAATATTGTCATGCTATAATGTAAAGGAAGAAGCACCAGATGAAGATGAACCACACAACATTCAAATTAAATAAATTCAAGGAGAAATAGATATGGAAGGTCCATCTCTGGCATCATAAGTATTTTTCATGCCAATCAAGGTGAAGAAAGTAAATATTGGGACAAATGACAATCCCAAAATAGCCAGCATTGGAGATTACTGGGATGAACAGAGAATATAAAGAATAACATAGTTGTTGCACGAGTATAGTGACATGTTCCCAACAACCTTTACAGATATTAAAGGCATAGCAAGAGAGCTAGGAGAGATGAAGATACCTCTCAAACATGAGGCTAGATCATTCAGACAATGCCCGTATAAAATGAACCCAATCTATAAGCCAAAAGTCAAAGCCGAAATTGACAGAATGTTGGAAGTTGGAATCATAGAACCAATAGAAGAATCTGAATGGGTATTCCCTATGGTAGTTCAGGAGAAGAAGCAAGGATGCATAAGGATATGTGTAGATCTTAGGAAATTTAATGATGCTTTCCTACATGACCCTTTTCCTAACCCTTTTACAGATGAAGTATTAGATAATGTAGGAGGCCAGGAAGCATACTCATTCACAGATGGATTCTTAGGCTACCATCAGCTCAAGATATCTCCAGAAGATAGGTACAAGACCACTTTTTCCACAATATGGGGATCCTACCAGTACACAGTCATGCGTTTTGGACTAAAGAATGCACCAACAATATTCTCAAGAGTAGTCATAGATGTATTCGAAGAATTCATACATCAATTTTTAGAAGTATATCTGCATGATTGGATAGTCTACAATCTATTGAAAGATCATGTAGAGTTATTAAGGTTGATGTTGGAAATATGCAGGCAGTGTCAGATATCATTAAATATCAAGAAGTGCATCTTTGGGACACCTTTTGGGATACTATTGGGCCATATAGTGTGCAAAGAAGGATTTCTAGTATATCCTACCAAGATTGCAGTGATTGTCAATTTACCACCACCAAAATCAGTGTGTGAGTTGAGAGAAACATTGGGACACACATGCTACTACAGGAAATTCATAAAAGGGTATGTGAAGATCACTGCACCGATGGAGAAACTGTTGAAGAAAGATAGTAAATTCCAGTGGAATGAGGATTGTCAGCGGGGGTTCGACACTCTAAAAGAGAATATGGTAACAACACTGATACTAGTATTCCCATATTGGGAAAAGACATCTCATGTGCATGTAGATGCATGAGCCATAAAACTTTGAGCTATTCTGGTGAAACCATGAGCATGAGAGTTAGATCATCCTATAGCATTTGCAAGAAGAAATTTGTTAGAGTCAGAGCATAACTACAATACCACATAAAGAGAAGGCCTTGAAATGGTATATGCACTGCATAAGTTTAGACACTATCTACTCGGGAAACATTTTAAAATGTTCACAGATCATTTTGTCCTCAAATACCTAGTCAATAAGCCAGTGTTGGGAGGAAGGATTTGTAGATGGTTACTGTTTTTTAAGGAATTTGACTTTGAAGTGATAGTCAAACCATGGAAGTTGAATGCAGGACCCGATCACCTGCCGAGGATAACCAATGGAGAATAACCTACAAATTTAGAAGACAACTTTTCAGTCCAAGTAGCTGATGAATATTTTGATAACATCATTCAATACTTGAGTACGGTGACTACACCACAAGAATTCAACAATGCGCAAAATAAAAATATGGTAGTCAGAGCTGGAGACTATCAATTGATTACAGGAAACTTATACAAGATGGGTGCAGACATCATCTTGAGAATATGTGTACTAGAACATGAAAGGCCTATGATTTTAGCAGAGGCCCATGAGGGAATAGCTGGAGGACATTATGCAGGAAAATCTACCACACATAAGGTATTGCGCGCAGGAATATAGTGGCCAACCATCCACATAAATGAAAAGGACTACTGCCAAAGATGTGATGTATGTCAGAGGGTTGGAAAACCTAATAAATGAGATGATATGCCGCTAAGACCACAAGTAACCTTGAAATTATTTGACAATGGGAAATAGATTTTGTGGGATCAATTAATCCACCGACAAAGAGGTCAGGAGCAAGGTATATCATTACTACGATAGAGTACTTAATGAGATGGGTAGAAGAAGAACCAGTAAAATATTGTATCATAGAGACAACAACAAACTTCCTGTTTGAGCAAGTGATCACTAGATTTGGATGCCCAAGGAATTTGATGAGTGACCAAGGCACTCACTTCATCAATGGTACTATCAAGGATATGACTGAGGAGTTTGAAGTATATCATCAAAAGGGTACACCATATCACCCTCAAGCAAATAGAACAATGGAAGCCTTTAATAAGATTCTAGAGAATGCATTGACAAAGATATGCAATGTTAACAGGGATGATTGGGACTTGAAGATACCAACAATATTATGGGCATATAGGACTACATACAAAAATATGATAGGGAAGACACCATTTAGGTTGGTGTATGGAAAAGAAGTAGTGGTGCCATTAGAATTTTTGGTACCTAATCTACACGTAGCAACAATCACCAACATGACAGAATGAGGCACAGTGCAAGAAAGGCTAAGTCAGCTAATGGAGATGGAAAAATATAGGATTCTAGAAGGATTTCACCAAGAAGTACAGAGAGAAAGGGACAAAGCTTTGCATGACAGACATATTAAAAGGAAGAGTTTTAAGGAGGGAGACCTAGTATTGGTGTATGACAGTAAATTTCTTCAGCACCTAGGAAAATTCAGAATTCATTGGTTGGGACCATATGAAGTGAATACTGCCACAAATGGGGGAGAAGTACAATTGAAATATTTAGGAGGTACAAAACTTAGAGGAATGATCAATGGGATTTGAATGAAACTGTACAGGAAAAATCAACCTCCTAGTACTTAGAAAGTTATCATGTAGTAAATAGATATGTATATATTGTATTATAGTTGAAAAAAAAAAATATTGCTTCAGACATCAGAAGACTGTGCGCAACAATAATGGAATTAGTATGACAAAAATGAAATGTCCACGCATAACGACTAAACAACATACCACACACTTAGAAAACTCAGCTCGTTGGAAAAAGGAACAACGGTCAGAAAATGAAGAAATTTGAAAAATGGCTATTACGATGAAAAGGAGCCAATTGGCATCAATTATGGTCAAAAAAGTAAGAAATTTGAAAAATGGCGGTTACGACAGAAAGGCGCCAACTGGAAGTAATTATGAAATTCAATGCAAAATTATGAATAAAGCACCACTACATTAATCAACGTTGGGGAAACTTCTTCGAGAAGATTCATGACTTTCTTATATAAAGGGGAAATGCGGGCAAATTAAGACTTATTGTGAAATCTTGAAGTTGCAGAGAAATAGAGCACGTAGAGCTGAAGTGAGTTGACACAGGGAGAACTATTGAAGAGTTAGTTAGTAGAAACCAACTAGTACGCATGATGGAACCACCAAATATGGGTGCGTTGAGCCAAGTAAGGAGGAAAAAATGAAGTATCAGGGCACCAAGGGAGGCAACAGAGGTCAGAAAATAAACCAGACAACCCGAGGAATTCGTCGACGTCGATGTAATTCCTTCACTGGTTGAATAACCCATAGACCTTATGCCAGTAGTGGAGGAAAGGTAGGGTCCAACCGCGTCATCCATGGAAGTCGAACCGACCAACGATGCGCAGGGACTTCCCGCACATAACACCAGAACCCACCAGAAACCACGACGGTCAAATGATTATAGAAAGTAAATGGCCAAGCTACTGCATAGATAGAGGCGATAGTACCCAAAAACACCGAAGCAGAAACCACACAACAAGAGGGTTCTCCGCACAGGAAGACAAATGAAACAATTGTGCTCCCGTGCATTTTGGAAGGAATGAAAACCATGCCAAAACTACTAGGTTGTGTGGAGAAACTGAGGTACTCATACCACGATGTGGCTGATGCAGGAAAATTCCCTTAATTTTCACAGCAGGTCTACTTGGACAGTATAGGGATAGGGCCCTTTGAAGATCCCATCCTACAGCCAAAGCCATGGGAAGCTGGCCTAGAAAACACATGGATCCTCAACCTATTGGAGATTCCCCACTTTGGAAAGGGGAAAGAGGTGAACAACTACATCAATAAGTTGATAGTGGTTCTCCATGGAGGATTCCTCTATATGGAACAACCTATCTCCATAGACGTAGAGCTAATTGCAACGATCAAAGGACTGTGGTCAATGGGTGAGAAACCCGCGTAGTACCTGGATGACAAAACCAAGGAGAAGGCATTGGATGAAGAAATGAAGAGAACATATGGCACAGAGAGGGGGTCACACGACATAATTATCAAAAGGATTAGTGACGCCATGAAACAGATGACCACTAAAATCATGGCCTATAAAATGTTGCGAAAATATCACAAGGAAGAATTCCCTGTTGAGGTCGTCGCAGCTGCAACACAGTGTGTGAATGACATGTTTCTCAACTGGGTCTCGTACTTTCTCAAACTGTTCATGGAGGACTACAAAGACACGCAGAACCTTGGCATAGAGTTCCATTACTCGTGGCTACTCATGTTGATCATGCTGATAGGGTTGAGAGAACCACCATATTCATACTTCTTCAGTTGCATAGGTCAGTGTCGTGCAACATGATACACGTCAATGGGGAGAAACTCTGACCCCAAGAACAAAAGCATAAACACAAGCACCTTTTCCAAGTACTTTGTAGAGATACAAGAGAGTATAGCCAACACTTGGTGAATAACCCTAGAGGTAGTCATGCAGTTCAAGGACATCGCCAACTTGAAGGCATCCAGGAAAAACATGTGGATCCAAGCACGCAGGGATCTAGGAAAGGAGTAGCTCCAATTGAGATACTACATCATAGAGGAAGACGTGGAGATTCCCATGAGATATTGGCCCGATGACTAGAAGGTCCCAGTCTTAAATCAAGAAGTACCTAAGGGAATGGAGGTAGACGCAGGGCAAGACAAGTGTTGATACTCAGATGGGGGTGAATCAATATCAAGTACAATTTAAAACCTTTTTTGACTTATACGTAAGCCATTCAGTTATATCCAATGAGCAATGAACAATAGTATAAGAGTTACACCAATACACCATAATACACCATGCACAATATATGAGAAATAATCAATAGTTATTGTTCAAGGGAAGTAATGACTTCCAAAGGTAGCTACAGCTTACAAATATAAAGGGAGGGATAAACCTCCAAGAGGAATATACAATCCTCCAATATCAAGAGAGGGTTGACCTCTCCATCCTTTCCCCTTCCTTCCATCCAAGAATATATGAGATATAATAAAACTTTACAATAAATCATCACCATCAACCAACCATCACATAGAGCCTGATAATGCTTCCTGAGAATTATTCAACTTATGTAATTCTTCAATTCTTGGAATAATCTGATCTTGTATATAATATTACTCAATGTATTCTCTGAAACTCCTCCAAATTTTACTCCTTGAATCCTCAAAAATAAGTTATATAAAGAATGGTAGACTTTATTCAATTCTGGTTTATTTAGGAGAGTGAACTTGTAAAGAATTCCCCGCACTCAATATTTAACATCTGATTCTGAAACTCACACACAAGAAACTAAAGTCTGTACTCTTTACAATCAAATTTGGCCCACGTCATTTGGATTCTATATGAATAAGTTATGACTGTTCTACCCGAAACACCTGTTTATTGACCATCTTCAGAACTTGTCAAAAACCTTATCTTCCATAGAGTGTATATACATAATTATAGCGAATCAAGAACTGAAACTTTTACCCTGGGTACCTTGATATGTCTTATCAATAACATAGAAATTTCACCGTCTGAATCGTTCTAGAAAAAACGCTATAGCGAAAATGGTAAGATGACCTGTAAATAACATGCCTTAGAACACATCACCAAAAGACTTCATCCTCCCTTAAAATCCGACCTTCTTTACTTCTGATTTCCTCTGAAATTCGACTTGTGTATCAAATGAATGTATATTGATATTTATTTATACCATTTATGTCACTTCCTTTTAACATTAGGGACAACCTAACACTTTCTTATTTTGTAATTCTTTTCTTTAATTATCTTCAGGGCCTACATGTACTTCCTTCTTCAATTCACTTTGTCATCTTCAAAAATTCATTTCTCCTCAACCATGAGGATCCACATGATGTGCCACATACCACTGGAAAAAACATGATTTATACTATCCATCCATGGGTGTTATATATGCATGTGCATTTTCCTTCATGTCCAAATACCTTCATCAATATTGCAGTCCAAAACCAATGACTATGGTTGACATCAATGACAACAACCAATCTTCCAACAATATCTTTGTTTGTCATTGATGGAAACACTCATGTTCCCCCTATCATCATGATCCTAATTTCTCTCCCCCTTTGACATCAATGGAAAAGGGTAGGGATTGTCCCCCTGAGTTCAATGGCATAAGGTGACCTTCTTCTTTGGGGCTACTCCCCCTGAACATGTGGCACTCAATAATACTTCATCCTTATTTTTGGTCTTTGGGACTTTTTCTTCCTTGGAATTATTTTGTGTGGCTTCTGTCTTCTCTCTCTTCTTCATGCCTGGGATGTATATGTTGTTTAGTCTTCTTGTTGCAGTTGCAACCAATCTTCCTGATTTATTTTCTCTGATTTTACATTTTCGGGAGTCAAATGTAAGAGTGTATCCTTGATCACACATTTTACTAACACTAAGTAGATTATGCTTCAAGTATTCAACCAATAGGACATTCTTTGCTTTTACATTTTTTATTCCAAGCTCTACTACACCTTCTCCAAGTATTTTGGCAGATGTTTCATCTCCAAATCAACATTGCCACCCTTTCTCTTCAAGTTGATGAATTTGTCTTGATCCTCGATCATGTGTGAAGAACATCCACTGTCTATGTGCCATTAATTTTATTCTTTACATTCTTCAACGGTTAATGCTATTCGACAATCTTCATTTTTTGGAATCTCTTTCCTTCTCCATACTGTGGTTGGCATAGGGACATCTTCATTCATATATCTACAATCTCGTTCTTTGTGACCAAGATAATTACATTTGTAGCATACAATATTTTTGTCCATCAATGAGGAAAATGAATTATAACTTCTGTTGAAAAATCCACGATTATTTCCATATCTTCTATTTACACCATTCATGTTTCTTATGTATTTGTTCCTTTCATTGATTATGCAATTAATTGCCTTATGTCCAAATTTTTTGCAAGTATAACAATGACCAATAAAGAAATTTTGATACCTTGGAGTAAGTGGCCTTCTTCGTGATGTAGTCCATCTGGGTTCATGATCTACTCTTCTATAGTTTCCTTCATACTGTTTGAAGCTTCTTTGATTCCTGAAGGTAGGAGGTCTTCTTGGATATTCATCTCTTTTGTAATCATTCCTTATTTCTGGTATCCTGGTCCACTTCTCATTAACTGTTTGTGTAGCTCTTTCTTCAACCTTCTTGTTGGTATTTTCATCTTCTTTGTATGAAGTTTCACCCATGCATCCAAGATGTGTTAATTCTTTTGGCACTTCAGAGCAGTGATGATTTTAAGGGATAAATTTTTCTCATGGACTAATTTTCCATGGTTTTTCCAAAAACAAGATTCATTATTTTAAAAGTGATTCGCCCAAATTCTATAGGATAAAATTATTTTGCCTTAAAAATCGCCAAAATTTTATAAAAACTATATAAAATCCTTATAAATTTGAATATTTTTACAAAAATATCGCCAATCATTTATAGTTGGCATATAAAGGATTAGTAAATTCACCAAGGTTTCTACATTTTAAAATAAATTTCCATCCTTAAAATCATCCCTGCTTGAGAGTTTCTTAAGCTCTTCCTCAATGAGACAACTTCTTGTTCAAGTTTCTCACAATCTTCTTCTTTCTTCATCATTTGGACCTTCTTTACTTCTCCTATTCTTCTTGCTTCTTCGAGTAGAGTTTTCAAGGAAATGGTTTCTTCTCTTATTTTCTCAAAGTATTCTAATTGTTGCTTCAAGCTTACAACTATCTTTTCGTAACTACCCAATTCACTTCTTAGTTTTCTATGCGTGTCTTTGAGCTTGCTATTTTCAATATCAACATGCTTCATTTTTTTAAGATTCTCATCTTCTTGTTGAATCATTTATACTTCATGATTTTCTTATTATTTATTGGAATTTTCTTCTTCAGTGACATCTCTTTCACTCCTTGGATGAGGAAATTCATATTCAACATGTCCTACTCCTTCACAATTAAAGCAAAAGAACTAACCTCTATTTGCTTCTTTGAAATCTGAGATGTTGAAATTTGCTTCAACTTCTTCTTCTTCTTCTTCTTCTGCTTCTTCCCTTGCATAAAGGTCTTGTAGCTTGTCCCGGTTTTTTTTTCTCTGATGCACATTATCCCACCTTGGATTTCACTAAATATGTCAATCCATCCATGATGGTATCTATTGCCAATTTCTTATTCCTTTTTGCTTCCTTCTGAGTTGTAGTCTTTGGTTTCTTCAAAGCATTGTATCCTAAAGCAACTGAGAACCAGACATCTGCCCCAAGAGATTTCAAGTAAGTTTCCATTCTATTACTCCAGTATTAAAAATTGCTTCCATCAAATGGTGTAATCCCATTTGGAATGTTGTCTTCCATTTCTGCATAGGATCTTTCTTCCAGTGGTTAAATTGTATTGAAGGTAACCATCTCTGATACAAATTGTTGATACTGAGAGGGGGGTGAATCAGTATCAAGTACAATTTAAAACCTTTTTTGACTTATACTTAATCCATTCAGTTAAATCCAATGAGAAATGAACAATAGTATACGATTTACACCAATACACCACAATACACCATGCACAATATATGAGAAATAATCAATAGTTATTGTTCAAGGGAAGTAATGACTTCCAAAGGTAGCTACAACTTCCAAATATAAAGGGAGGGATAAACCTCCAAGAGGAAAATACAATCCTCCAATATAAAGAGAGGGTTGAACTCTCCATCCTTGCCCCTTCCTTCCACCCAAGAATATATGAGAGATAATCAAACTTTACATTAAATCATCACCATCAACCAACCATCACATAGAGCCTGATAATGCTTCATGAGACTTATTCAACTTCTTTAATTATTCAATTCTTGAAATAATCTGATCCTGTAGATAATATTACTCAATGTACTCTCTGAAACGCCTCCAAGTTTCACTCCTTGAATCCTAAAAAATAAGTTATATAAAGAATGGTAGACTTTATTCAATTCTGGTTTATTCAGGAGAGTGAACTTGTGCAGAATGTCCCGTACTCAATATTTAACATCCAATTCTGAAACTCTCACACAAGAAACCAAATTCTGTACTCTTTCCAATGAAATTGGTCCCAATTCATTCGTATTCTCTATGAATAAGTTATGACTATTTTACCCAGAAAACATGTTTATTGACTAGCTTCAGGATTGGTCAAAAACCCTATCTTCCACATAGTGTATATACATAATTATAGCGAATCAAGAGATGAAACTTTTACCACAGGTACCTTGATATGCCTTATTAATACCATAACAATGTCACCATCTGAATCGTTCTAGAAAACACGTTATAGCGAAAATGGTAAGATGACCTGTAAATAACATGCCTTAGAACACATCACCAAAATACTTCATCCTTCCTTAAAATACAACCTTCTTTACTTCTGATTTCCTCTGAAATTCAACTTGTGTATCAAATGAATGTATATTGATATTTATTTATACCATTTATGTCACTTCCTTTTAACATTAGGGCCGACCTGACACTTTCTTATTTTGTAATTATTTTCTTTGATTTTCTTCAGGGCCTACATGTACTTCCTTCTTCAATTCACTTTGTCATCTTCAAAAATTCATTTCTCCTCAATCATGAGGATCCATGTGACATGCCACATACCACTGGAAACAACATGATTTATACTATCCATCCATGGGTGTTATATCTTCATGTGGATTGTCCTTCATGTCCAAACCTTCATCAATATTGCAGTCCAAAACCAATGACTAGGGTTGACATCAATGACAAAAACCAATCTTCCAACAACAAGACACCTGTAGGAGACAAAGCTGCGCCAAAAATTCAAAACCAACACAAAATTCGGTGCAACAAACGAAGGGGGGCGCAACAAATAAGGATGCACATGGAGGAAATAAGGGCATTGCCTTGCAACAAAAATACCAAGGAGCAGGGGCTATGGGAATACAGGGAACCCCCTCAGCATTGTTGGTCACTATAATTGCTTAATTAACTCAAACAATCAAGTGCTACATAAATTGTCAACCCAAGGAAGTCTGTTTATTTCAAAGATAACCACGCACTATATATGCTCAATTCCAAAAGCAACTTAGAGTTGTAGTAAAGGAAACTATATTAATCACACTTGCCTTGAATGGACTGAAGTTCTGACTTGAATTACAGGAAAGCAACCTACCTATTACAGATCTTTAAAGATTAATCTAAAGAATCCTGGATTACATAAAATAACAATTGCAACAGGAAAGAACAACTATTATGTAACCAGAGAACAGGACCCTTACTCCCAAGCAGGAACTTCAACACCTTATTTCTGATTAACACACTTTCATGAAAACAATAATGCAAAGAAGGCTAACTCTATCTAGCAGAGAAAAGGGCCATCTAATTCCTTCCTTTCTAAGCAGGAACCCTTAGCCCTATTTTTGACTAGCACACTTGTGAAAAATAATTGAAATCTACAGAGAACAGTACCTTCTGATCCCTTCCTTTCTAAGCAGGAACCCTTAACCCAGTCTCTGGCTAGCACACTTGCAGAAATAATTGAAGTCTACAGAGAACAGGACCTTATGATCCCTTCCTTTCTAAGAAGGAACCCTTAACCCAGTCTATGGCTAGCACACTTGCAGAAATAATTGAAATCTATAGAGAACAAGATCTTCTGATCCCTTCCTTTCTAAGCAGGAACCCTTAACCCAGTCTCTGGCTAGCACACTTGCAGAAATAATTGAAATCTACAGAGAACATGACCTTCTGATCCCTTCCTTTCTAAGCAAGAACCCCTAACCCAGTCTCTGGCTAGCACACTTGCAGAAATAATTGAAGTCTACGAAGAACATGACCTTCTGATCCCTTCCTTTCTAAGCAGGAACCCTTAACCCAGTCTCTGGATAGCACACTTGCATAAATAATTGAAATCTACAGAGAACAGGATCTTCTAATCCCTTCCTTTCTAAGAAGGAACCCTTAACCCAGTCTCTGGCTAGCACACTTGTAGAAATAATTGAAATCTACAGAGAACAGGACCTTCTGATCCCTTCCTTTCTAAGCAGGAACCCTTAACCTAGTCTCTGGCTAGCACACTTGCAGAAGTAATTGAAATCTATAGAGAACATGACCTTCTGATCCCTTCCTTTCTAAGCAGGAACCCTTAACCCAGTCTCCGGCTAGCACACATAAAATCATCACACAATATTGCTAATGAAAAGGATTATGAACTTCGTGAAAATAATGTAACATTCAATAAACTAAAGTTCTTAACAAGACAGAGTTTAGTAGTGTTTCAGCAAAGAAGAATTCATTAAAAGTAGTGTTTCAGCAGACAAAAGTTAATCAAGGCATAAACATAGATTACACTAACACACTCTAAAACTAATGGGTGAATCTTGTGAAGAAGGTGGGCCCTCCCTTCTCACAAGATTCCCCTGAGACGAAAAAGCTAGAGAAGGATGCTCAAAACAGTTTTCTATTCATCTATCAATGTATCATATTACAATCTGAAAATGAAGTACGTCCCTCCCTCTGAATCTTTCTCAATACCTAAAATTTGGATCCTTTCAAATGGTGATTTCCTCTTATTTAAAGAGGGAATCCCTTCGATACAATTGATCAAAAATTACAATATGTATCTGAGTCCTATTCTTAGTCAGATAGACTTTCTAAACCAGAATAGGATGTCCTAATCTCGCACAACAGAATGCTATTGCAAGTGCTGAATGAGATGTTGTTGTTACGGCTGGAGTAACAGTTCCTTCTCGTTGCTGCTGATGCTGTTTTAGCATCGCAAATTGTGGGCAGTTTCAGCCACGAGATTTGTGCTTTGTTGTAAGGTTGTTGTTGACCGCTGACTGTGTAACGACTTCCTTTGTGTTTCAACTTCGTCGGTCCTGGGCTGTGTAACGACTTCCTCTGTGTTTCAGCATCTGTGACTCTGGACTGTGTAACAACTCCATGTTTCAGCATCTGCAACTCCGGACTATGTAACAGCTCTGTGTTTCAGCATCTGCGACTCTGGACTATGTAACAGCTTTGTTTTTCAGCATCTGCGACCTGGATTGTGTAACAACTCTGTGTTTCAGCATCTGCAACTCTGGACTGTGTAACATCTCTGTGTTTCAACATCTGCGACTCCAAACTGTGTAACAACTCTGTGTTTCAGCATCTGCGACCCTGGACTGTGTAACAACTCTGTGTTTTAGCATCTGTAGTTTGAGCTGTTTCAACACTTATACATTTCTAATCAATGGTTAAGTACGAGAGTGATGTAAAATATTATGCAAAACAGATTAAACATATAGTAATGAGAAGGGACGTTGTATACCTTTGGAATGATTAGATAAAGTGATAATATGAGTTTAAATATGGGTGATCAAGAGTGTAATAGTGGAAAAACGTCTAGGCAAAAAGGTACATTGTGTGGTCCTAACATCCCCCCCAACTCAAGGTGTTGCATGTCCTCAGGCAACGTCACTTTGAATCAGAGTCTGGATACCGACTCTGAGTGTGTAAATTACTCAAGCAGTAGCTCTGGGAGGTACTATCCATTGGCGTTCTGAACCCTTGGACCTGCTGTAATCTTTTCCATGCTGCTGTTTCTGTCTTCTTAGGCAGCTTATCACTGATTTGATACCTTTCTATTGGAAAACAGAGGATAGGAAAATAAAACCAGTACCCTATCCAGTTTTCAGCACAGTGTTGAATACACTGGATGTAGTTAGGTACCCTGGAAATTGCTACCTCAAGGTTGGTAGGGTTAAAAGGATTGTGTTCTTGTCTCTTTTCAGTGGATTGCTGCCAAAACATGTTATTTGCCTGGAGGGCAGGAATCTCTATGGATCTGATGATGTGTTGACAATCCTGGAGTACTGCTGATTGTAGCTGCTGAACATGTTCAGTCACCCCTGGTTTCTTTAAGAACTCATAATATTCTGTGACAAAGGTGGCTACCTTCTGTGGTTCTGGTCTTATCCAGAGGAGGCGATTATCTTCATTATGCTTGGTAGACAAAAAGTCATCTTGCCAAATGATTTGATTGTGGAGAAAGGAGGTGAACGCTCGAATCTGGATGTCCCCAACAAGAGGATTGAGGTTCAGCTGCCTGTTCTCAGGAATGGCTTCGTTGTGGAAATATGCCTCACAAAGGAGGTGCTGATCTCTAGCAGATGCTTCTGTGAAAGTTTTGACAAAATCTGCTGGGTGTAGTACTGCATAGGATTTGCCTTCTATAATTGATTTGATCTGAAACCATGTGAGTCGCTCCATAAGGAACAAGGATTATTTACAAGATGGTTTTCTTGTGGCCAATAGCTTTTGTGTCAAATCAAATACCCGGGCCATTCTACCTTTTAACTCCTTGTTCTGTTTCTTCAGGGCACGAGCTTCCTCACGTGTCTGCTCTAGAGCTTCCCAATTTGAGAAAGTGTGATTTATCCAGTTTTGTCTGTGCACTTGCAGGCTTTTGGCCTGTGTTTCAGCATACTCTTTCTTCCATTTTTGTATTGCTGCCTACTCATCCCATAGCTGAGTCTGTGTTTCAGCGTTGCAAGTAGTGGGATGAGGTAAGGTCTGAGTAGATTGTTCCATAAAAGTGGGGAGATTGATCTGGCTGGGGGGTGTAAATTCCTCCATGGGCATTGTCTGTACAACTTTGTTGACAAAGGTAGGGGCTTCTTTTGTTGCAATGCAGGGCTCAGTCTTGAGCTTGGGAGGACCTGTTGGTTCGTGTGTTTCAGCAAGTTCTTCCTTGACTACAAAAGGTGAAGGAGTAGGGGTTTCTCCTGTCACTGGGACTTGAGTTACCTTATAGCCTGCTTGATAGTAAATATCCCCACATTGGCGACACATATATTCTTTACACATGCTCTCTATAGTCTCTTCTGACAAGGTTGTTGTACGAACCAAGGTGTACAAATTTAGTTCCTTTTCATATGCTTCCTTTGCCCTGGCTAATTCTTCCTTATATGCTTCCAGTTCAGACTTTAAAAACTCGTTTTCCTGCAATACAAAGGCCATTGTTGGTTCTGGTTGTTGTGGAACAGCTGCAGGAATGGTAGCTGAAACTTGTGTTTCAGCTTCTTGATGTAAGGAAAGTAATGTTGCAATGCCCTGGACCTCTGATTCCTGTATCTCCATTTCAATGTCAGCAGTTGGTTCTTGTGTTTCAGTCGTAGCTGGTTCTTGTGTGGAAGCTATGGCTGGTTCTTGTGTTTCAGCCACTGAATAGGTAGCTGGTTCTTGTGTTTCAGCTACTTTATTTTAGGAGAGTAGTGTTGCAGCACCCTAGACCTCTGATTCCTGTATCTCAATTTCAATATCAGCAGCTGGTTCTTGTGTTTCAGCCACTAGATGGGTAGCTGGTTCTTGTGTTTCAGCTATAGAATGGGTAGTTGGTTCTTGTGTTTCAACTACTTTATTTGAGACAGATGATGTCGCAACACCCTGGGCATCTGGTTCTTGTGTTTCAGTGCCCGTGGGTGGAATAGGAAAAGATCTCGGGATTTGGGAGGTTGGAGGTGTATGGGGTATCAGTTGAATGGGTTGGGGGTGTAGGGTAGTGGCCATAATGGGTGGCCTTGTGGAGGCCCTTGTTCACTTTTTTCGTAAGAAGGGCAGAAAGAAGGGATTTATTTGTTTTCGTTTACGTGGGGGTTTTTCCTCAATGATGGGGCAGGCGGAATTATCTGGCTCAGAGTCATCACTAAGAATATGAAGGGAAGGAGTGGATGATTCTGGTAAGGTATGAGGCAGACTTGGTATGGTAGGGGAATTGATTGAACTGGTTGGTTCTGTGGGCGGGCTATTGGGTACTTCTGGCGGGTCTGGGGGATTTTGCGGTTGCTTCTCCTGGAGGTTTTCAGGAATTTTGGCAGCTGCTTGGGGGTTTATGGGTGGATTATTTAGTGGAGGGTTTTGTTGAGAAAAAACCCTTTGGATGAGCAATTGGACAAGACGGTGATGGGTGAGTGAAAGTGTAGGATCTTTAGCCTTTCTGTAGTAATGCGCCATATTTTTCAAACAACCCAGCAAATAATAAGGAAAATTGACCCGTCGATTATGCCTTAAATGAGATAATAGAAGGAAGTCGTGCTGATAAACTACCTGATATCGGCCCTCGCAGGTTAGGTAATGCTTGATGAATCTTGCAACTTCCGGCCATGGGGGTGGCAATGAGCTGAGTTGAACACCCCTGCCTTTAAATTCAATTCGTTCTTCTGGCAGGAAGAAGTTCTGCTGAGAATTCCAAATGATATGTTTACGGCTGAACATGCGAGTGCCGTCGATAGGGAGGCCTGAGACCTGTGATATATCTTCCTCTGTTACTAAAATTTGGACCCCTTGGATGACAGAATGGTCTTCCTGAAGGTTTAGGGAAAATTGCAGGACCTGTTGTTCATTATACCACTGGAGTCTCTGAAAGTAACTGAGCCATCCTGCCTGCTGAAAGATTTGATAAGCTGTTGGATAATGTTCTAACAGCACTGTGGTGGTGGGTTTGTTCCGTATGACAGAGCCTCCCATAGCTACCATATAGGTAAGATACAATGTCAAAGAGTTTGAGTATCAGCTTCTGCGCAGAGTGAGTTTTTCGAGCGACGTTATGCAAAATGGCAGTCAAATGTGTGAAAGGGTGGTGAAATAGGGACGACGGTGGTGAATTCGTGCGAAATGATGGTATAGAGGATTTGATGTGTCCTCCCCTCCCGTCAAGTGCGGCTACTAATGATTACACTTGAGTGGTCATAATGATATAGAATCTTCCCATTAACTATAGGCTAACTGAATTACATAAAATTTACATACCTCGCCTTACCTTTTGATTCGTTCTGTAAACAAAATATCATGCCTGTCCATGGTAGTCCTGCAGTGGTTGTGGCAGAGACTTATGATCTAATAGATGAATTGTGTCGAGGGTTTGCTGACTGGAAGGACGAACTATAGTATGAGGGCATAAAAGCTTGCTGACAGATGATGTTGAAAGACTGGTGTTTCAGCAACAGAAAAGAATGAAACAATTGCTGGACGGTGTTGTTTTGGTGATGAGAAACTGTGAAGAACTGTTGAACAATGGTGTTTCAGCAACCAGAAAAACGGGATGAAACAATTACTGGACGGTGTTGTTTCATCGATGAAGAAAGTGAGGAATTGCTGGACTGTAGTGTTTCGGCAGTAGGAAGAACAAAAGGTGCTGAACAATGGTGTTTCAGCATCGTGAAAAATGATGAAAATTTGCTGGCAATGGTGTTTCAGCAGCGGAAAAGAAAAGGCGAAACAATTGTTGGACGGTGTTGTTTCGTTGATGAAGAGAGTGAGGAAATGGCGGATTGTAGTGTTTTGGCAGTAGGAGGAACAAAAAGTGTTGAACAATGGTGTTTCAGCATCGGGAAAAATGATGAAAGGTTGTTGGAAATGGTGTTTCAGCAACGGAAAAGAAAAGGCGAAACAATTGTTGGACGGTGTTGTTTCATCGATGAGGAATGGTAAGGAAATGGGGAAAAGTGGAAAAAGGTTGCTGAGCAGTGATGGGGGGATGGGTGTGAGGTTGGTGGTAGCGGTGTTTCAGTAATGAAGGGAAGGAACGAATTGTTGACAGTGGTGTTTCGACATCGGAGGAAAGTCAAGAGTGTTGAACGATGGTGTTTCAACATCGGAAGAAAGTCAACAGTGCTGAACAGTGGTGTTTTAGCATCGAGAAAGTCAAGAGTGTTGAACGGTGGTGTTTCAGCATCGAAAGAAAGTCAACAGTGTTGAACAGTGGTGTTTCAGCATCGGGAAAAGCTTGTCTCTTTGAAGTAGGATCTTCCTTTCCTAGTGGCCTGTGCTTCGATCGGGAATCTGGAAAAATCGACTGTAACATGGTATTTCTTGACAGGGATTATTAGTAAATAAAATCTAATCTAATCTAATACTAAAAAAAATTAACTTAAAAGAATTAATTGCTATTAGGGGTAGAAACCCCCTCAACGAAGAGGAAATGGGCATCTGCCATGCATGTGGCCTTAAAATCTTCTTTAGAAATAGGTCGCTGATACAGATGGAGCCTATGACCATTTACAAGTAACAGGGTTTTGGAGTCATCGATTATGAGGAGCCTTACTGTTCCATTGGGGAAAACTGTGTCTACTTCGTAAGGTCCAAGCCATCTTGTACGCAGTTTCCCTTGAAATTCTTTGAACCGGGAATCATACAGTAGGGCCCAATTACCTTTTTGGAACTACTTGTTCTTGATATTTTTGTCATGCCATTTTGATCTTTGCTGTTGAATTATGGTTGTTTGCTGAATGACATCTAGTCTTTTCTCCTCCAGTTCATCAAGCTGCTGCAACCTGGTTGTCTGTGCATCGGTTAAATCAAGGTTGACAGCTAAAGAAGTCCTTAAGGTTTTTATCTCAAATTCCACAGGAAAGACAACACTCTTTCCATAGACTAATTCATAGGGAGAGAATCCTGTAGTATTTCTCCAGGTAGTTCTGTAGGCCCATAGTGCTTTAGGGAGCCTGTAGGACCAATTCTTTCTATTTTCCTTCATTGTTTTTGTGAGAATGGCTTCTATTACTTTGTTTGTGGTTTCCACCTGTCCATTGGCTTGGGGGTGGTATGCTGTAGTCAGTCTCTGCTGAATATGATATTTCTGAAGGGTGGCTTTGAACCCATGAGAAGTGAAAGGAGGTCCTCCATCTGTAACTAATTCTCTTGGTACTCCAAATCTGGTGAAGATGTCTTTAACTAATAAATCTATAACTACTTCTTCGGTCGCTTTGTGGAGTGCCTTGGCTTTCACCCATTTAGTCATGTAGTCTGTACAGACTACTATATAAACTTTTTGATTGGATGGAGGGTTGATGGGTCCTATAAAGTATAAGGCCCATCTTTCAAATGGTTCAAGTACTATCTGGGGGTTTAATGGAATTTTATCTCTATGATTAGGTTGGCCTACTCTTTGGCAACTATCATAGGCCTGGACGTATTTCTTCGCATCTTTGAAGAGTGAGGGGCAATAGTACCCCATCCTGAGAATTTTATGTGTTGTTCGCTTATCAGCAAAATGCCCTCCACAAGGGCCATCATGACAAGCTGTTAATAGATCATACACCTCATCTTCTCTAATACACCTTCGAATTTCTTGATCAACTCCTGTATGGAAAAGGTACCCACTTATCCAACTATACCGAGTACTTTAATAAATGATACTTTTTTTCTCTCGGTAGGATAGGTGTGGTGGTAACTTCCCTGCAACCAAGTAATTAGCAATATCTGCATACCAAGGTGAGTGAGCAGAAGCTACAAATAGATATTCATCAAGAAATGAATCATCTACTGGGGTATCATCATCAGGTGTCAATCGAGAAAAAAAATTGGCAACTACATTCTCTTTTCCTGGTCTATCTACAATTGTAATATCAAATTCTTGCAATAATAGTAGCCATCTGGTGAATCTAGCATTTGTGATAGGTTTATTCATTAAGTACTTGATAGTTGAGTGATCAGTATGGAAAAAAGTAGAATATCCAGTAATGTAATGTCTAAATTTATTAATTGCATAGATAACTGCTAAGAATTCCTTCTGGGTGACTGTATAATTGAGTTCAGCAGGGGTCATATTCTTGCTGATGAAATATATAGCATAAGGGAGATGATTTTCTTCCTGTCCCAAAAAAACTCCTATTGTAGTATCTGAAGCATCGGAGGATATGTGAAAGGGAAGTGTCCAATCGGGTCCTCTAAGGATAGGAGCTATAGATAACTGATATTTAAGTGTATTAAATGCTTCTTGGCAAGAATTAATCCATTTAAATTCAACATTTTTCATCAGTAGTACAAACAGGGGAGAAGCTATTTTGGAAAAATTCTTGATAAATCTTCTGTAGTATCCAACATGTCCTAGAAAACTTCTTACCTCTGTTGGAGTTTTGGGAGTAGGAAGATCCTTAATGACTTGTATTTTGGATGGGTCTACCTGAATTCCTTGAGATGAGATAAAATGTCCAAGCACTATTCCTTCACTCATCATCATATGACATTTTTCTGTACTTAAGGAGAGTTGAGCTTGTATGCATCGTTTAAGTACTTTCTCAAGGTTTTGCAGTGCCTCCTGAAAAGAAACACCATAAGGAGTAAAGTCATCCATAAAGATTTCCATAGAGTCATTAAGCATATTAGAAAAGATTCCTAAAACTGCTCTTTGGAAGGTTGCTAGTGCATTACATAGTCCAAATGGAAGGACTCTATAAGCAAAGGTTCCCCAAGGGCTAGTAAAGGTGGTTTTATCTTGATCTTGAGGTGCAATTTTGATCTGGTTATACCCACTGAAACCATCTAAAAATGAGAAAAATTTCTTCCCTGACAAATTATCTAACACTTGATCAATGAATGGTAATGGAAAGTGATCTTTCTAAGTGGCTTTATTTAAAGCTCTATAATCCACACATACTCTCCATTTTTCGTTTTTCTTAGGAACTATTACCAACGGGGACACCCATTCACTGTCCGATATAGGATAGATAAACCCTGCATTGAGCAATTTTTGAAGTTCTTCTTTGAGGATTTCTCTTAAATTCGGGTTCATTCGTCGTTGAGGTTGGCAGATTGGCCGACAATCTTCCTTAATATATATTCGATGAGTACATAATTTAGGAGAGATTCCTTTCATGTCTGTGTAATCCCATGCGAATGCTTCTTTATTTTCCTGAAGTAACTTCATTAATTGTTGTGTTTCAGCTTCTGTCAAATTAGGGTTTATGTTCAATGTTTTTCCAGGTTCAATTTTCACTGGTATGCCTTTGGAGGAGATGGTGTTAGATGTTTGAGGTGGGCTTTCCGAATTGAGGTTTTCTTGATTATCAGACTCCAACAGTGCGGTTAGTTGATTATGAGTTTCTGGAGTCACAGAGGAGGGTTCGCAAATAAAATTATTGATTATTTCATCCTCAATAGAGTCTTTCAGGCTTAAAGCTTGTCCGATAGTCAAAAGGGGTTGAGTAGGTTGATCCTCAAAATCTACCCATACGGAATTATCATTATTAACCAGGGGTGTAGCGTGAGGATAGAGGGTACGCTACTTAGTTTCATAACCATTTGAAATTGTCATTGAACCTGATCTACAGCTGATAAAAGCATTTGCTGTGGCTAGCCAAGGTCTACCCAAAATTAGAGGGTGGCCCCCCAACTTTGTTTTGGGTTGCAACACTGTAAAGTCAACTGGATAATTCTAGGATTCCACAAAGATACTGAGGTCTTCAATGAATCCTTCTGGTTTAATTGTGGATCGGTCAGCTAATTCTAGGATGGTTGGGGTGTCTCTGACTTCATTTTGTAATTGTAGCAGTTGTAAGGTTTCCAAATTCATGATATTGATGGCGGCACCTAGGTCTACCAGGACTCGAGGGATTATTGTTTTTCCAACTTGTACTGTAACGGTAGGGTGGTAGAGATCACCATATTTAACTGGGGGGGTTTTACCTGACATTAGTGCAGACAAGTCTCCCATAACATGGACTGTAAGGGGATCCTTAGTTTTCCTACCAGGCTTTTTAACACAAATATCTCACATTGTCTTGGCATAGATTGGTACGTCTCAGAGTGCTTGTAGTAGAGGAATTTTGACATATAAATTTTGTAATTCCCCTAGAATATTGAAGGCTGGTGGCTCAGGCGTTTTAGTTAAGGCTAAACGCTCAGGAAATGGTGGTTTTGTTGTTTCAGCAACATTGTTAGAGGATGATTGTACCTCTTCAGGTGCATCATGCTCTTTTGTTTCTTCTTTATCAAAAGAGGTAACATCAACTATGGTAGGTTCCAAAATTCCCCCAGATCGTAGATGAATATCGTTGCACTGCGCAGGGAGAAGAGAAAGTGTAGGCTGGTTATAAATATCAATGCACTACACAGCTTTATTATTTGGGTTGGGGTTAGGTTGTACAGGTAGCTGGGGTCTTATCGTTTGGTTGTTTGGGGGAGTACCAGCTGGTAAGGAAAG
>SNQJ01S0003181.1:255495-276880 GCA_010110895.2 Picea sitchensis
CCTTTCTAAGCAGGAACCCTTAACCCAGTCTCTGGCTAGCACACTTGCAGAAATAATTGAAATCTATAGAGAACAGGACCTTTTGATCCCTTCCTTTCTAACCAGGAACCCTTAACCCAGTCTCTGGCTAGCACACTCATAAAATCATCACACAAGATTGCTAATGAAAAGGATTATGAACTTCGTGAAAATAATGTAACATTCAATAAACTAAAGTTCTTAACAAGACAGAGTTCAATAGTGTTTCAACAAAGCATAATTCATTAAAAGTAGTGTTTCAATAGACAAAAGTTAATCAAGGCATAAACAGAGATTACACTAACACACTCTAAAACTAACGGGTGAATATTGTGAAGAAGGTGGGCCCTCCCTTCTCACAAGATTCCCCTGAGACGAAAAAGCTAGAGAAGGATGCTCAAAACAGTTTTCTATTCATCTATCAATGTATCATATTACAATATGAAAATGAAGTATGTCCCTCCCTCTGAAGCTTTCTCAATACCTAAAACTTGGATCCTTTCGAATGGTGATTTCCTCTTATTTAAAGAGGGAATCCCTTCGATACAATTGATCAAAAATTACAATGTGTATATGAGTCCTATTCTTAGTCAGATCGACTTTCTAAACCAGAATAGGATGTCCTAGTCTCACGCAACATAATGCTATTGCAAGTGCTGAATGAGATGTTGTTGTTACGGTTGGAGTAACAATTCCTTCTCGTTGCTACTAATGTTGTTTCAACATCGCAAATCGTGGGCTGTTTCAGCCACGGGATTTTCGCTTTGTTGTAAGGTTGATGTTGACCGCTAACTGTGTAACGACTTCCTTTGTGTTTCAACATCGTCGGTCCTGGGATGTGTAATGGCTTCCTCTGTGTTTCAACATCTGCGACTCTAGACTATGTAACATCTCTGTGTTTCAACATCTGCGACTCTGGACTGTGTAACAACTCTGTGTTTCAGCATCTGGGACTCTGGACTGTGTAACAGCTTTGTGTTTTAGCATCTGCGACCTGGACTGTGTAACAACTTTGTGTTTCAACATCTGTGACTCCGGACTGTGTAACAACTCTGTGTTTCATCATCTGCGACTCCGGAATGTGTAACAACTCTGTGTTTCAGCATCTGCGACCCTAGACTGTGTAACAACTCTATGTTTCAACATCTGCAGTTTGAGCTGTTTCAGCACTTATACATTTCTAATCAATGGTTAAGTACGAGAGTGATGTAAAATATTATGCAAAATAGATTAAACATATACTAATGAGAAGGGACGTTGTATACCTTTGGAATGATCAGATAAAGTGATAATATGAGTTTAAATATGGGTGATCAAGAGTGTAATAGTGGCAAAAAGTCTAGGCAAAAAGGTACATTGTGTGGTCCTAACAAGCATATACTCCTGAAGAACCAGGGCCACCTAAGTGACCAATTTCATAGACAGGATGAACGCGCAAGAAGGAAAAGGTGCAGAAAGAGTCTCCCCAGTACACAATCACAGAGGACGACACTGACCTTGTGGATGAGAAGGTGCCAGACCACGTCACGGAAGACTTTGAGGAAGTCGAGCACCAAAGGGGGGGAATATAAGATGACTTGGTTGGCATAAAGCAGGTCCTCGAGCAATTCAGAACCACGCAGAGGTATGAGAGGGGAAAATAATCCTTCCCGGAGGGAGAAACAACAACATCAAAAAGGACTATGCAACAAATGGAACACATTGTTCACAAAACTGCGCAGGCGATTCCAAAATTCAAAATAACCAATGACATGTTGCAGATGGATGAAACTGCAACAAAGATGCTACTGAAATATTTGGAACAGGTCGATAAGGTATTAGCTAATATACCAACAAAGGCACTGCATAGAATCCAATTCATCTTCGCGTAGGAGGTGCAATCACGCGCAATGATAGATGCAATGGAACTGCAAGAAACTAAAGGTGACAAGGAAGAACTGGAGCTTGTGGTCGAACAAGTAAATTTTGAGACCAAAGAAGAAAAATAACACACAGATAAAATTGAACAAGGGGTGACAACAATCTATAGCCAACTTCTGGACAATGCGCAAGCCGAGAGTCCAAGTACAGAGGAAAAACTCAATCAGATTTCCAAAACCATCGACCACTATAGGAAACAGATTGAGGAACTAAAGGAAAAGTTGACTCCAACAACTCCACCTGAGGTTAGGGTGCAAAGGAAAGCAAAAGCTATACTCCAAATAGAAAAGTTGGAGAAACAAGTTAACACAGTAGTATAACTTTTTGACAGAACAACACAACTTTGGACAATGTTGGAGGAAGATGAGAAGGTCCAGCAGTGGGACCAGGAGGAAGAGAGGATAAATACATAAATCCAAGACCTCAAGCAGAGGCAAAAGAAAATGGGAATCACTGAGCGTTTAAAAGGAATGCATGAGATGAAGAGATTGCAGGTCGAACTAAAGACAACAGAGACGCACAAACATGAGAGACAAGTGCATATGGAACCCCTCCAAGAGAAAGAATCAGAAATGATCGCACATCTAGAGGCAGAGAAGAATAATATGGCACAGACAAAGGAAAAATGCACATCCATAGTTCAGCAGGAAGTCACAACACATAACTTAGAAGCGCTTATAGAAAAGGTCACGCAGGTCCAAACACAAGGAAGGGGACTAGTAGACAAGTTCCACAATCTAGTAGAGGTTGTCAAGGGGGTGCGTAGTGCCTAGGTGGCTTGGGATGAGCCACATATTAGTGTTGGGGTTCTGTTGGGCATAGGACCATTTTGGAGTAAAGAGTAAGTTTGGAGAATAAAGCACAAAGAAGGAAATGTTTGCTGGTAGGAAAAACAACATGTGCAAGGTAAACACACATTCAGAGGAGGAAAGAATGTGAGGAACGCATGCAAGAAGACCTAACCATGCAAGGGCTATGGTTTTTGTAAGAATATGTAATGGTTGGTAAGCCAAAAAAATGTATAAATAGGTACCTAGGAGGTCTAGGTCGGGGTTCGGAGTTGGTGGTTCTCAGTTGGTTATTGTGTTGTTGGTCATTGTTACTATGTTGTTCAAAGACTGAATGTCTGTAACATTCGATCCCATTTTGTAAGTTGTTGATATGAGGAGAGAAAATAAGGTGGATATTGAGAGTTAGATCACAAGATGTGGAGCCTGGTGTGATCTAGTCTGTCTGATTGTAGATCTCGACCTATTTTGATGGAGAGTTGTAATGTGTGAGGTGCTATAGTTTTGGGAACATAATAATAAAAGAGTGGAGAATTCAAATATTTGTGGATGTAGCCCAGGAGAGGTGAACCATGGTAGATCATGTGTTATATGATTGAATGTTGTGTATCTCCTTTGTTGTTAATGATTAGATGTTAGAAAAATGTATGAACAACTTAGTTAGATCTGTTATGTTACATGCATGAATAAGAATGACATATTAATCAGGATAAGATGAATGATATATTAAACAAATGAATATAACAGAGTTTAATTATATATCCCCACTCATTCCTAGGATGCAAGCACTTGAGTGTTGCATCCACCCATAAGAATTATCTCAGGTGAGACTGCGTAGTGCATTCTGTGTGTTGTGTTTCCTTCTAGTTTACCAGGAGGGCTGATAGTTTTAGAGGGGTTTTTTTGGAAACCATAGTAGATTTGAACCTGGGTCATCCCCAAAATGGTAGCACAAAGGGAGTCAAACCAACAAACACTCTCACACTCAATATAATTAGTGTGCAAGTCTAGAGGAGGAGTGCAACTGCAACGACTGTAGTTGGGTATTGGTCTTGGTCTATGGTTTGGTACTTTTTGCTTGGTAAGCTATCCTTGGAGAAAGGTGCACTCTTGGTTATATGTTGGGTCTAGTGTTGCCTCATGAATCATTCTATCTGTCAAAGGTTACGGTGCTCGGGGTGGCTATGTTCCTATGGTTGTGTGACAATATTGTGATATTGTATATGGTTAAATGAGAACATTGAATATTTTAACAGGTTATGGGCCCAAACTACCTTCATATATTCTAGCCGCTAGAAGATAGATCAACAGTTCCTTGGAAATCTTTTTGTGGCACCAGTTGCAGTTGCAACTAAGGTTTCTGATTTTGCGGCTGCAACAAACCCTAACCTAATGCTCTAGGCACTTCAAGTGATACATTTGGCATAATTCTTGGACATTCTAGTGTGTCTTAGCTTAGCACACCTCTTGGTACCTTCAGATAGAAAAAATGTCAATGTTGAATTTTTGGGTCAAAGTCAAATTCAAAAACATTCATGACTTACTCCATGAAGACAAAAAAAATCTAGAAGGAGCTTCAAACTTCAAAGCATGGAAGAAAAGGATTGACCTCATCCTTTCAGAGAACAAGGTTCTATATATCATGAAGGGAAATATCGTGGAACCACAGTTTGAAGAAGGAAAAGAAAATGAACCTCAAAATGTTGTAGCAATGGAGAAGTTCAAGGACAATTACATCAACGCTATGAGTATCATTATGGACTCTATCAAAGATCACTTGATACCCTACATAACCAATATTGACTCATCCAAGAAGATGTATGATGCCCTGACTAACCTTTTTGCAATCAAAAATATTGGACAAGTGATGAGTTTGAAGAATGAGCTTTGTGACACAAAGATGACTAAGGATGACATTGTAGCCTCATACTTTGTGAGGATTTATCAGTTGAGAGATCAACTGCAAGCTATTGAAGAAGGTATTCCATAGAATGAAATTGTGAATATAGCACTTAATGGTCTTTCTAGATCATGGGATGCATTTGCTGCAAGCATGAATACAAGAAATGGGTTTCCAATGCTGGAAGAACTTTGGACCCATTGCACACAAGAAGAGACAAGGATAAAATCAAAAGGAAGAGGATTCTCAAGCCTATGCAAGAAAGTTCAAGAGACATAAAGGTAAGAAAATATTTGGTTCAAGAAAGAAATTCAATCATAAGAAAGATATGTCAAAGGTACAATGTTTTGGATGCCATGAATATGGCCACTACAAAAGGGATTTTCCTAAACTAACAAAGAAGAGAAAGGAAAGACACCATGTGTCAGCTTCCAATGATGAAGAACCTTCAATTAAATCCAATCATGAAGAAACATATTTCTTCTACTACTCAGCTCTCACAGGATATTTTGAAGACGACATGTGGTTGATCGATAGTGGAGATTCAAGACATATGACAGGTGATCATGAAAATATCTCAAGCATGAAGGAGAAGGAACACTATCATAAAGTGGAACTTGGAGAAAATGACTCTTATGCAGTCAAGGGAATTGGAAAATCTTCTATCAAAATGGAATCAGGTAACAATTTTCATCTTAGCAATTTTTTATATGTTCCTAGTTTGAAAAAGAATTTATTATCTATTTCTTGCTTGGAAGACAAAGGAGATAGAATAGACTTTGTCAATGGAAAAGATCTTGTATGGTCTAAAGATTCAAAAATAGAAGATTCTAGAGTCATTGGGACTATTGAAGGAAGATTTTATAAAGTCCTAGGTAAGAATGCTCAAACTCTTGTACATGATGAACTTAATCCTAATGAGTTATGGCATAGAAGTTATGATCACCTTCATTATCAATCATTTCCATCTCTAAATTAGATGGTTGTAGCCATACTAGAACTACAATCAATACAAAAAGGTATTTGTAGAGGATGTGCACTTGGGAATAATATTAATAAACCATTCCCAAGTAGTGAGGATAGATCCAAGGATATCTTGGATCTGATACACACAGATGTATGTGGTCATATTCCAGTGAAGTATTGAGGAGGATCTCTTTACTATGTGATGTTCATAGATGAATTCCAAATAAAGACTTGGATGTACTTGATAAATACAAAAGATGATTTATGTAGAAAGTTCCCAGAATTCAAAGCTGAAGTGGAAAACTTGACAAATAAGAATATCAAGACGATAAGATATGATAGTGGAGGAGAATACACCTCCAAGGAGCTTGTTTATTTTTGCAAATCAACTTGGATTAGGAGGGAGTTAATTGTCCCACATAATTCTCAACAAAATGGTGTGGCAGAAAGAAAGAACTGTTCCATTGAAGAATATGTTAAGGAAATGATGAATGACCAGAATTTATCCATGTTTATATGGGGAGAAGCAGCTATGACAGTCGTATATATTCAAAATAGAATTCCTCATTGTATATTGAAGAACATGAATCCAGAAGAATCCTTCTCCGGAAAGAAGCCAAGTGTGGAACACTTAAGGATATTTGGTTTTCCTGTCTATATCCATGTTCCCAAGGACAAAAGGAAGAATTTGTAACCTTCAAGAAAGAAGGGAATATTCACTGGATATAGTCATACATGAAAATATTACATAATCTATGTCCCAGATCAATAGAAGATTAAAATCAGCAGGGACGTAACTTTTGATGAGAATATTTCCTTCAAGAAATATATAGAAGATCCCATAGACTCCAATGATGAAGAAGTACATGAAGATCCCAAGGAATAAAGTACATGTTCACTAGAGCATCCCAGTGAAGAACCAGACCAACCAATTGAACCTGTAGAACCAATGGTTGTACCCAAGAATAGAAAATGACCAACATGTCTAGAATCTACTTTACAGGAAGCAAAAAGACATAAAAATCCCAGTGGAACCTTCAGGGAAAGAAAGAGGCCCAAAAGGTTCTCTAGTTATTTGATACTCATGACAAGTATTTTCAATACACAACCTTACACCTTTGAAGAAGCAATCAAGAAGAAAGAATGGAAAGAAGCTATGATGGAGGAATATCAATCTATCATGAAAAATGATGTATGGGAAATTGTGCCTAGACCTGAAGGAAAGTCCGTAGTGACCTTAAAATGGGTTTACAAGATAAAGTATGCAGTAGATGGTAGTATCGATAAATACAAGAAAATATTCACGGTTAGAGGGTTCTCCTATCAGGAGGGAGAAAACTATGATGAGACGTTTTCTCCAGTTTCTAGATATAACTCTATTAGAGCCATCATATCCCTTGCAACATCCATGGGTTCGAGTTTACATCAGATGGATGTAAAGACCACTTTCCTCAATGGATTAATTGGGGAAGAAGTATACATAGAGAAACATCAAGGTTTTTAGGTACACCTGAGAGAAAACCATGTATGCAGATTAAAAAAGGCCTTGTATGGACTCAAGCAAGCCCCAAGATATTGATATGCACGAATTGAAAGTTACTTGATGAGACTTGGATTTTCCAATAGCTATGTTGATCCAAACCTTTATTACAAGGTTGTGAATGATGCACATGCGATCCTACTACTATATGTTGTTGATTTGTTTTTGACATGTGCAGATCCTCTCATTATTCAGTCTAAGAGGGAGTTAGCCTTTGAATTTGGTATGAAGGATCTTGGTCTCATGAATTATTATTTGGGACTAGAAGTATGGCAAAAGCATGGTGAAATATTCCTAGGGAAAGGGAAGTATGTTGTTAATATCCTTCAAAAGTTTGAGATCATGGATTGAAAATCCATGGAAACTCCCATGGTGACAGATATGGGAAGCTGAGAGACTCTGATTCTGATCCAGTGGATTTGTCCCTGTACTGACAATTGATTGTCTCATTTATGTATTTGGTTAGTACTGATCCAAGCATTTTATTTGTTGTGAACACATTGAGCCCGTTCCAGGTGGAACCTAGACATGAGCATGGATAGTTGTAAAGAAAAAATTGAGATATCTTCATGGGACACTAAATTATGGTTTGAGATATGTATCAAACAATGATGTACATCTGCATGGATTTACCAATTCATATTGGGCAGGGAGTGCAGATGAAAAAAACAGTACTTCTGGTATATGCTTCAGTTTTTTCTCTAGTATGATATCATGGGATAGCAGGAAACATAAATTTGGTGCACTCAACATTGCAGAAGAAGAATATATTGTAGCTTGTGATGCTTGTATGGAAGCATTATGGCTATGTAAGCTAGTTTCTGGACTATTTTATCAGGTGTTGGATTCGACTGTAATATATTGTGATAATCATAGTTGTGTGAAGCTTTCATAGAACCTTGTGTTCCAGGACAGGTCGAAGCACATTGAGATCAAGTACTATTTTATTCGTAATAAATTCCAGAAGGGAGAAGTGGTTCTCCAGTACATCTCCACCGATGAGCAGACAACTGATATTTTGACGAATTCTATGTCCAAGATAAAGTTTGCATAATTGAGGGACAAGATGGGACTTGTGGAGATACCTCCCTTGGTTGAAAGGGAGAAGATGACTTCCTTGGTTAGGAGGGAGTGTTGATATATGGCATAATGGATAGTCGGTGTGTTGGTGTATGGACATTCTACAGGTGAAGAATGGTCCAGGTAGAACAGATTGTTGGTGGGCAGACATTCTCCTTGTGGACAATGGTCCAGGCCCAATATTCTCTGGAGGAACAACTAATGGTTCAATCAGGTTGAATATTCTGCCCCCTAAGGAAATGGCATCTCGATTAGGGTGGTTGATATGAGACCGATATTGTCTAAGGAACATATGGGCATAGATTGATCTCTATGGTACATATGGTGACCCAATTAGAAAATTGTCCAAAATTGACATTCTTGTAGGAATGGTCTTTGTAGCCCATGGTGTGGCTTTCAACATCTGGGAGGATTGACATTCTTCTAGGATGTATGTCCGGGTTAGAAAAACGCTCCTTGTAGCACATTTTGGGGCATTTAACATCTGTTGGGACAGTCTCTCTTCTAGGACGTATGTCCAGATTAAAAGAATGGTTTATGTATCACTCTATTGAGTGGGTGACTTATGTGAGACACTCTATTTAGTGCGTTGAGTTCAGCACATGACTTATTCAACGTCATTCCCGATTACTTAGATGGAGTATGGACTCGAGAGATGATGAAGGTGATGATAAATTTTGATGCGAGGATGTTATTAGATGATACTAATAGTGATGATGATGAACGTGACTTGATATATGTGATCATGAGATATCCTATGTGGATATGATCATGCTACCTATAGAATGGTTTTCTTGAGACTATTCCAGTTAATACCTCCCTATATAGGAGGGATTTTTGATATTATGGTAGTTGTGGGAAGTATCAAACTCCATGTGTAACCTCAGACTAGAATAGAATATTCTAGAAGAAAGAAAAACCCTAAATAGATGTATTAGCCTCTAGAAAGAGAAGCCAACCTAGACAGTTGGCAAGGAGAACTATAAATAGAGGGAACTTGAGCTCATTTGGAGACACACACTCTCACACTCAAGATAACTAGTGTGCAATTCTAGAGGAGGAGTGAAACTGCAACAACTGCAGTTGGGTATTGGTCTTCGTATGTGGTTTGGGACTTTCTACTTGGTTCGTTATCCTTGGATAAAGGTGCACTCTTGGTTATCTTTTGGGTTTAGTGCTACCTCCTGAATAATTCTATCTGTCAAAGGTTACTATGCTTGGGGGTGGCTGCGTTAATATGGTTGGGTGACAATATTGTGATATTTTCTATGGTTAAACTAGCACATCAAATATTTTAACAACCATGACACTCGCTAAGGTGAAATAGAGAAAAAAATGTAATTTCCAAGAATACGCTCGATAATCAAGAGAATATTTAATGCAACATATTCAAATGCTTCAAGTATTAAGGTGATACTTACCATGGCACTTTCCTTGTTACCTCATGGAGAAAGATCCATTAACTTTTGGAATAAAGTTGGTGTGGTGAATGCCATCATGATGAACAAAGAAGTATGGTGGTGAGGCATGGATCTGTCTGTGTGAGTGGAAAATGTCAGTCAATCCATCTCTCGATACTCCATGTCTTCAACCTGGGGGCCTCAAGACATAATTTCCTTATTTATCCCTAGAAATGGGGGATAAAATTTGGCTCCTACTTGAGGACATGTACTTGTCGTAGAGTGCATGAGAACCTTAGCATAACCTGGTAAGACCTATTCATACACACACTCAAACAAATAATGCGTTGGGTATCTATGGTAGCACACTCACCTTTTGTTCATATGATCAAAATTTCAAAATTTCAACTAAACTTTAAAATAATTTTTTTCATTTTTTTCAAAAATTTCTAAACTTACATGTAACATGATGAAAGCAAATGATCATAACAAGTATGCAATAATGCAAGCAGAGAAAAATGAAAAATAATATATGACACACAAATATAAGTAGATGCAACTAAACTATCATGATTAAGCAAATGCAAATGTGAGGGAAATCAAATGACCTACCTACTTACCTGGGGCCCATGGCTCTGTGGATGTCAGGTGAAATTACAAAACTAGTGCAACCAGATGATCATCTCATCAAGGTATCTCCCCATGTGCTTAATTATGTGATACAAAAAAGATAAGTGAAGTAAATAATAATCATGAGCATAAATAAACATATAATCATGAAATTAAATGAAAATCATGGAGATGGGTGGGAGGGAGGAAATCCTGTTGGAAATAATATCCAAAAGCATGATCGATCCATCTCTGAATAGGACTACTACATATAGATGATGGTTTGTCTTCATCCTCGTTCGAAACACCATTTCTTATTGAAGACTGAGAGGAGATGAGAGATCGAAATAAAACTACATGGCTTCCCTAAGAAGATGGTAGAAGGTAGGGGACAATCTCATGTCTGGAGAAAGAAGCCATCTTGCTAATGGAAAATTATTGCCTTCTAGACTGCATATCCTTGTAAAAAGCTCCAAGATAAAAATACTTGGTGGAATGTTGCTCAATACTGAGAGCGGGTGATGAATCAATATTTCTTCTTTTTTCTCAAATTAAATTAATTCTTTATTAGTTTATAACAATTTAAGGCACTCCATGATGTTAAAGTCACTGGTTCAAAACCTGCGGGGACAAAAAATCCAACCATGTTAAGGGTTGGTGTGGCTTAGGCCGGGTGCGATCCCTGGGTGATTTTGACGACTTAGATTCCCCCGAGTCGCGGTTTCTTAGCCACAGGTTAGTCCCACATGTCATGGATAAACTAACAAACAAACAAAAAAACAATTTATCAAAAATAATGTACATAACTCTAAATTTTAAATGTAACAATCATAAAAATTATATTTCATTTATAAGTTACAGTTTGTAAGAGACACCGATATCTCTTATTTTGAGCACCAACTCAAGGAGACACCAATCCCCTGTTTACCAAGCACCAACTCCTTGTATATCATCCTCCAACCTGTAGAGGACTCCAATCATCTTGTTTTCAAGTACCAACTTGAGGAAGCTACAACGCCATGTTTCAAGCTTCAACCTATAGAGGACTCCAATCCTCCCTTGCTCCTCCCTTCCACCTTCACTTCATGTGAATGTTTCAAGTTATTCCTTGGACTCTGTGTGTGTTTAGATCTTCTGAATTAGACCACAAAGACATATTCCTTTCACCAAACCTTTCTGTTTATATAATATTCCAACAGGTATGAAAATGAACCATTGCACCTTTTCATTTATTTTAACAATAATGTTGATATTTTGTTATTGAAGGTTTGGTTTAATTTAAAAGACTTCAAATCCCTTGTAAGTTTTTCAACATTTATCCTTTCATGTGCCAAAAGGTCTTGTAGCAACAATGAAATGGATGGGTACTAAAAACTATCTATTATTGTTATAACAGTTCTTGAATAAACCATAACCCTGAGGAATTAATTATCTTAATCAATTTTTTATAGTTCCTTATAAGTCGATCACATGCATCGATCAAATTCTCTATTTTGATCCCATGGTTTCATTGCATTTTCAGTCCTCCTATAGATCAAATTCAAGCTTAAGTTAGATTTTTAGTGTATTTTCCTATACCTGAAATGGACAAGTGTTGGCTTGTGACCCCCCTTTTTTTTTCATATGACAAAAACCTTGTGAACAACTGCTACATACATAAGGCACATGGATTGCTTTATGTTTTATCCCATAGGCACTTCATTTCACCAAGTGACCATATATTGTGACCAGGTGTTAACTCGATTAACACTTTTAACCTATCACAACCTCATATTCCATATGCCCTGGCCTTGTCATGACCGAGCGTGAGCACAAAAAAAGATTATTTTGGCGTTTAAAAAAATCAATGGTTGGTTCTTAATCAACGATTGATTGGATGGTCCTCATTCATTTTTCATTTGAAATATGCACTCGAATTAATCGCAACCCAAACTGCAATAGAACTTAATGCTGACACGTGGATTATTAAATTTGACTTAATATAACTTTTGGGTCTGAGTTTGGTAATTAACAATCGTGCTAGTTCAATATGCGAAATCAATTCGAGCCATATGATCATGCTCTCATTTTGGTCTAATGATCAATGTTGAGTTCTAATATTGATGATTCATGTAGCTTGGTCCAATTATCTAACGATCACAATGAACTTATGATGGTTAGGTGGGAATTAATTCACCAGTTTTCAATAATTTTCATTTGATCCGGGAGAAGACTCATATATTATTTGTGTCGATTGTAATGGATGTAGTTGAATTATATTTGGGCACTTAAGTTGAAAAAAATAATGGAGTAGACATAAACACAATTTCAGATATGGCTTGGAGGGAAATTGTTAATCCTTGTCACAGATTGAAGTATTAAACCCTGTGATTGTTGTTATAATAGAAATAAAAAAATGATCTGAGGAATCAATTTGTGCCAAAGTTGTATTCATTGTTTGAGTATATGGTAACAACATAGGCATAACACTAGATAAAGTTTAATTGTAAAATTCTTCCATGATATCTTCAAGGATTAACAATATACTTTTTGTTGGAACATTTATGTGAATACATGGTCATTGATCAATCTCTCAACATGGAAAAAGTTATAGACCATGTTATCCCTCAATGGAAACTTCATAAGACTCTAACCAACATTCTTTCTCAATAACATATTAATCATGTTGACCATATTGTCCCCCTTTTGACATCAATGAAAACACCAAATATCCAACATTCTCCCCCTTTGGCATTGATGGAAACACATTAAGAACCCCTTATTTTCAATTGAGTTTTACTATTTATCCTCCCCCTTTTACAACAATGGTAGAGGGGATGTTTATTTTCTCCCCCTGAGGTTATACTCCCCCTGTCCATGTACCGTTTTTTTGATGAAGTTTGTGCAAATTAATTAGATATGTAGATTATCCCCAATTTATGTCTAAGGTATTCAAAAGTAATCCTGGGAAAAGGTTTTGTGAATATATCTATAATTTGTTCTTTAGTATCGATATATTCCACTTTAACAACTTTTTCAGTGACTTGTTCCCTTCAAAAATGAAATTTAATTGGGATATGCTTGGTTTTTTAGTGCATGGCAGGATTCCTAGAAAGGTTTATAGCACTAGTATTGTGACAATTAAGAATAATTGGATGATCATAGTTTACTTGTAAGTCTTCTAGGGTTTGTTTCATCCAAATTACTTGAGTGAAGTAGGAGGTAGCAACGATATATTCAAATTCTGTTGTAGATAGTGATATGGATGGTTGATTTTTAATTAGCCATGACACGAGAAATTTTCCTAGAAAGAATGCTCCTCCACTAGTGCTATTTCTATAATCCACACTTCCATCCCAGTCTGCATCAGTATATGTAGTTAAAGTGAAGTCTTCTCCTTTTGGATACCATAATCCAAAATTCAAGGTGTCTTTGAGATATCTAAAAATCCTTTTAACTGCCTTCATATGTGTCTCTTTAGATGAAAATTGAAATATGGCCACTAATCCTACAACTTTCATAATGTATGGTCTTGTTGTTGTTGCATATAATGGGCTACCAATCATTGATATATATGGTTTGGTCCATTTCTGGTGATTCGTTATTTTTTCTTAGTTTGCATCGTTTAATCCTTAGGAGTGCTCATGGTTTACAATCTTCCATTTGAAATTTCTTCAACATTTGTTTAATGTATTTGGTTTGAGATATGAATATTCATTTGTCGATTGAAACTTGTAATCCTAGGAAGAATTTCAATGCACCAAACATTGACATCTCGAATCCTTTTTTCATTTTTTGTAAAAAGGCTAGCATAGAGGATTTAGATTACTTCAAAAAATGATACCATCCACATAAAATACAGCAATAGTATATTTTGTTTTCAATTTTAATGTAAATATTGTTATCAGTTCCTCTTTGTATCCTTGTTGTTGTTGTAGATGATTATCAAGTCTTGAAAACCATGCTTTGGGGCGTTTAAGACCATATAATGATTTCTTTAATTTACAAACAAAGTCTTGATCTTATGATAACATAAATCCTTCAGGTTGTTCTATATAAAATTATTCTTCTATGTTTCCATTTAAGAATGTTGATTTGACATCCATTTGATATATTTTGAAGTTTTAAAAACATACAAATGCCAAGAACGTGCGATAGCTTCTATTTTGGCTATTGGAGCAAATGTTTCCTCAAAGTCAATCCTTTCTACTCGTGCATATCCTTTGTACACTAATGTTGCTTTTCAATCCCTTCTACTTGTGCATATCCTTTGCACACTAATATTGTTTTATTCCTTATAATTTGACCATCTTCATTAACTTTATTTTTAAAAATCCACTTGGTCCCTACCACATTTTTGTCTTTTGGTGTAACGACCTTCATTAAAACATCATTTACATACAAATTCAAATCATCAAAAATGCTTAAATGTCTGACATTGATTCCAAGGAATCTATCTAGTGATGCAATATGATGTAAAGGTGTAAGTACCTACATGTCTTCTTAAGATTTCGCAACTTGCGCAATAATATATATTTTTATACCATTTGCGCATGTCGTGATATATACTCTAGTAAATTATCATGACAATCCACTTGCATGGGCGTATAATTTAATAATTTATGATCAAATTATTTTCTCTTCCTAATTTATCAATGCACATAATATATGTATATTTATATATAGATTAATATCTATATGAAAATTCTAAAAATATATTTAGAGTTATTTCAACTTCTCTAATGGTAGAGATAAGAGAATAATATAATATTCTTGTAAACGTTCTAATTTTAATTTGTTTCACTAATTTAATGGAAATAGCACCTACATGTTCCATGTTTTCAAGTGTATTGTTTAACAATTATCAACTCTATAAAAGAGAGCCTTAACAAAGCCATTTTAATTCAGATCGATTAAGAGTAGGATGTGAATTATAATGAAGTTCTTAAAATATTGGGCCTATTACCCATCGATCCCAAAATCCAAGCATATAATCGAGAATTAGACCACTGCCACCATGGGAACTTAGGACCTAGGTACATATGCCAAGTCACGAGTCAACACCAATCACAAGGGAACCAAGGGAGAGCCTGCGAGGGAGTATAGTTTGTGCACAAAATTTATTGGGTTATAACTATCCTCACCAAAAGAAATCACGTGTAAACGTTTCTATTGTAGAGTGATTCCAAAAATAATAACAAGAGAGTTTTAGCATTCTTAATCTAATTGTGTTTTTGCACTTGAAGTTACTAGAGTGATTCCAGTAAAAGAAAAAACTCACTTACCTATCAACACTGTCAACCATTGATTCGATAATATAATTAACTAATTTAAAGTCTCAGATAATTCAGGGTTATAGGGAGGATCAATTCACCAACACCAACATATCAGGTCTCTTGCAGTCCTGTCAGTTCAATATATAACAAAAAAATATGGATGAATTAAAAGGAAAGCAATTCAAAATGCCCAAGAAAGTTTTAGATCACCTCTTTGCACCTAAAAAAAATCCCCTATTGAAAATTACCCTTGTCAAAAAAAGAGGTATCAACTTAGAGCTCATGGCTAACTAATTCCCATTCATATATAACTTCGACACACATTGATTTTTATCTGATGAAGTTCAATGTTCAAACTTAATTCCATGCTTAATAGGAATTCGTGTTCTAGCCATGGATTGGGAGGTCTTCACTGGCCATGAAGAAGTGCCCAGTCACTTGAACAAGGATTCCATGATAAGTGTATGAAATTTTTCATTGAAATACATTTTCAAGTAAAAGAAGTTAGAACAATACATGTTTGTCTTTCCTTCTACAAAAAAAAATAAACAGTCCATAAACTAATTGCAGTGCAAATCACCAAGTTCTCATCGCACGATTCTATAAGATAACAACAATACGTTTGGGTATTGACTATCAATTCCCATAAAAAAAAGAGAAATTTAACAACCCTATATGAAACTTTAACCGCGTATTATTGACAAGAAAGTCTAAATCCCAATACCAAATCCATAACACCCAAATCTCATATCTTAATAGCAACTCCTAAACACACAATTTTGGTATTTTAAGAAAAAATTCTCCAGGTCCAAATCTGATATTTTAGGAGAAAATCCACAACACTCCCCTTTACATTATAACAACAAATCGACAACACCCAGATCTCATAATTTAACAACAAATCGACAACGCCTAGTTCTCATGTTTTAACAACAAATCGACAATGCCCAATTCTCATATTTTAGAAGAAAATCGACAATAAAAACATGTACGTGGAACAGGTTGATCTGTGTCCAAGTATGATTACCTTCTCTTTGTGATGGATAATTACAGGTTTACAGTTGAGAATAGTTAGACAAACGCTCAATCCAGACTACATCGATAATTCTGTGATCCTTGTGAGGGAGCTACATACTATGTAACCATTAGATATGGAGGACAATTCATTAATGGAGGAAAATAAATAATTTGTAATCCCAGTGATAAGGAAGCAGTGTATCTTAGGTTAAAGCCATCAAGAAATCGGAAAATATTGGCATCTTAGGGTAATATCAAAATTTAATGGAGGTTGTAAATGATACAGACCTCAATTACTCAAGATTTACCAAATTGTAATAAGGAACTCAACGAATAAATCAGAGACGTCATTCAATCAGAGAAGACAGTGTACCTTTACTTATGAGTCGAGTTTTCCATTTCTAATCATCTTTATTATTTGAAATAATTATGTACAAATTAATTTTACCCGGGAAATTAATCTAATCAATTGCAACCTGCTAAATATATTCCACTTCGTCAACAGTAAAATAGGAATATATATAAATAAATAGCATAAATATTATAACAATAGCCAAATCATTCTTCCCATACGTAGTTAGTATTCAAATTAACATTTTACTACACTCTAAAGTAACTAAACAAATAAATACCATGACCAAAAGAGTGTTGATATATAAGAATGATCGTCAACCCGAAAACTTTTGCAATTTTCTTCTCTAAATGTTAATCAAGACGACTTCATAGGTATCTCCTAGTGAACGCTTTGGGTAATTTTCTTATCCCCTTAGTCCGGGTCACACACATAAATTTAGATATTTAACTAGCTCAAACTTGCCCTAGCAAGGAAAGACTTCCACCTCCTACACAAGACTTACAACCCAACTCACACATGTAAACTAGTCACAAGAAAATTTGATAGCATTTCAAATTTAATAGTGATCCAACAATAGGGTGTCTTACTCCTTCTTCTCCCTTCTTTTTATAAGAATTTCAATATTGACACTTGTCATTTCATGCATAATTAGATCATTTTTAATAATTAAATTAGAGATTATTCACCCCAAACTCATGTCACTCTTCCCTCAAGTTTCACATGTTTTATTTCTTTTTAATTAAATAATTTTTGAAATTTTTCCTCACCTCCACAATTAGTTCCTAATTTTCTTCTAGTTGCCCCTTAATTCCCCAATTTCTCCTTTATTGTGTCTCTTAACTAATTTACAATTGGAGTTTGATTAAGACTCTTCTCTTAGTTAGGATTTAGAGTCTAGTTTGACTTAGGATTCTAAATCTATGTTGACACCACATTTCCACATAAAATAATTTCTTTTAATTAAAATTTCTTTTATTAATTTCATGCACACATTGTGCACATGTCTTAAAATTTTATTTTCTCTTTACAAGTTTTATTTAGTCTAAAATTCCCTTATACCCATTACTATAAATTTTATTTAGGCATAAACATTTATACTTAGATTTTATTATGTTTCTAGTCTATAAATTAATATTATCTTTTCTAATCAATTCTAAGTATTTGTTTTATTCTCTATGGTCTTTTATATTTTTATTAACTTATTAATTTTATTCATGCAACATGCCCTTCAAGACGCACTGACGTTCTCCAAGGGTGTCACTCGCCATTTTGACTTAGTTTGGAAGTTGTCAGATGCTTGGAGTCAATACTCCACTTGTCAACCTTGTGTGAGACTAAGGACTTACTCAGGAATAATGAATCCACCTTATTGCACACCCCTAGGAATTCCTCGTGAGTGACTGCCTTAGTCTTCCCTCATGACATCGTAAACTTATCAGGAACAAGGTAGTCATTAACCTTCAATTCATGTCACAGAGGGAGTGCTATTAGGCTGTGACAGGGACGTTGCCACACCTCTCCCTAATCTATTTGATATATGTGTATGCCCCCTTTACTCCATATGCGAGTCGGATTAGCAATCATTACCATGCTTGCATCCACTAATAAAATAAAGAAATTAATAACTCTTATACATGAAATCCATAACTGAAATCATCATCAAATACATGCATAATATAACAAGTAATCATAATCAAAGTCAATATTCCACTCCTTGACTCAATCCGGAGTCTAAGGTATTATGTTGATGCCATCAACATCCTCATTGTGTCATGTTTCCTACACACTCAAGAAACCTCATCATAATACCTACCAATGTTATACATCAATATTAATAGCATATCAAAATTTCAATACTAAATCATAGCATAAACTTTAACTCATAAACCAAATCAGTTAATCATATCGTACCATGTTTAGCTAGATCATTTGCACGCAAGTGTCCTAAAAGAATAAATCGATGTTATGAAAATGTGGTAAGTTAAATATGGATGTTACATACATCCCCTCTTGTTTTAAACTTCGTCCCGAAGTTTGTACAATCTAGCAATGAAAACAATAATTATAGTTGCTACTAATCTATATATCAAGCTTTCAAAATCAATATGGAAACTATTGACACATATCATGTGTGTCCTCCCAAGTGCATGAACGTGGACTATAACTATTCCACTAGACCTTGACCTGGTCGACCAATCGACGTTGTAGTTGTCGAGTGCGATTTTCTAGTATGCGAATTGGCTCCACTATGAGAGCACCCTCGTTCGATACCTGCAATGAAATCAAATCAATAACATGTGATGGATCTGAAATATAATGACATAATACTAAAACATGAAACACGTCGTGCATACAACCCAAAGAATCACGTAAGTCTAGTCGATAAGCCATGGGTCCCTTCTGTTCTATAACCTAGAAAGGTCCCACAAACCTTGGAGAGAGTTTATCTCCCTTTCCAAACTTAATCGAACTCTTATGCGGCTTCACCCGCAAGAACATTTTATCACCAACCTCATAACTACACATCCACATAACTCTTTTTTCGGTCTTGCGCTTCCTTAATCCTTTTCTTTATGCTTTGCATATGATCTTCCATTTTCTGAATCACTTCTGGTCCCACCAAGACCCTATCTTATATTTGATCCCAGGTCAAAGGTGTCCTACATGGTCGTCCGTATAGAAACTCAAAAGGTTCCATCTTTATCGAACTCTAGTAACTGTTATTATACACAAATTCTACCAATGGAAAAAATTCTTCACATCGTTTATGTTGATCAATCACATACATTCGAAACATATCTTCTATAATTTGATTCGTTCTTTCCGTTTTTCCATCGATTTCGGGGTGATATGTTGTAATAAAATTTAATTGTGTTCCCAATGCCTCTTGGAAACTAGTCTAAAAGAGTCCAGTGAATATCGATCCTCGATCATATATTATCTTTCTCGGTACACCATGCAATCTTACAATTTCACTAACAAAAATTCTAGCTATGTCAGGTTCTTGATATGTCGTACAAATTGGAATAAAATGCACACTCTTCATCAAAATATCGATAACTACAAAAATATAATCATGTCTCCTTGTCGTCAATGGAAATCCAACAATAAAATCCATCGATATGACTTCCCATTTCGATTCAGGAATCGCATGTGGCTGTAATAATCCTGCTGGATGTCTATGTTCAACCTTCACTTGTTGACATTCAAGACATCTCACCACATAGTTAACTATATCAGTTTTCATTCCCTTCCAGAAGAATAATGGTTTAAGATCTGCCTTCATTGTCGTGACTCTAGGAGAGGCCATATACACTGCTCGATGAGCTTCGTTCAAAATCAAACTTCTCATTTCTTCATTTGGTGGTACATAAATTATGTCATTTCTTCACTGTCCAAAGAATAACCCTCATATCTAGGGGGTCTGGGGGAAAGCGCCCCCCCAAAGGAAAAATTGCCTTGTAAATTTGTATTGTAATTTCATTGTAAATCTAGATCGTTCATTATAAGGTCGCAGATCTAACGATAGAGATTATGTTAGGGTTTTTTTCCCTAGAAGGCAACCCTCTTTTATGAGGGAAATGTATTGCGACTATGTATGATGGCGAATATTGTATTATGAGATAGGAGACTGTGAGAGAAAGAAAAGGAAGTTACACCGGGTTTGCTGTAGGTTGTATCCCTTCATATGTTGGATAATAATAAAGGAAGGACCTGGCAATTTCTCTGGTGGACGTAGCCCACACTGGGTGAACCATGTTAATCTATGTCTCTATTGTATTATGTATCTTCTGTGTTTTGTTTCTGCATTTGTTTTATTTTATTGCTCCACGGTCCTATTTTTCTAACAACTGGTATCCGAGCGAAAGGTAACTCACAGGAAAAGAGGGTTCCTGGTTCGAGTGGGAGCAATATTGGAAGATGGAAAGTTTAGGGTCGAGAAATTTAACGGCCAAAACTACCAGTTATGGAAGATGCAGATGGAAGACTATTTATATCAAAAGGATATATTCCTACCATTGGGAGGAATAACAAAGAAGCCAGCAGCTACGAAGGACGAAGAATGGGAGATTCTTGACAGAAAGGCTCTAGGAACGATATGGGTGAGCCTGGCAACGTCAGTGGCTTTCAATATTTCCAAAGAAAAGACAACAAAGGGTTTGATGGACGCATTGGCCAAATTGTATGAAAAACCCTCGGTGTCCAATAAGGTATTTCTAATGAAGAGATTATTTAATATGAAGATGTCGGAAGGTGGTTCTGTTGCAGATCATTTAAATGATTTTAATACAGTTACTAATCAACTAATGTCTGTAAAAGTGGACTTTGATGATGAGGTCAGGGCTCTTATAATCTTGTGCTCATTGCCAGAAAGCTGGAATGATTTGGTCATGGCTGTAAGTAACTCTGTCTCTGGTTCAAATACTTTAAAATTTGATGATGTTGTTGGTGTTATCCTTAGTGAGGAAATGCGACGGAAAAACATAGGTGAGACATCAGGAAATGCGTTGAACATGGAGAACAGGGGAAGACAAAA
>SNQJ01S0003181.1:276890-288167 GCA_010110895.2 Picea sitchensis
GTTGCTGCTACAGAGGCTAGTAAAGAGATGATTTGGTTACAAAGGTTTATGGAGGAATTGGGAAAGAAGCAGGAGAATAGCAGGTTGTACTGTGATAGTGAGAGTGCAATTCATCTTGCAAAGAACTCAGCCTTCCATTCAAAGACTAAGCATATACATTTGAGGTACCACTTCATACGATCTTCCTTGGAAGATGGACATTTGAAGTTGGAAAAGATACACACTAGCCAGAATCCTACAGACATGTTAACAAAGGGAGTAACCAGAGAGAAACCGAGTTCTTGCTCAGTTTCAATTGGTCTTCAAGAATGAAGATGAAGATGAGAAATTTTCCAGGTCCAAGAAGGTTCAGAGTCCAACATATACAACATCTCTGGAGTTGTTGAGATCAGTCTCCAAGTGGGAGATTGTTGGTTGTGGAGCTTGATTATCTTCCTGATTAAGAGGTCTTTTACTTTCAACCGTGTTTATACCCCATGAAGTATTTACACCCCAGAAGTATGTAGACTCTTCCACGCGGGGGAGTGTAGAGGGGGGTACCCCCTCTACGGGGTCCGGGGGGGCTATCCCCCTAGGCCCCGACTGGGGGGTCTGGGGGCAAGCGGGCCCCCAGTGGGGTTTCAGGGGCGAAGCCCCCGAAGGAAAAATTGCCTTGTAAATGTATATTGTAATTTCATTGTAAATCTGGACCGTTCATTATAAGGTCGCAGATCTAACGATAGAGATTATGTTAGGGTTTTTTTCCCTAGAAGGCAACCCTCTTTTATGAGGGAAATGAATTGTGGCTATGTATGATGGCGAGTATTGTATTCTAAGATATGAGACTGTGAGAGAAAGAAGAGGAAGTTACACCGGGTTTGTTGTAGGTTGTATCCCTTCATATGCTGGATAATAATAAAGGAAGGACCTGGAAATTTCTCTGGTGGACGTAGCCCACACTGGGTGAACCACATAAATCTGTGTCTCTATTGTATTATGTATCTTCTGTGTTTTGTTTCCGCATTTGTTTTATTTTATTGCTCCACGGTCCTGTTTTTCTAACACTTACTCTGCTTCTTCCCTTGCATAAAGGTCTTGTAGCTTGTCCCAAATATATTTTGCTGATGCACATGATCCCACCTTGGATTTCACTAAATTTTTCAATCCATCCATGATGGTATCTATTGCCAATTTATTATTCCTTTTTTCTTCCTTCTGAGTTGCAGTCTTTGGTTTCTTCAAAGAATTGTATCCTAAAGCAATCGAGAACCAGACATCTGCCCCAAGAGCTTTCAAGTAAGTTTCCATTCTATTACTCCAGTATTAAAAATTGCTTCCATCAAATGGTGTAATCCCATTTGGAATGTTGTCTTCCATTTCTGCATAGGATCTTCCTTCGAGTGGTTAAACTGTATTGAAGGTAACCATCTCTGATACCAATTGTTGACACTGAGAGGGGGGTGAATCAGTATCAAGTACAATTTAAAACCTTTTTTGACTTATAATTAAGCCATTCAGTTATATCCAATGAGCAATGAACAATAGTATAAGAGTTACACCAATACACCACAATACACCATGCACAATATATGAGAAATAATCAATAGTTATTGTTCAAGGGAAGTAATGACTTCCAAATGCAGCTACAACTTCCAAATATAAAGGGAGGGATAAACCTCCAAGAGGAAAATACAATCCTCCAATATAAAGAGAGAGTTGAACTTTCCATCCTTGCCCCTTCCTTCCACCCAAGAATATATGAGAGATAATCAAACTTTACATTAAATCATCACCATCAACCAACCATCACATAGAGCCTGATAATTCTTCCTGAGACTTATTCAAATTCTGTAATTATTCAATTCTTGGAATACTGTGATCCTATAGATAATATTACTAAATGTATTCTTTGAAATGCCTCCAAGTTTCACTCCTTGAATCCTCAAAAATAAGTTATATAAAGAATGGTAGACTTTATTCAATTCTGGTTTATTCAGGAGAGTGAACTTGTACATAATGTCTCGTACTCAATATTTAACATCCGATTCTAAAACTCTCACACAAGAAACTAAAGTCCGTACTATTTCCAATGAAATTGGTCCCACGTCATTTGGATTCTCTATGAAGAAGTTATGACTGTTTTACCCAGAAAACATGTTTATTGACTAGCTTCAGGACTGGTCAAAAACCCTATCTTCCACATAGTGTATATACATAATTATAGTGAATCAAGAGATGAAACTTTTACCACAGGTACCTTGATATGCCTTATTAATACCATAGCAATTTCACCATCTGAATCATTCTAGAAAAAATGTTATAGCGAAAATGGTAAGATGACCTATAAATAACATGCCTTAGAACACATCACCAAAAGACTTCATCCTCCCTTAAAATCTGACCTTCTTTACTTCTGATTTCCTCTTAAATTCGACTTGTGTATCAAATGAATGTATATTGATATTTATTTATACCATTTATGTCTCTTCCTTTTAACATTAGGGCCGACCTGACACTTTCTTATTTTTTAATTATTTTCTTTAATTATCTTAAGGGCCTACATGTACTTCCGTCTTCAATTCACTTTGTCATCTTCAAAAATTCATTTCTCCTCAACCATGAGGATCCACGTGACGTGCCACATACCACTGGAAACAACATGATTTATACTATCCATACATGGGTGTTATATCTTCATGTGCATTGTCCTTCATGTCCAAATACCTTCATCAATATTGCAGTCCAAAACCAATGACTAGGGTTGACATCAATGACAAAAACCAATCTTCCAACAACAAGACACCTATAGGAGACAAAGCTGCACCAAAAAGTCAAAACCAACACAAAATTTGGTGCAACAAATGAAGGGGGGCACAACAAAGAAGGATGCACATGGAGGAAAGAAGGGCATTGCCTCACAACAAAAATACCAAGGAGCAGGGGCTATGGGAACACATGGAACCCCCTCAGCATATACTCCCCAAGAACCAGGGCCACCTAAGTGACCAATTTCATAGACAGGATGAACGTGGAAGAAGGAAAAGGCACAGCAAGAGTCTCTCGAGTACACAATCACAGAGGAGGACACTGACCTCATGGATGAGAAGGTGCCAAACCACGTCGTAGAAGACTTTAAGGAAGTCGAGCACTAAAGGGGAAAAATATAAGCAGGTCCTCGAGCAATTCAGAACCACGCAGAGGTATGAGAGGGGAAAATAATCCTTCCCCGAGGGAGAAACAACAACATCGACAAGGACTACGCCACAAATGGAACACATTGTTCACACAACAATGCAGACGAGTCCAAAATTCAAAATAACCAATGACATGTTGCAGATGGATGAAACTGCAACAAAGATGCCACTGAAATATTTGGAACAGGTCGATAAGGTATTAGCTAATATACCAACAAGGGAACTGCATAGTACCCAAGTCATATTTGTGTAGGAGGTGCAGTCACGCGCAAGGATAGATGCAACGAAACTGCATGAAACTAAAGGTGACAAGGAAGAACTAGATCTCATGGTCAAACAAGTAAAGTTCGAGACCAAAGAAGAAAAATAGCACTCAGATAAAATTGAACAGGGGGTGACAACAGTCTATAGCCAACTTCTGGAAAACGTGTAGGCCGAGTGTCCAAGTACAAAGGAAAAAATCAATCAGATTTCCCAAACCATCGAAAACTATAGGAAACAGATTGAGGAACTAAAGGAAAAGTTGACTCCGACGACTCCACTTGAGGTTAAGGTGTAGAGAAAAGAAAAAGTTGTACTCCAAATAGAAAAGTTGGAGAAATAAGTTAACACAATAGTAGAACTTTTTGACAGAACAACACAACTTTGGACAACGTTGGAGGAAGATGAGAAGGTCCAGTGGTGGGACCAGGAGGAAGAGAGGATAAATACATAAATCCAAGACCTCAAGCAGAGGTAGAAGAAAATGGGAATCACTGAGCGTTTAAAAGGAATGCATGAGATGAAGAGATTACAGGTCGAACTAAAGGTGATGGAGACACACAAACATGAGAGACAGGCATAGATGGAACCCCTCCAAGAGAAATAATCAGAAATGATCACACAGCTGGAGGCAGCGAAGAAGAATATGGCACAGACAAAGGCGAAATGCACATCCATAGTTCAGGAGGAAGTCACAACACATAACTTAGAAGCGCTTATAGAAAAGGTCATGCAGGTCCAAACACAAGGAAGGGGACTAGCAGACAAGTTCCACAATCTAGTAGAGGTTGTCAAGGGGGAGCACAGTGCCTAGGTGGCTTGGGATGAGCCACATATTAGTGTTGGGGTTCTGTTGGGTACAAGACCATTTTGGAGTAAAGAGTAAGTTTGGAGAATAAAGCACAAAGAAGGAAATGTTCCCTGGTAGGAAAAGCAACATGTGCAAGGTAAATGTGCATTCAGAGGAGGAAAGCATGTGAGGAACGCATGCAAGAAGACCTAAACATGCAAGGGTTATTGTTTTTGTAAGAATATGTAATGGTTGGTAAGCCAAAAACATGTATAAATAGGTACCTAGGAGGTCTAGGTCGGGGTTCGGAGTTGGTGTTTCTCAGTTGGTTATTGTGTTGTTGGTCATTGTTACTATGTTGTTCGAAGACTGAATGCCTGTAACATCCGATCCCATTTTGTAAGTTGTTGATACGAGGAGAGAAAATAAGGTGGATATTGAGGGTTAGATCACAGGTTGTTGAGCCTGGTGTGATCTAGTCCGCCTAATTGTAGATCTCGACCTGTTTTGATGGAGAGTTGTAATGCACGAGGTGCTATAGTTTTGGGAACATAATAATAAAAGAGTGGATAATCCAAATATTTGTGGATGTATCCAAGGAGGGGTGAACCACGGTATATCATGTGTTATGTGATTGAATTTTGTGTATCTCCTTTGTTGTTAATGATTAGATGTTAGAAAAATGTATGAACAACTTTGTTAGATATGTTATTTTACATTCATGAATAAGAATGACAGATTAATCAAGATAATATGAATGATATATTAAACAAATGAAGATAACTGAGTTTAATTCTAGATCCCCACTCATTCCCAGGATGCAAGCACCTGAGTGTTGCATCCACCCATAAGAATTATCTCAGGTGAGACTGCACAGTGCATTCTATGCGTTGTGTTTCCTTCTAGTTTACCAGGAGGCCCGATAGTTTTAGAGGGTTTTTTTTGGAAACCATAGTAGATTTGAACCTGGGTCATCCCCAAAATGGTAGCATAAAGGGAGTCAAACCAACACACACACTCACACTCAATATAATTAGTGTGAAAGTCTAGAGGAGGAGTGCAACTGCAATGATTGTAGTTGGGTATTGGTCTTGGTCTATGGTTTGATAGTTTTTTCTTGGTGAGCTATCCTTGGAGAAAGGTGCACTCTTGGTTATATGTTGGGTCTAGTGTTTCCTCCTTAATCATTCTATTTGTCAAAGGTTACGGTGCTCGGGGGTGGATATGTTTTTATGGTTGTGTGACAATATTGTGATATTGTATATGGCTAAATGAGCACATTGAATATTTTAACAGGTTATGGGACCAACCTACCTTCATATATTCTAACCGTTGGAATATAGATCAACAGTTCCTTGGAAAGCTCATTGTGGCACTAGTTGCAGTTGCAACTAGGGTTTTTGATTTTGCAGCTGCAACAAACCCTAACCTAATGCTCTAGGCATTTCAAGTGATACATTTGGCATAATTCTTGGATATTCTAGTGTGTCTTAGGTTAGTGCACCTCTTGGTACCTTTAGATAGAAAAAACATCAAGGTTGAATTTTTGGGTCGAAGTCAAATTCAAATACATTCATGACCTACTCCACGAAGACAAAAAAAATGTAGAAGGAGCTTCAAACTTCAAAGCATGGAAGAAAAGGATTGACCTCATCCTTTCCAAGAACAAGGTTCTATATATCGTGAAGGAAAAGAACGTGGAACCATAGTTTGAAGCAGGAAAAGAAAATGAACCTCAAAATGTTGTAGCAATGGAGAAGTTCAAGGACAATTACATCAACGCCATGAGTATCATTATGGAATTTTTCAAAGATCACTTGATACCCTACATAATCAATCTTGACTCATCCAAGAAGATGTATGATGCCATACCTAACCTTTTTGCAGTCAAAAATATTGGACAAGTGATGAGTTTGAAGAATGAGCTTCGTGACACAAAGATGACTAAGGATGACATTGTAGCCTCATACTTTGTGAGGATTTATTACTTGAGATATCAACTGCAAGCTATTGAAGAAGGTATTCCATAGAATGAAATTGTGAATATATCACTTAGTGGTCTTTATAGATCATGGGATGCATTTGCTGCAAGAATGAATACAAGAAATGGGTTTCCAACGTTGGAAGAACTTTGGACCCGTTGCACAGAAGAAGAGACAAGTATAAATTCAAAAGGAAGAGGATTCTCAAGCCTATGCAACAAAGTTCAAGAGACATAAAGGTAAGAAAATATTTTGTTCAAGAAATAAATTCAATCATAAGAGAGATACATCAAAGGTACAATGTTTTGGATGCCATGAATATGGCCACTACAAAAGAGATTTTCCTAAACTAACAAAGAAGATAAAGGAAAGACACCATGTGTCAGCTTCCAATGATGAAGAACCTTCAATTAAATCCAAGAACGAAGAAACATATTTCTTCTACTACTCAGCTCTCACAGGATATTTTGAAGACGACATGTGGTTGATCGATAGTGGAGATTCAAGACATATGACAGGTGATCATGAAAATATCTCAAGCATGAAGGAGAAGGAACAATCTCATAAAGTGGAACTTGGAGAAAATAACTCTTATGCAGTCAAGGGAATTGGAAAATCTTCTATCAAAATGGAATCAGGTAACAATTTTCATCTTAGCAATTTTTTATATGTTCCTAGTTTGAAAAAGAATTTATTATCTATTTATTGCTTGGAAGACAAAGGAGATAGAATAGAATTTGTCAATGGAAAAATTCTTGTATGGTCTAAATATTCAAAAATAGAAGATGCTAGAGTCATTGGGACTATTGAAGGAAGATTGTATAAACTCCTAGGTCAGAATGCTCAAACTCTTGTACATGATGAACTTAATCCTAATGAGTTATGGCATAGAAGTTATGATCACCTTCATTATCAAGAATTTCCATCTCTAAATCAGATGGTTGTAGCCATACTAAAATTACAATCTCTAAATGTGCACTTGGGAATAATATTAATAAACCATTCCCAAGTAGTGAGGATAGATCCAAGGAGATCTTGGATCTAATACACACAGATGTATGTGGTCATATTCCAGTGACGTATTGAGGAGGATCTCTTTACTATGTGATGTTCATAGATGACTTCTAAATAAAGACTTGGATGTACCTGATAAATACAAAATATGATTTATTTAGAAAGTTCCAAGAATTCAAAGCTGAAGTGGAAAACTTGACAAATAAGAAGATCAAGACGATAAGATATGATAGTGGAGGAGAATACACCTCCAAGGAGCTCGTTTATTTTTGTAAATCAACTTGGATTAGGAGGGAGTTAATTGTCCCACATAATTCTCAACAAAATGGTGTGGCAGAAAGAAAGAATTGTTCCATTGAAGAATATGTTAAGGAAATGATGAATGACTGGAATTTATCCATGTTTATATGGGGAGAAGAAGCTATGACAGTCGTATATATTCAGAATAGAATTCCTCATCTTATGTTGAAGAACATGTCTCCAGAATAATCCTTCTCCAAAAAGAAGCCAAGTGTGGAACACTTAAGGATATTTGGTTTTCCTGTCGATATCCATGTTCCCAAAAATAAAAGGAAGAAGTTGTAACCTTCAAGAAAGAAAGGAATATTCGCTGGATACAATGATACATGAAAAGATTACATAATCTATGTCCTAGTTCAATAGAAGATTAAAATCAGCAGGGACGTAACTTTTGATGAGAATATTTCCTTCAAGAAATATATAGAAGATCCCATAGACTCCAATGATGAAGAAGTACATGAAGATCCCAAGGAATAAAGTACATGTTCACTAGAGAATCCCATCGAAGAACCAGACCAACCAATTGAACCTGTAGAACCAGTGGTTGTACCCAAGAATAGAAAATGACCAACATGGCTAGAATCTACTTTATAGGAAGCAAAAAGACATAAAAATCCCAATGGAACCTTCAGGGAAAGAAAGAGGCCCAAATGGTTCTCTAGTTATGTAACACTAATGACAAGTCTTTTCAATACACAACCTTCCACCTTTGAAGAAGCAGTCAAAAAGAAAGAATGGAAGGAAGCTATGATGGAGGAATATCAATCCATCATGAAAGATGATGTATGGGAAATTGTGCCTAGACCTGAAGGAAAGTCCGCAGTGACCTCAAAATGGGTTTACAAGCTAAAGCATGCAGTAGATGGTAGTATCGATAAATACAAGGAAATATTCACGACTAGAGGGTTCTCCCAACAGGAGGGAGAAGACTATGATAATATATTTTCTCCAGTTGCCAGATATACCTCTATTAGAGCCATCATAATCCTTGCAACATCCATGGGTTGGAGTTTACATCAGATGGATGTAAAGACCACTTTTCTCAATGGATTAATTGAGGAAGAATTATAGATAGAGAAACATCAATAATTTTAGGTACACCTGAGAGAAAACCATGTATGCGGATTAAAGAAGGCCTTGTATGGACTCAAGAAAGCCCCAAGAGATTGATATGCACGAATTGAAAGTTACTTGATGAGACTTGGATTTTCCAATAGCTATGTTGATCCAAACCTTTATTAAAAGGTTGTGAATGATGCACATGTGATCCTACTACTATATGTTGATGATTTGTTTTTGACAGGTGCAGATCCTCTCATTATTCAGTATAAGAGGGAGTTAGCCTTTGAATTTGATATGAAGGATCTTGGTCTCATGAATTATTATTTGGGACTAGAAGTATGGCAGAAGCATGGTGAAATATTCCTAGGGAAAGGGAAGTATGTTGTTAATATCCTTCAAAAGTTTGAGATCATGGATTGAAAATCCATGGAAACTCCCATGGTGACAGATATGGGAAGTTGAGAGACTTTGATTCTGATCTAGTGGATTTGTCCCTGTACGGAAATTTGATTGTCTCATTTATGGATTTGGTTAATACTCATCCAAACATTTTCTTTGTTGTGAACACGTTGAGCCTGTTCCAGGTGGAACCTAGACATGAGCATTGGATAGATGCAAAGAAAATTTTGAGATATCTTCATGGGACGCAAAATTATGGTTTGAGATATGTATCAAACAATGACGTACATCTGCATGGATTTACTGATTCATATTGGGCAGGGAGTGCAGATGAGAAAAAGAGTACTTTTGGTATATGCTTTAGTTTTTTCTCTGCTATGATATCATGGGATAGAAGGAAACATAAATTTTTTGCACTCAACATTGCAGAAGCAGAATATATTGTAGCTTGTGATGCTTGTAATGCTTGTATGGAAGCATTATGGCTTCGTAAGCTAGTTTCTGGACTATTTGATCAGGTGTTGGATTCTACTGTAATATATTGTGATAATCATAGTTGTGTGAAGCTTTCATAGAACCTTGTGTTCCAGGACAGGTCGAAGCACATTGAGATCAAGTACTATTTTATTCGTAATAAATTCCAGAAGGGAGAAGTGGTTCTTCAGTACATCTCCACTGATGAGCAGACAACTGATATTTTGACTAATCCTATGTACAAGATAAAGTTTGCATACTTGAGGGACAAGATGAGACTTGTGGAGATACCTCCCTTGGTTGAAAGGGATAATATGACTTCCTTGGTTAGGAGGGAGTGTTGACATATGGCATCATGGATAGTCAGTGTGGTGGATGGGCATTCTCCAGGAAAAGAATGGTCCAGGTAGAACAGATTGTTGGTGGGAAGACATTCTCCTTGTGGACAATGGTCAAGGACATATATTCTCTAGAGGAACAACTTATTGTTCGATCAGGTTGAATATTCTACCCCCTAAGGAAATGGCATCCCGATTAGGGTGGTTGATATGAGACCGATATTGTCTAAGGAACATATGGGCATAGATTGATCTCTATGGTACATATGGTGACGCGATTAGAAAATAGTCCAAGACTGACATTCTTGTAGGAATGGTCTTTGTAGCCCATGGTGTGGCTTTCAACATCTGGGAGGATTGAAATTCTTCTAGGACGTATGTCCGGATTAGAAAAACGCTCCTTGTAGCACATTTTGGGGCATTCAATATCTGTTGGGATAGTCTCTCTTCTAGGACGTATGTCTAGATTAAAAGAATGGTCCATGTATCACTCTATTGAGTGGGTGACTTATGTGAGACACTCTATTTAGTGCGTTGAGTTTAGCACATGAATTATTCAGCATCATTCCCGATTACTTAGATGGAGTATGGCCTTGAGAGATGATGAAGATGATGATATATTTTGATGCGAGGATGTTATTAGATGATACTAATAGTGATGATGATGAACGTGACTTGATATATGTGATCATGAGATATCCTATGTGGATATGATCATGCTACCTATAGAATGGTTTTCTTGAGACTATTCTAGTTAATACCTCCCTATATAGGAGGGATTTTTGATATTATGGTAGTTGTGGGAAGTATCAACCTCCATGTGTAACCTCAGAATATAATAGAATATTCTAGAAGCAAGAAAAACCCTAAACAAATGTGTGATAACCCAAGAAGACAACTTGGCTCAATAAAATAATTAATATTAAAGTATTAGCCTCTAGAAAGAGAAGACAACCTAGACAATTGACAAGGAGAACTATAAATAGAGGGAACTTGAGCTCATTTGGAGACACACACTCTCACACTCAAGATAAGTAGTGTGCAATTCTAGAGGAGGAGTGAAACTGCAACAACTGCAGTTGGATATTGATCTTCGTATGTGGTTTGGGATTTTCTACTTGGTTCGCTATCCTTAGATAAAGGTGCACTCTTGGTTATATTTTGGGTTTAGTGCTACCTCCAGAATAATTCTATCTATCAAAGGTTACTGTGCTTGGGGGTGGCCGCATTCCTATGGTTGGGTGACAATATTGTGATATTTTCTATGGTTAAACTAGTACATCAAATATTTTAACAACCATGACACTTGCTAAGGTGAAATAGGGAAAAAAACGTAATTTACAAGAATACGCTCCATAATAAAGAGAATATTTAATGCAACATATTCAAATGCTTCAAGTATTAAGGTGATACTTACCATGACACTTTCCTTGTTACCTCATGGAGAAAGATCCATTATCTTTTGGAAGAAAGTTGGTGTGGTG
>SNQJ01S0003181.1:296512-320778 GCA_010110895.2 Picea sitchensis
CATTGACATCTCGAATCCTTTTTTCATTTTTGTAGAAAATTTCTTGCTTAGAGGATTTAGATTACTTCCAAAAATGATACCATCCACATAAAATACAACAATAATCATATTTTTATTTTCAATTTTAATGTAAATATTGTTGTCGGTAGTTCCTCTTTTGTATCCTTGTTGTTGTAGATGATTATCAAGTCTTGAAAACCATGTTCTGGGAGCTTGTTTAAGACCATATAATGATTTCTTTAATTTACACACAATCTTAATTTTCTGATAACATATATCCTTCAGGTTGTTCTATATAAACTTCTTCCTCTAGATTTCCATTTAAGAATGTTGATTTGACATCCATTTGATATATTTTGAAGTTTTTAAAACATGCAAATATTAAGAACATTTTGATATCTTCTAATATGGCTACTGGAACAAATGGTTCCTCAAAGTCAATCCCTTCTACTTGTGCATATCCTTTTCACACTAATATTGTTTTATTCCTTATAATTTGACCATCGTCAATAACTTTATTTTTAAAAATCCACTTGGTCCCTACCACATTTTTGTCTTTTGGTGTAACGACCTTCATTAATCTGATCAATAATGAGTAAGCAATTACAAAGAATATAAACCTAAGTTATAATAATCTTATACTAACTTTACAATTCACGCAAGAATATAAAAAATCATTTAACATTAGTTAATTTAAAACATCGTTTACGCAAAATACAAATTCAAATCATAAAAAATTCTTAAATGTCTAACACTGATTCCAAGGAATCTATCTAGTGATGCAATATGATGTAAAGGTGTAAGTATCTACATGTCTTCTTAAGATTTCGCAACTTGCGCAATAATATATATTTTTATACCATTTGCGCATGTCGTGATATATACTCCACTAAATTATCATGACAGTCCACTTGCATAGGCGTATAATTTAATAATTTATGATCAAATTATTTTCTCTTCCTAATTTATCAATNCAACTTGCGCAATAATATATATTTTTATACCATTTGCGCATGTCGTGATATATACTCCACTAAATTATCATGACAGTCCACTTGCATAGGCGTATAATTTAATAATTTATGATCAAATTATTTTCTCTTCCTAATTTATCAATGCACATAATATATGTATATTTATATATGGATTAATATCTATATGAAAATTCTAAAAATATCTAGAATTATTTGAACTTCTCTAATGGTAGAGATAAGAGAATAATATAATATTCTTGTAAACATTCTAATTTTAATTTGTTTCACTAATTTAATGGAAATAGGACCTACATGTTCCATTTATTCAAGTGTATTGTTTAACAATTATCAACTCTATAAAAGAGAGCCTTAACAAAGCCATTTTAATTCAGATCGATTAAGAATAGGATGTGAATTATAATGAAGTTCTTAAAATATTGGGCCTATTACCCATCGATCCGAAAATCCAAGCATATAATCGAGAATCAGACCACTATCACCATGGGAACCTAGGACCTAGGTACATATGCCAAGTCATGAGTCAACACCAATCACAAGGGAACCAAGGGAGAGCCTGCGAGGGAGTATAGTTTGTGCACAAAATTTATTGGGTTATAACTATCCTCACCAAAAGAAATCATGTGTAAACGTTTCTATTGTAGAGTGATTCCAAAAATAATAACAACAAGAGAGTTTTAGCATTCTTAATCTAATTGTGTTTTTGCACTTGAAGTTACTAGAGTGATTCCAGTAAAAGAAAAAACTCACTTACCTATCAACATTGTCAACCATTGATTCAATAATATAATTAACTAATTTAAAGTCTTAGATAATTCAGGGTTATAGGGAGGATCAATTCACCAACATATCAGGTCTCTTGCAGTCCTGTCAGTTCAATATATAACAAAAAAATATGGATGACTTAAAAGGAAAGCAATTCAAAATGCCCAAGAAAGTTTTAGATGGCCTCTTTGCACCTAAAAAAATCCCCTATTGAAAATTACCCTCGTCAAAAAATTTCAAGGCATAGAATACTCGTAGATGTTTCAACTTAGAGCTCATGGCTAACTAATTCCCATTCATATATAACTTCGACACACATTGATTTTTATCTGATGAAGTTCAATGTTCAAACTTAATTCCATGCTTAATAGGAATTCGTGTTCTAGCCATGCATTGGGAGGTCTTCACTGGCCATGAAGAAGTGCCCAGTCACTTGAACAAGGATTCCATTATAAGTGTATGAAATTTTTCATTGAAATTTCAATGAAAAATCGGCAATAACAACATGTAGGTGATAGTTCTACGACTGGAACAGGTTGATTTGTGTCCAAGTATGATTACCTTCTCTTTGTGATGGATAATTACAAGTTTACAGTTGAGAATAGTTATGACAAACGCTCAATCCAGACTACATCGATAATTCTATGATCGTTGTGAGGGAGCTGCATACTATGTAACCATTAGATATGATCCACACTACCCCTGAGGTAGGGTTAATGTATTATACGACATAGAAGAAGGACAATTCATTAATGGAGGAAAATAAATAATTTATAATCCCAGTGATAAGGAAGCGGTGTATATTAGGTTAAAGCCATCAAGAAATCGAAAAATATTGACGTGTTAGAGTATTATCAAAATTTAATGGAGGTTGTAAATGATAGAGACCTCAATTACTCTAGATTTACCAAATTGTAATAAGGAACTCAACGAATAAATCAGAGACGTCATTCAATCAGAGCAGACGGTGTACCTTTACTTATGAGTCGAGTTTTCCATTTCTAATCATCTTTATTATTTGGAAGTTATGAAATAATTATGTACAAATTAATTTTACACGGGAAATTAATCTAATCAATTGCAACCTACTAAATATATTCCACTTCGTAAACAGTAAAATAGGAATATATATAAATAAATAGCATAAATATTATAACAATAGCCAAATCATTCTTCCCATACGTAGTTAGTATTCAAATTAACATTTTATTACACTGTAAAGTAACTAAACAAATAAATACCATGACCAAAAGAGTGTTGATATATGAGAATGATCCTCAACCCAAAAATTTGTGCAACTTCCTTCTCTAAATGTTAATAAGACGACTTCATAGGTACCTCCTAGTGAACGCGTACCTCCTAGTGAACGCTTGGGGTATTCTTCTTATGCCCTTAGCCCCCGAGCCGCAAAGGGGTCACACACATAAATTTAGATATTTAACTAGCTCAAGCTTTCCCTCGCAAGGAAATGCTTCCACCTCCTACACAAGACTTACAACCCAACTCACACAAGTAAACTAGTCACAAGAAAATTTGACAACATTTCAATGATCCAACAATAGGCATCTTACTCCTTCTCCCTTCTTTTTATAAGAATTTCAATATTGACACTTGTCATTTCATGCATAATTAGATCATTTTTAATAATTAAATTAGAGATTATTCACCCCAACTCATGTCACTCTTCCCTCAAATTTCACATGTTTTATTTCTTTTTAATTAAATATCTTTTTAAAATTTTTCTCACCTCCACAATTAGTTTCTAGTTTTCTCCTAGTTGCCCCTTAATTCCCCAATTTCTCCTTTATTGTGTCTCCTAACTAATTTACAGTTGGAGTTTGATTATGACTCTTCACTTACTTAGGATTTAGAGTCTAGTTTGACTTAGGATTCTAAATCTATGTTGACATCACATTTCCACATAAAATAATTTCTTTTAATTAAAATTTCTTTTATTAATTTCATGCACACATTGTGCACATGTCTTAAAATTTTATTTTCTCTTTACTAGTTTTATTTAGTCTAAAATTCCCTTATACCCATTACTATAAATTTTATTTAGGCATAAACATTTATACTTAGATTTTATTATGTTTCCAGTCTATAAATTAGTATAAATTAATATTCTCTTTTCTAATCAATTCTAAGTATTCATTTTATTCTCTATGGTCTTCTATATTTTTATTAACTTATTAATTTTATTCATGCAACATGCCCTTCAAGACGCACCGACGTTCTCCAAGGGTGTCACTCGCCATTTTGACTCAGTTTGGAAGTTGTTTGACACTTGGAGTCAACACTCCACTTGTCGACCTTGTGTGAGACTAAGGGCTTACTGAGGAATAATGAATCCACCTTATTGCACGCCCCTAGGAATTCCTCGTGAGCGAATGCCTCAGTATTCCCTCATGTCATCGTGAACTTATCAGGAACAAGGTAGTCATTAACCTTCAGTTCATGTCACAGAGGGAGTGCTATTAGGCTATGACAGGGATGTTGCCACACCTCTCCCTAATCTATTTGATATATGTGTATGACCCCTTTACTCCATATGTGAGTCGGATTAGCAATCGTTACCATGCTTGCATCCACTAACAAAATAAATAAATTAATAACTCTTATACATGAAATCCATAACTGAAATCATCATCAAATACAAGCATAATATAACAATTAATCATAATCAAAGTCAATATTCCACTCCTTCACTCAATCCGAAGTCCAAGGTATTATGTCGATGCCATCAACATCCTCATTGTGTCATGTTTCCTACACACTCAAGAAACCTCATCATAATACCTACCAATGTTATACATCAATATTAATAGCATATCAAAATTTCAATACTAAATCATAGCATAAACTTTAACTCATAAACCAAATCAATTAATCATATAGTACCATGTTTAGCTGGATCATTTGCATGCAAGTGTCCTAAAAGAATAAATCGGTTTTATGAAAATGTGTTCAGTTAAATATGGATGTTACATACATCCCCTCTTGTTTTAAACTTCATCCCGAAGTTTGTACAATCTAACAATGAAAACAATAATTATAGTTGCTACTAATCTATATATCAAGATTTCAAAATCAATATGGAAATTATTGACGCATATCATGTGTGTCCTCCCAAGTGGCTAAATGTGGACTATAACTATCCCACTGGACCTTGACCTGGTCGACCAATCGACGTTGTAGTTGTCGAGTGCAATTTTCTAGTATGTGAATTGGCTCCACTATGAGAGCACCCTCGTTCGATACCTGCAATGAAATCAAATCAATAACATGTGATGGATCTGAAATATAATGACGTAATACTAAAACATGAAACACGTCGTGCATACAACCCAAAGAATCAAGTAAGTCTACCTGATAAGCCATGGGTCCCTTTTTTTCTATAACCTAGAAAGGTCCCACAAACCTTGGAGAGAGTTTATCACCCTTTCCAAACTTAATTGAACTCTTATGTAGCTTCACCCACAAGAGCACTTTATCACCAACCTCATAACTACGCATCTACATAACTCTTTTGTCCGTCTTGCGCTTCCTTAATCCTTTTCTTTATGCTTCGCATATGATCTTCCATTTTCTGAATCACTTCTGGTCCCACCAAGACCCTATCTCATATTTGATCCTAGGTCAAAGGTGTCCTACACGGTCGTCCATATAGAAACTCAAAAGGTTCCATCTTTATCGAACTCTAGTAATTGTTATTATACACAAATTCTACCAATGGAAAAAATTATTCACATCGTTTTTGTTGATCCATCACATACATTCAAAGAATATCTTCTATAATTTGATTCGTTCTTTCCATTTTTCCATCAGTTTCAGGGTGATATGTTGTACTAAAATTTAATTGTGTTCCCAATGCCTCTTGGAAACTAGTCTAAAAGAGTCCAGTGAATATCGATCCTAGATCATATATTATTTTTCTCGGTACACCATGCAATCTTACAATTTCATTAACAAAAATTCTAGCTATGTCAGGTTCTTTATATGTCGTACAAATTGGAAGAAAATGTGCACTCTTCATCAAAGTGTCGATAACTACCAAAATATATTCATGTCTCCTTGTCGTCAATGGAAATCCAACAATAAAATCCATCAATATGACTTCCCATTTCGATTCAGGAATCACATGTGGCTGTAATAATCTCGCTGGATGTGTATGTTCAACCTTCACTTGCTGACATTCAAGACATCTCGCCACATAGTTAACTATATCAGTTTTCATTCCCTTCCAGAAGAATAATGGTTTAAGATCTGCCTTCATTGTCGTGACTCTGGGAGAGGCCATATACACTGCTCGATGAGCTTCGTTCAAAATCAAACTTCTCATTTCATCATTTTGTGGTACATAAATTATGTCATTATATCTTAGTAGCATGTCACTGTCTAAAGAATAACCCTCATATCTAGGTATCATCATGGTATCTTGTCTAATATTATCTTTTACTTCCTTGTACTAGTCGTCATCGATCTGTAATGCTAAAATACTTTCCCGAATGTTTGTTTTTAATGTTATTATTGAGAAAATGTGTGGTCTCCGACTCAATGCATCTGATACTCTGTTAACTGTTCCTTTAATGTACATGATTTAAAAATCATATTCACTTAAAAGTTTTGACCAATGTCTTTGTCGTGCGTTCAATTCACTATGTGTAAAAATGTGTTGTAATCCACTATGATCAGTTTTCAATTCAAATTTCCATCCAACAAGGTTGTGTCTCCAAACTCCTAAGGATTAAAAAATCACTAATAATTCCAAATCATGGGTTGCGTAATTCTCTTCATGAATTCTTAGTTTCTTATAAATATATGAGATAACTCGAACTTCTTGCATTAGTACTCCACCCAATCCTTTCTTGGATGTGTCAGTGCAAACTATGAATTCCTTGTCCATACCAGGAAATTTCAATATCGATGTTGTTGTTAATAATTTTTTAAGCTTCTGAAATGATTCAATGCATTTCTGTGACCACACGAATTTGTTATTTTTATTTTGTAATTATGTAATTGGATTTTCTATTATTGAAAATCCTTCAATGAAACGTCTATAGTAACCTTTTAATCCTATAAAACTATGTACTTATTGCACGTTCGTTGGTGTTGACCATTCCATAATAGCTTATATCTTTTTTGGATCCACAATGATACCTTTTCCAGAAATAATGTGTCCCAAATAGTGAATCTTTGTATGATAAAATGAACATTTCGATAAATTTTTGTACAACTTATTTTCCCTTAAGCACTGCAAAACTAATCTCATATGTTCTTCGTGCTCCTCCCTTGTCTGAGAGTAAATTAATATATCGTCAATAAATACTTGTACGAACTTATCCAAGTATTTGCGAAATACCCCATTCATTAAACTCATGAATACACCAGGGGCATTGGTCAAACCAAACGATAATACAATAAATTCGCAATGTCCAAATCTTATTTTAAACATTGTTTTAGGAATGTATTCCTCTTTGATTTGCAATTGGTGATATCTTGACCTCAAATAAATCTTTGAAAATATTGTCACCCCCTTCATCTGATCAAATAAGTCATCAATTCTCGGTAATGGGTATTGATTCTTGATTGTGTCCTTGTTTAATTGACAATAGTCAATGCAAAGCCTCCACGATCCATCCTTCTTTCTTACAATAATCAATGGTGCACCCCACAGTGATACACTTGGACATATACTTCCCAAATCTAATAACTCTTTCAATTGCATCTTTAATTCTTTCAATTCATGTGTCGACGTCTGATATGGCATTCTTGCAATTGGTTCTATACCAGGTTTTAGATCTATAGTAAATTTCAATTCTCTTTTCGGCGATACACACGATAGTTCCTCGAGAAAAATATCAACAAACTCTGATATTACCGAAAAGTATTCCAATCTTTCCGTGTCACCCTTTTCGTTAAGCACTAAGATGGCATAAATATTACATCCCTTGCGCATATTTTTCTTCAATTGTTGGCAAGTAATAAATCTTAGCGATACTCGATTTCTTCCTACAATTACTCTATTTTGGCCTAAATCATTAATTAATCTTAAACTTGTTTTATTACAATTAAGTATCGCATTGTGTGATTCTAACGAATCCATCCCTATCACAATGTCATATGATCCCAAGGTTGTGACAAAAAGGGATACACAAGTGACGAATTTACCCAAATTAATAACACAATATTTAACCTTTCCTCCAAATTTCTGCTTGGTTCCTTATGCTAACTCTACATATCTAAAATCATCTTGTTCCACTGCCTTCACCTCAAATATCTTGAGAAAATAACTAGAAAAGAAACTCTTAGTATCTCCTGGATCTATAAAAATACTAAATTATGTTGATGATTACAGTCGTGTGAGACATCCTCTAAGACACAGACTGAGTGAGTCATCCTGAGAGAGATCCTATGAGTTGGGTGTGCCCATGATATGGGTGTGTGGTTCCTATCTAAGATAGAACTAGAACATTGTGCTGGCCTCCTCTATGTAGAGATTTGAGATGACACTCCAGATGATTCTCCTGTGTAACACAGTGAGAAAGAAGATCTTTTCAGTTGGACATGCTTGTGGCTGAGCACAGGTGAACGCGTGGAAAATCCCATGAGTTGGGTGCATCATTCTGAGACAGAGATGAAACAATGTATTAGCCTCCTCTGAGAAGAGATTTGATATGATGTGATACTCCATATGATTCTCCTTTGTAACAAAGTGAGAAAAAAGATTTGTTGAGTTGGACGTGCCTGTGGTTGAGCACAGGTGAATGTGATCCTAGTGGTTGAGCACTAATGAGTGTGGTTCTCTCGTGAGACGCAGTGAGATAGAGATATGGACATCCCTATGGCTGAGAACATATGGATGTTCACCTAGTGGTTGAGTACTAGTGGGTTTATGAGATCCCTTGCTATATTGTGATAATTAATGTAAAAGATAATTAATATGGCGATTATTAATTATATTGTGAGTTATTGAGGTCAGACCTGTTGTGCCAATATACACCATTGTTTATAGTTTCACTCTAATATAAGTAAAGGGAAAATTCCCCATTGAGGAATCATAACACAAGTGTGAGTTTGGAAATTTCAGCAAGTACTTACTTCTTGGGAAAAGTGCACACCTCTCTTGGGTGCTAGTATTACATGGTTTGTGAGCACCCTTTTGTGTGATAGTTTTTTATGGTGGTGGAGCTATCTCTCTTGAAGAATATATAAAAGGATTGGTTGGGTTTTCTTCCCTTGTTGAGAAGGGTTTCTCGGGATACGTCTTGTGTACTTGTGCATGGTGTTTCTTCTTGTGATCTTGGTTGTTGCAACAAATTGTCTATGGTTTAAGTAAAATGAAAAAATGGAATTAAATTCATTCTTAAGCCTAGATTATTGAAAAATCAACATGGTATCAGAGTATAGGTCTTGAAGAACCCATTTCATAATCAATTTTCAACCATCTTCTCTCTCCTGCAAAACCGTACGACCCACCTAGGGTTTCCAGAAATTCTGTACGGCCTACCTTTCCGAGAAGTTTCAACACTTGGAACTTGGACGTTGGGGATAAAAAGAGAATAGGAGTGTACAACCTCCTTCAAGGAACCTCATCAAGCTTCACATTGCATTTCTAAGCATTTTGAATTTTTGACCCTAGGGTTTCTAGGGTTTTTCTAATTTCTACAGAAAATTCAGAATTAGGTTTTCTACAACTCTTTGAAGGAGCTATTTAGCTCACCAGTGTTCTCCTATATTTCAAATTCTTATTGTTGGTAGTCATAAGTCCAAAAAAACCTAAAAGTGCTATCCTAGCCTAGCCATTAGGTTTTCTAGCCCAGTTGACAAGGGTTTGTGAAGAGTCTAAAATTATGATGAACATAATCATGATGAAAGACAAGATTGGTGGATCAAGTAAAATCAGTTTATGGAAGCCAAGCCTTCAAGGAGATGAAGACATCAACATGTCATCACTCCCAGGTATGGTCCCTACCAATGATAATACTTGGTTAATTAACAGTGGTGCCTCCGGGCACATGACCAATTTTAGAGATCACCTAACAAATGTTTTTGAGAAACACATATACATGTTTTCCTTGGAGATGATGCTAGATATAATTTGAAAGGGGTTGGAACTTATACCTTCCAAGTAGATTCATATATGAAGCTTCAACTAAGAGAAGTACTATATGTACCTAGAATGAAGATGAACCTTGTCTCCATTTTTTTCTTGGAAGACAAATGCTACAAGTTTACCTCCTCAGAAGGAAGAGTTCTTTCATGGCACAAAGACTCACATATAAATTCTTCCAAGTTAATTTGTGTCCGAGAAAACAACTTGTACATATTAACCATCAAACCAATCTAGGCCCTGCTACATGACACTATCATCTTGAGTGAGCTATGGCATAGAATACTTTCTCAGATTCATTATAGAGCTCTCCCAGCTCTAGGGAAAATGGTAGCAGGCCTTCCAGAGATACAGATTCAACATAAAGGTGTTTGCAAAGGTTTTGCTTTTGGAAAGAATGTTAAAGGATCCTTCTTGAGCAGTGACAATAGATCCAAGAAAACTTGGACTTGATACATTCAGATGTGTGTGGGTCAATGACTATTGCATCTTCAAAAGGGTACTTTTACTGTGTACTCTTCATAGATGATCACTCTTGAAAAACTTGGATTTACTTCTTGAAGAACAAGGATGGAGTCCTTGCAAAATTTCAATAATTCAAAGCTCAGGTTGAGAACCTGACCGGAAGAAAGATAAAGGTACTAAGATCAGATAATGGAGGAGAATGCACCTCCAAATATTTCATAAATTTCTATATTGAAGTAGGGATCAAGAGGTAGTTCACAGTTCCTTACAACCCTCAGCAAAATGGGGTTGCAGAGAGGAAAAATAGAACTATCATCGAGGCAACCAAATAAATGATACATGATCAGAGTCTACCTATGAATCTATGGGAAAAAACATGCATGACAACAATGTATGTTCAAAACAGGAGTCCTCATTAGATCTTGAAGAACATTACTCCAGAAGAAGCCTTCACCGAACTGAAGCTTGAGATTGGACACTTCAGAATATTTGGGTGTCCATTATATTTTCATGTACTCAAAGAGAAGAGATCCAAGGTAGACCCTTCAGGGGGAAAGGGAACATTTGTAGGATACAATGAATCCTCAAAGGAATATCATATCTACATTCCTGGTCAAGGAGAGATTGGAATAAGCAGAGATGTTACTTTTGAAGAAGAGATAGCCTTACAAAGATCCAAAGAATCTTAGATGGAAATTGATAGTGAAACAATGCCTTCTCCCCCTTCAATAGTTCATAGGGAGACAAACATTATTCTAGTTGATCTAGTTTCTCCAGTTGATCCAATTGTTCCGACCGATCCAGTTTATCCAATTGAAATTCCTAGAGATATTACAGTGGGACATAAAATGCGTGCTTGGGCACGAAAAAATCTACAGGAAGCAGAGACATACAACCCCTCAAGGAACAACTAGAGAGAGAAAGAGACCAAAGAGATTCTCAAGCTACCTTTCATCCATGAGTCACATCATTGACTCCGAGCCTTCCTATCATGGAGAAGCTTTAGGTGAACAAGTATGGAAAGATTCCATGATAGAAGAATATCAATCTATATTGAAAAATGATGTATAGGATATTGTTCCAAGACAAGAAGAAAAGTATGTAGTGATTTCCAAATGGATTTATAAAATCAGTCATGTAGCTGATGGAAGCATCGATAAATACAAAGTGAGATTTGTAGCCAGAGGGTTCTCGTAAGTAGAGGGAGTTTACTATGATGAGACGTTTGTTCCAGTAGCCTGATACAATTCCATCCATTCTATCATTGCACTAACTACTTCCATGGGTTGGAAGCTACATCAGATGGATGTAAATACATCCTTTCTCAATGGTGAAATTGAAGAAGAAGTTTATATCGAGTAGCCAGAAGGATTTTTTATACACAACAAAAAATATAATGTGTGCAGGTTGAAGAAAGACATGTATGGACTAAAGAAAGCACCACGTTCTTGGTACGAGAAAATGGATGGATTCCTGATGAGTTTGGGCTTCAACAAGAGTACTGTTAATCCAAACCTATATTATCACATTGATGGAAATGAGTTCTTGATCTTGGTATTATAGGTGGACAACCTTTTCTTCACTAGATCAGAGAGACTCATTGTTGAATGCAAACAAGCATTGACTACTAAATTTGAGATGAAGGATTTAGGCTTGATGCATTACTTCTTGGGACTAGAAGTATGGCATAGGACAAATGAGATTTTCCTAAGTCAAGGAAAATATACTGTGGAGATATTGAGAAATTTCGGTATGACATAATGCAAATCCATGCCTACACCAATGGTGATGGATTTGAAGAAGATGAGTGATGCTGATTTAGGAGAGATTGATCCACACTTGTACAGACAATTGATTGGAACATTGATGTATCTGGTTAACACCAGACCGAATATATGTTATGCAATGAATGTGCTTAGCCAGTTCATGATCCAACTGAGACAGACTCACTAGATAGCAACAAAACATGTATTGAGATGCCTATGAGGCACAGTCGGTTATGGCCTAAGATATGCCTCTAGTGTAGACTTGAGCCTGCAGGGATATATCGATGCAGATTGGGTAGGGAGCGCAGTGGATCGGAAGAGCACCTTCGGTTGTTTCTTTACTTTGGGGTCTGTCATGGTTACCTGTTGTAGTAGGAAACATATCTCTGTGGCATTGAGTACCGCAGAGGAAACGTACATTGCATTGAGTGTTGCAGTCCGTGAAGAAATATGGCTTTGCAAACTTCTAACTGATTTATTCGATCATGAGATGGATCCTACTACTATTCATTATGATAACTAGAGTTGTGTGAAGCTCTCTGAGAAACATGTGTTTCATGATAGATCGAAACACATCGAGATAAAATATCACTATATCAGAGACACGATGCAGAAGAAGACAATACACATGCAATACTTTCCTACCCATGAGAAGATCGCAGATATCTTCACCAAACCACTTTCCAAGACGAAGTTTGAGTACTTTCGTGAGAGACTTGGCCTGGTGGAGAATGCCTTCCTAGATGAGAGGGAGTGTTGATGATTGTAGTTGTGTGAGACATCCTCCAAGACACAGACTGAGTGAGTCATCCTGAGAGAGATCCCATGAGTTGGGTGTTCCCATGAGATGGGTGTGTGGTTCATATCTGAGATAGAATGAGAACGTTGTGTTGGCCTCCTCTGTGCAGAGAGTTGAGATGACACTCCAAATTATTCTCTTGTGTAACACAGTGAGAAAGAAGATCTGTTCAGTTGGACGTGCATGTGGCTGAGCACAGGTGAATGTGTGGAAAATCCCATGAGTTGGGTGCATCGTTATGATACAAATATGAAACAATGTATTAGCCTCCTATGAGTAGAGAGTTGAGATGATGTGATACTCCAGATGATTCTCCTGTATAACACAGTGAGAAAGAAGATCTGCTAAGTTGGACATGCATGTGACTGAGCACAGGTGAACGTGATCCTAGTGGTTGAGCACTAGTGAGTGTGGTTCTCCTATGAGACGCAGTGAGATAGAGATATGGACATCCCTATGGTTGAGCACTAGTGGTTGTATGAGATCCCTTTATATATTGTTCAAGAGTCAAACTCACTTGTAACCATATTTGTGATATAAAGGGTACAGATCGGTCCCACCATAAAGTGAAATATAATTAATGTAAAAGATAATTAATATGGTAATTATTAATTATATTGTGAGTTATTGAGGTTGACCATGTTGTACCAATAGACACCACTGTTGATAGGCTCAGTCTAATATAAGTAAAGGTAAATTCCCCATTGAGGAATCATAACACAAGTGTGAGTTTGGAAATTTCAGCAAGTACTTACTTCTTGGGAAAAGTGCACACCTCTCTTCGGTGCTAGTCTTCTAGGGTTTGTGAGCACCCTTTTGTGTGCTAATTTTTTATGGTGGTGGAGGTCTCTCTCTTGAAGAATATAACAAAGTATTGGCTGAGTTTTCTTCCCTTGTTGAGAAGGGTTTCCCATGATACTTCTTGTGTACTTGTGCATGGTGTTTCTTCATGTGATCTTGGTTGCTGCAATATATTGTCTATGGTTTAAGTAAAATGCTAAAATGGAATGAAATTCATGCTTAAGCCTAGATTATTGAAAAATCAACAAACTGTTGATCTGATATCATACCTAAAGTCTCGAGCACTGTAGATTGATGCTCATCCTGGCAGTTATTCATCACTGCATGAATCCTATGGGCCTTGCCGAGATATCCTATTGTCATTTTTCCTACTGATCCAGTGGATCTCTCATTTTTGATAGGACAATCCCTATGATAGTGGGGCTCTCCATAAGTCCAACATCCATTCTTAGGGTTGGTGCTTCTAGTTCCAGAGAAAAAATCTGTTGGTATAGGGTTTTGGGGTCTCGATCTATTCTGCGGAACATATCTATACTGTTGTTTTTGTAGAGGACGATGTGGTTGTTGATGAGGTGGTGTTATATACAAAGTCATATGATTGGTATCATTTCTATGTGGTGTATAAAATACAGGTCCTCTGGTGTATCACGGTGCCCAAAAGTATGTCTAACGGGTGTTTTTTTCCATGACGCTCTATGTGTGGTCTGTTATGTATGTCTAGAAGAATTCCTACCCTGACCTCCATTGTTCAACTCCTCCTCAGCGATAAAATGTTTTTATATTGCATCGTGAAAAGTTTGAGGCATCAAAATCCTCACATTAGCAAGAATGTTGTAGTTGAGTCCAAAAACAAACTTATTCACCTTTAACTTTTCAGTGTTCAGGTGAGAAGCATATCTGAGAAACTCCATAAATCTAGCCTCATACTCAGGTATCGTACAACTGTCATGTCGTAAAGCATTGAATTCATTGAGTTGGTTCTCAATGAACTCATCATATAGGTATCTCTCTTGGAATCGCTCCTCGGACAATTCCCAAGACACATCTTCAATGGCCATATTCAGTTGTGGTAAGAGTGTCTTCCACCAAAGAAGAGCACTCCCTTTCAGCTGGAATACTGCCATGCGGACCTTCATGTTGGAGGTATAATCGTGCAATGTAAAACACATTGCCATATTCTCCAACCAAAATTCAATGGTTAAACCATCTGTGGAACCCCAGAACTCAGGAAATTTTACCTTCTCGAGTTCTCTATGAACACTAGCATTGGCTACAGGAGGGCACTGCGAACTCTCATTGGGTACATATCCCCTTCCCGCATCACGATCAAGGTGATTTATTAGCGCCTCTGACATCCTTTGAAAATAGCTCATCATACCCATGACATCACCCACTGCAACATGTTCCTGCTCAGTAGTATGCTCCTCTTTTTGTGGAGCAGATCCCTCAGGTGTAGGTGTACTTGGAGGAGGCATACCTCTTCCACCCACACCTTGACATCTACTAGTTCGTCATCCTCTAACCATGATACCTGCCATAAAACAATTTCAAGTTATATTAGTAATACATCTTTAATTAAATAAATTGCATTAGAAGTGATAACGAGTATGTAATGACCTTCATTAATTTGATCAACAATAAGTGAGAAATTGCAAAGAATATAAACGTAAGTTATAATAATCATAGACTAACTTTACAATTCACGTAAGAATATAAAAAATCATTTAACATTAGTTAATTTAACACATCGTTTACGCAAATTACAAATTCAAATCATCAAAACTTCTTAAATATCTGACATTGATTCCATTGAATCTATCTAGTGACACAATATGGTGTAAAGGTGTAAGTATCTATCTATCTTCTTAAGATTTCACAACTTGCACAATAATATATATTTTTATACCATTTGTGTACATTTGTGTAGGTCGTGGTATATACTCTAGTAAATTATCATGGCACTCCACTTTACTTACATAAGCGTATAATTTAATAATTTATGATCAAATTCTTTTTGCTTCCTAATTTATTAATGCACATAATATATGTATATATATTTATAGATTATTATCTATATGCAAATTATAAAAATATATAAAGTTATTTCAACTTCTCTAATGGTATAGATAAGAGAATAATATAATATTCTCATAAAGTTCTAATTTTAATTTGTTTCACTAATTTAATGGAAATAGTACCTACATGTTCCATTTATTCAAGTGTGTTGTTTAACAATTATAAACTCTATAAAAGAGAGCCTTAACAAAGCCATTTTAATTCAGATCGATTAAGACTAGGATGTGAATTATAATGAAGTTCTTAAAATATTGGGCCTGTTACCCATCGATCCCAAAATCCAAGCATATAACCGAGAATTAGACCATTGTCACCACGGGAACCAAGGGAGAGCTCGCGAGGGACTATAGTTTGTGAACAAAATTTATTGGGTTATACATATCCTAACCAAAAGAGGTCATGTGTAAATGTTTTTGTTGTAGAGTGATTCCAAAAATAATAACAGCAAGAGGGTTTTAGCATTCTTAATCTAATTGTGTTTCTGCACTTGAAGTTTACTAGAGCGATTACAGTAAAAGAAAAAACTCATTTACCTATCGACCTTGTAAACCATTGATTCAATAATGTAATTAACTAATTTAAAGTCTTAGATAATTCAAGGTTATAGGCAGGATCAATTCTCGAACGGATCAGGTCTCTTGCAGTCCTGTTAGTTCAATATAGAACAACAGAATCTGGATTACTTAAGAGGAAAGCAATTCAGAATTCCCAAGAAAGTTTCAGATCGCCTCTTTGCACCTAAAAAGAATTTCCCCTATTGAAAATTACCCCTTGTCAAAAAATTTCAAGGCATAGAATACTCATAGCGGTCTCAGCTTAGAGCTATTGGATAATTACTTCTCGTACATATATATAACTTTGACACACATTTATTTTTATCTGATGAAGTTCAAGGTTCAAACTTAATTCAATGCCCGACATTTGTGTTCTATTCGTCGATTGGGAGGTCTGAACTGGCCACGAAGAAGTTTCCAGTCCAGTGAACAAGGCTTCCATTATAAGTGTGAAATTTTTCATTCAAATAGGTTTTCAAGTAAAAGAAGTTAGAACAATACATGCTTGTCTTTCCATCTATGAAAAAAAATCAGCAGTGCAAATCACCAAGTGCCCATCGCACGATTCTAAAAGCTAACAGCAATACTTTTGAGTCTTGACTGTCAATTCCCAAAAAAAAAAAAAAGAGAAATTTAACAAGCAGATAGGAAACTTTAACCACGTATTCTTGACAAGAAAGTCTAATTCTCAATACTAACACCCAAATCGCATATCTTTATGCCGAAAGGCGTATATCTATTGATAATGGGTATGATTAATGATTTTTTAATCTAAAATTCTAATCTAATGGCTAACAATTGAAGATGCTGGCATATTCTTAGTCCTCCCAAATCAATAAATGTGATTTACTCTTCATAACTACTAAATCCATAACACCCAAATCACATATTTTTATGTTGAAAGGCGTATATCTATTGGCAATGGGCATGATTAATGATCTTTTAATCTGATGGCTAACAATTGAAGATGCTGACATATTCTTAGTCCTCCTCCCAAATCAATGAATGTGATTTACTCTTCATAACTTCCTTGTATTTTTGAATGCATCCATCAACCTGTTTACTTTTTAACATTTATCTAATCATATTAAGAAATTACTGTAGCACCATATAATTGCCACGTTTGGATTATTAACGAGCACTACTTCAACTTCCTCCTCAGCTGTCAGTTCGTCATATTCGATGGCTGGCCAACTCACCTATTACATGAGTATAGAACATTTCATTTTCAAACGTGGATATCTTTCGGCTTTCTCAACAGATACCTTTCAGCGTTCTCAGCAGCGAGTTAACGATTGTGCTAGTAATAACAACTCCTAAACACACAATTCTGGTATTTTAAGAACAAATTCTCCAGGTCCAAATATGATATTTTAGGAGAAAATACGCAACAATCACTTTTGATATTATAACAACGAATCGACAACTCCCAGTTCTCATAATTTAACAGCAAATCGACAACGCCCAGTTTTCATGTTTTAAGAGATAATTTAACAGCAAATCGACAACGCCCAGTTCTCATGTTTTAAGAGCAAATCGGCAACGCCCAATTATCATATTTTAGCTGCAAATCGGCAATAACAACATGTAGGTGATAGTTCTATGACTGGAACAGGTTGATCTGTGTCCAAGTCTGATTGCCTTCTCTGTGTGATGGATAATTCCAGGTTTACAGTTGAGAATAGTTATGACAAACGCTTAATCCAGACTACATCAAGAATTCTATGATCATCGTGAGGGAGCTACATACTATGTAACCATTAGATATGATCCACGTTGCCCCTGAGGTAGGGTTAATGTATTAAAATGAATTCATTAATGAAGGAAACTAAATAATTTATAATTCCAGTGATAAGGAAGCCATATATCTTAGGTTAAAGCCATTAAGAAATCGAAAACTATTTGCGTCTTAGGGTAATATCAAAATTTAATGGAGGTTGTAAATGACAGAGACCTCAACTACTCAAGATTTACCAAATTGTAATAAGAAACTCAACGAATAAATCACAGACATCGTTCAATCAAAGAAGACAATATACCTTTAGTCGACTTTTCCATTTCTAATCATCTTTATTATTTAGAAGTTCTGAAACAAAATAATTATGTACAAATTATTTTTACGTACAAAATTAATCTAATCAATTGAAACTTGCTAAATATATTCTACTTCATCAACAGTAAAATAGGAATATATATACATAAATAGCATAAATATTATAACAATAGCCAAAGCATTCTTCCCATACGTATTTAGTATTCAAATTAACATTTTATTACATTTTAAAGTAACTAAACAAACAAATACCGTGACCAAAAGAATATTGATGTATGAGAATGATCCTCAACTAATAAACTTGTGCAATGTTTTTGTCGAATGTTAATCAAGACGACTTCACTGGTATCTTCCAGCCAAAGCTAGGGGTACTCTTCTTCCTCATTATTCCCTCCTAGCCGCAAAGGGATCACACACAAAAATTCATATCTTTAGCTTCCACCTCATACACAAGACTTGCAACCCAACTCACACAAGTAAACTAGTCACAAGAAAATTTGACAACATTTCATTGATCCGACAATAGGGTGTCTTACTCCTCCTTCTCCCTTCTTTTTATAAGAATTTCAATCTTGACACTTATCATTTCATGCATAATTAAATCATTATTAATAATTAAATTAGAGATTATTCACCCCAAACACATGTCACTCTTCCTTCAAGTTTCACATGTTTTATTTATTTTTAATTATATAATTTTTAAAAATTTTCTTCACCTCCACAAATAGTTCCTAGATTTTCTCTTAGTTGTCCCTTAATTCCCCAATTTCTTATTTATTGGGTCTCTAACTAATTTACAATTGTAGTTTGATTATGACTCTTCTCTTAGTTATGATTTATATTCTACTCTGACTTAGGATTCTAACTCTACGTTGACGCATCATTTCCACAAAACAATTTCTTTAAATTGAAATTTATTTTATTAATGTCATGCACACATTGTGCACATGTCTTAAGTTTTTTTTTTCTTTTTACAGTTTTATTTACTCTAAAATTCTCTTATACCCATTACTATAAATTTTATTTAGGAATAAACATTTAGACTTAGATTTTATTATGTTCTCAGTTTATAAATTAATATAAATTTATATTCTCTTTTCTAATCAATTCTAAGTATTCGTTTTATTCTCTATGGTCTTCTAGATTTTTATTAACTTATTAATTTTATTCATGCGACGTGCCCTTCAAGATGCACATACGTGCTCCAAGGGTGTCACTTACCATTTTGACTTAGTTTGGAAGTTGTTTGGCGCTTGGATTCAATACTCCACTTTTCGACCTTATGTGAGACTAAGGTCTTACTAAGGAATAAAGAATCCACCTTATTGCGCACCCCTAAGTAATCCTCATGAGTAACTGTCTCAGTCTTCCCTCATGACATCGTGAACCTCTTAGGAACAAGGTAGTCGTTAACCTTCATTTCAGGTCACAACGAGAGTGCTATTAGGATGTGACATGGACATTGCCACACCTCTCCCTAGTTTATCTAATATATGTGTATGACCCCTTTACTCCATATGTGATTTGGATTAGAAAACGTTACCATGCCTGCATCCACCGACAAAAAAAAATATTAATAACTCTTATACATGAAATCTATAACTGAAATCATCATCATAATACATGCGTAGTAAAACAAGTACTCATAATCAAAGTCAATATTCCACTCCCTGAATCGATCTAGAGTCCAAGGTATTTTGTCAATGCCATCAACACCCTCATCGTGTCATGTTTCCTGCACACTCAGGAAAATTCATCGTAATACTTGTCAATTATATACATCAATATTAATAACATATCAAAATTTCAATACTAAATCTTAGCATAAAATTTAACTCATAAACCAAATGAGTTAATCATATAGTACCATTTTTAGCCAGATCACTGACACACAAGTATCCTCAAAGAATAAATCAGTGTTATGAAAATGTGGTCAGTGAAATATGGATGTTACATTTGGTCTTGGGACAAGTTCCCATGTTTGATTCTTCTCTATTTGATCAAGATATTCATTCATGGCTTTAATTCAATATTCATCTTTGATGGCCTTTGCAAATGTTTTGGATTCTATTAGGGAGAGCATTACCTGTTTTGATTCATATGTTATCCTTCTTCTTGTTTCAACTCCAACACTTTTTTTGCCTATGATTTGACTTTCAGGATGATCTCTTTGTACTCTTCTTGATGATTCTTTTGATTCTTGTCTTGGTGATGCTTCCTCTTCATTTTCTTCTTCACTTTCTAATTCTCCTTCTTGTATTTCTTTAGTTTCTTCTTCATTGTCATCATCTCTTCTTCTTTCATCAACTTGTGAATTATCTTGAGATTTTATTCTTCTTGATGTTATGTCATCCACCTTTACATTTTCACTTTCCATAATTTTGTGAAATCTTATATTGTAGCATCTGTAGGCCTTTTTATTGGATGAGTAACCAAGAAATATGCCTTCATCTGATCTGGAATCAATTTTTCCTAGATTATCATCATCTCTTTTTATATAGCATTTTCTCCCAAAAAATCTAAAGTGTTTACTGATGTTGGTATGCCAAACCACAATTCATATGATGTTTTGTCATGGTTAACTCTAATTTGTTCTCTGTTAAGTATATATACTGTTTCTTGGACAATTCTATTTTTCTTTTCAGAAACTCCATTTTGTTGATTATTTCTTCAAGTTGAAAAGTGTCTTTTAATTCTATGAGTTTCACAAAACTCATTGAACTCATGTGAGGTAAATTCCCCTCCATTTTATTATCTTAAGAACTTGATTTTGAGATCAGTCTCATTTTCAACATGTGCTTTGAAAGATTTGAATTTTTTGAATGCTTATGATTTCTCTTTGAGAAAAGATATGCAAGTTATTCTTGTATAGTCATCAATGAATAAAATGAAGTAATTTTCACCTTTCATGATTTTAGTTCTTTTTGGTCCAGAGAGGTCAATGTAAACATGTTCTAATGGTTTTGATGTAGAGTATTCTTTTGTATTGAATCTTACTCTTGTTTTCTTTCCATGTTGGCGGTGCCTACAAACAAAGTTTGGAGGTTTAATAATCTTTGACATATCTCTCACAACTTCCTTTTTACTAACTCTTATCAAATTGTCAAAACCTATATGTCCCAATCTTTTGTTCCATATCCAACTTTCATATATTTGGCTCATGCAACATTTTTATTCTTCTTCTATGTTTAAGATATATACATCGCTTGGTCTCCTGGGTGCAACAACCACTAATTTTCCTGATCCTTTTTTCCTAATTTCATATTTTTTAGAGTCAAATATGAGTATGGTGTCCTTCATCATATGTTTGGCTTACACTGAGGAGATTAGGCTTCATATTTTTAACTAATAACACATTTTCTTCTTTAGCTATGTTATTTCTGAGACTGGTTGTACCCTTTCCAAGTATCTTCCCAGAGACATTATCTCCAAAGGTAACTCTTCATTTTTCTTTCCTTTTCAAACTAGGGAATTTGTCTCGATCTCCTATCATATGCTTTGAACATCCATTGTAAATGCACCATTGACTTCTTTTATCTTTAGCATATAAGGCTACCTTACACTCTGTTTTTTTTTCTTCCATTTGTTTTTCTTTCCATGTCTTCTTATGCTTTTCTTCTTGAATTTTGGAGGTTTTTATGGGATGCTTTGGTAGCATACAATTAGTAGCTTTGTGACCATAATTGTTGCATTTGTGGCATTAAACATTGTAATTTTGCAGTGGAGAGAATGAATTATAGTTTATGTTCTCATGATTATTATTGTTCGTGTTGTTCTTATAATCATATCTTTGAACATTTTTATGATTGTATTTTTCATAAGCTATACAATCTAATGTTTTATGCCAAAAATCATTGCAAGAGAAACAATAACAATGAAAGAGATGTTGATACCTTTTGGGGGGAGTTCTTCTTGTATTTGTATTCCTTCTATATTCATTATCTTTTGAAGGGGGAGAAGATTTATGTTGATTAGAATCGGTCTTTATTTTTCTTTCTTCCTTTTTGAAAGAGCTTTGAAGAGAAACTGCATAAATTTTTGGATTTTTATCAGTTTGTTGAGATGTAGAGTTAGATCATTTGTTAGACTTCTTTTGATCATAACCCAATCCTAAATTATTGCTTTATGATCTTTGAATATTAATAATATCATCCGATATTCTTGAATTATTTTCAAATCTTGATTGGTTGTTTCCTTTCTCAAGTTCTCTTTTTAGAAAGAAAAAAATAGTCTTTGTTTTTCTTTCTTCCTTTTTGAAAGAGCTTTGAAGGGAAACTGCATAATTTTTTTGTATTTTTATCAGTTTTTTGAGATGTAGAGTTAGATCCTTTGTTAGAATTATTTTGATCATAACCCAGTCCTAACTTATTGCTTGATGATCTTTGACTGTTAATAATATCATCCAAGATTCTTGAATTGTTCTCAAATCTTGATTGATTGCTTCCTTTTTCAAGTTCTCTTTTTAGAAAAACAATTTAAGCCTCTAGCTTTTCACAGTCTAGTTGCTTTTCATTGAGTTGTTTACTTATTAACTCTTCAATTATTTTGGATTCTTGGAGTTGAGACTTTAAATCAATAATGACTTATTTTGATTCCTTGATGGTTATTGAAACTTCTTTTTTCTCTTGATTTTTTCCTTTCATATTCTAAAAGTTGTTCTCTTAATTATTTGTTCTTCTTTTTATATGTTCTCAGTTCTTCAAGAGCACTAATAAGTTCTCCTTCAATGTCCACTTCTCATTCAACTTCATAGTTTTATTCATTATCATCAACAACTTTATTTTGAGTTTCTATGCCCAGAAATAAAAGTCTTGTCTCATCAACTTCACTCATGTGAGATGAACTAATGTCTTCTTTAGAGTAGAAGTTTTTATTTTTCTTGTATAATTTCTTCTTGTTTCCATTTTTCTCTTCTTAAGTTCTTTATGATTATAATTATCTTCATCATCACTATCCCCTTTCTTGGGATAGGGATATTTGGAGAAAAAAGGCTCAAATTTTCCACAGTTGAAGCATTTGAAGGGTAGCTTCCCTTTATTTTTTCTAGACCCTTTCTCGATTTTCCTTATAAAATTGGCTTCTTATTCATTTGATATGTCTGAGTGATTTTAATTTGGTACATGCTCATGGTTCTTTTTTGTTTTTTTATGCTTTGAAGGTTGTTTCCTTTTTTATGACTTTTCTTGCTAGGTTCTCATTTCATGGACTATAAGAATCCCATGAAGTTAATCCATTGTAAGTTTGTCAAGGTCTTCTCAATATTCCAAGGTAGATACCTTGGCATCATATCTCATTGGAAATGATCTCGGTACCTTTTGGACAATAATTTTGTCTTTTAACTCTTATCCCAGTGCTCTGATTGAATTGACTATTTCATCCACTCTTTGAAAATATTATGCAATGTTTTCTTCCTCTTTCATCTTCAAAATCTCAAAATTCCCTCTATATGTTTGAATTTTTTCTTTCTTAACTTTGAAATATCCTTCATAGATGATTTTAAGTGTGGCCCAAATTTATTTTGTTGATTTATAATGCATCAGTTTTACAAATATGGGGTTTTCTAATCCACCTAGAATTGCATTAACAACCCTTGAAGTATCATTGTAGAGTTTCTTTGCAACAACATCTGAAGGTGCAATAGTTGGTGCAGTGTAACCATTTACCACATATATCCAAACATCACATCCAAGAGCCATTAGATAAATTTTACTCCTTATACTCCAAAATGCATAATCATTTCCTTTGAATGATGGTGCTCTGTTGGAGGACATTCCTTCTTGTTGATCCATTGGCTTTCTTAGAATCTACCTTCAAGTGGTTAGACTGTGGTGAATGAACCAACTATAATACCAATTGTTGGAATGCTATTCAATACTGAGAGG
>SNQJ01S0003181.1:320819-357065 GCA_010110895.2 Picea sitchensis
AAATCAATATTTCTTTTTTTTCTCAAATTAAATTAATTCTTTATTAATTTATAACAATTTATCAACAAGAATATACAGAACTCTGAATTTTAAATGTAAGAATCATAAAAGTTATATTTCATTTACAAGTTACAGTTTGTAAGAGAGACCAATCTCTCTTCTTTTGAGCACCAACTCAAGGAGACATCAATCCCCTATTTTCCAAGCACCAAATCCCTATAGATCAGGCTCCAAACTATATAGGACTTCAATCCTCTTGTTTTCAAGCACAAACTTAAGGAAGTTGCAACTCCCTGTTTCAGGCTTCAACCTGTAGAGGACTCCAATCCTCCCTTGTTCCTCCCTTCCACCCTCACTTCATGTGACTGTTTCAAGTTCCGCCTTGGACTATGTCTATGTTTAGATATTTTTAATTAGACCATAGAGACATATTCCTTTCACAAAAAAATTATGTTTATATAGTATTCCAACGGGTATGAAAATGAACCAGTGTTTCCTTTAACAATGAACCATTGCACATTTTCATTTATTTTAACAATAATGTTTATATTTTGTTATTGAAAGTTTGGTTTAATTTAAAAGACTTCAAATCCCTTGTAAGTTTTTCAACATTTATCCTTTCACATGCCAAAACTTCTTATAGCAACAATGGAATGAATGGGTACTAAAAACTGTCTATTATTACTATAACAGTTCTTGAATAAACCCTGGCCCTGAGGAATTAATTATCTTAATCAATTTTTATAGTTCCTTATAAGTCGATCACATGCATGGATCAACTTATATATTTTTATCCCATGCTTTCATGCAATTTTCAGTCCTCCTATAGATCATATTCAAGCTTAAGTTAGATTTCTGGTGTATTTTCCTATACCTAAAATGGAAAGGTGTTAGCTTTTGACCCCCCTTTGTTTTTCATATGACCAAAACGATGTGACCAACACCTAGATACATAAGGAACAAGGCTTGTTTTATGTTTTAGATTGTAGGCACTTCATTTCACCAAGTGACCATATATCATGACCAGGTGTTAACTCAATGATCCGAAATCGGATTCAGAAGGCTGTCAGGGCATGAAAAATGCTCAAAAATGAAAGTGACCAAAATCTGACGAAACCAACACCATTGCGTCTGTCTCGTCTTCCTGATTCTGGTGGTATAATTTTTATGTCAAACGGAGTCCATATGAAGAAGATATCGCATTCTGTCCGCCAAGCCAAACAGGCAAAATTTTGGATGCTGACTATACCTGTCCGTACAGTCCGTACAGGACACGTGTCAGTCCGTACGATGACACGTGGAAGGTCCGTATAGGTGACGTGGCAGCACCAAGGGATGACATGTGGCAGTTCCGTACGATGACACGTGGTAGGTACCGTACAGGACACATGGCAGCACCGAAAGGCGACACGTGTCAGGCTGATTTGGCATTTTCGACGCGCAGTTGGACCAATCCCGAAGTGACACGTGTCACCACTGAAAGTGTGACACGTGGTAGGGTGACATCATCAAATGACGTGGCAGGCTTGCGTGGCAGATGACGTGGCGTACGGAAGTTGACGTGGGCGAATCACATTGCGACACGTGGCACTGTTCGGGTGAATGGTTGGGGGCCACGTGGCCCAATCACGGGCTGCCACGTGGCACCCCGGGTTTTTCCAATATGGCCTATGTCAAAAAATTATTGGTGTCGTCGGGGATCGAACCCGCGACCTCCTCCACTGGAAACGACTTAACAATGCCTCTGTGACCACTACGCCATACTATGGTGCTTGTTATGTAATCGACAGATAATATATTTAATTTTGGTTGTTGTTTGAAATGGACGGGGGGCGGGCCGGGGCTTGGCCCTGACCCTGGTTTCATTATGCTCCGCATACGACCATATGCTCGGGGTTCCAATCCATAACGGGCGCGGTTTTGTTAACGCTTATAGCCAGCGGTTATGGTTAAGCCATATGACCCGTGGACTTATGATATGCTATGTAACCCGTGGCTACGTTTTATTATGGTTATAACCATTGAATGGCGCGGTTTTAAAACGGTTATAAATCATACCATACGTGCATTGTAACCGTCATAACGTTTAATGCAGGGTTTTAAACATTGGCCCGTGGCCCTATGGGGGGAATACAATCGGGTGCTAGCATTTGGGCGTGGCCCGCGCGTAGCCCAAGGGGCTAGCGCGTGGCCACATGCAACCCATGTGACCACGTCAAGAGGGGCGCGCGCCAGACTTGGGGGGCTAAGCCCAAAATATAACCATATTATATGGTTAAAGTGGGTTATTTAACCACTTTTGATTTATTAAATGTAATTAAACCAATTTTTAATGTAATTGGGAGTTATTGGGCTTTTTTAGAGCCTAATTTTTGGGAGGAAGTTGGAGATGGATAACCAACTCTCCCACTATTTAACCAAGGCCATTTTGAGGCCAAGGGAGAGCTTTTGGACAACTTTTTGACGGTTTTGGAGAGCAGAGATGCTGAGGCAAGGCCAAGTCAAAGCCAGTTGGAGGCAGGGAAGCTGTTGAGGAGGAGATGCTGTCGGACGATTTCTGAGAGCTCGGGACATCCGTTTCAGGTGCCGTAAGTTGTGCAAGATTCTAGAGATATGGGCGAACATGACCAGATCAGTCTGGAAGCCATTCGGCATTGTAAAGATGTACTAATAAGCTTTCGAACAGAAATAAAGAAGCCTCCCTCACAGAGAAAAGGCCCGGAGACGTAGGCAAAGTTGTGCCGAACTCCGTTATCAACCTGTGCATTATGGTTTGTTGTTTTTCATTATATTTCAGATCTTCATATATGTCTATGGCTGTATAGTTCATTTTCTTTTCTCGTTCTTTCGTTAAGTTTTCCAATGGTCATTAATTCATGCAAATAAAAAAAACTCAACCATAAGTCATTCGAAAAATCCTGACGGATCAAGTGGTATCAGAGCTAGTTGACGTTTGGATTTGAGTTTTGCATGTTAGCCAGGGAAGAGCACATCTCAAGGAGGAAAATGGCATCTACAGGAGGGCTTTCTCAAGATGAGAAGGAGTTCAGAGATTCGGTGTTTTCCATGGCCGAGATGGTGAAAGTGTTGTATGAAGACTACTTGGAACGAAAGAGCACGGTTCAAGTTAAAGCTTCAAAGAACAACAAAGGAAAATAATCATTGAAGGAAGTGCCTTCTACATCTGTTTCAGACAACATATATGAGGTATGCAGTGAAGGTTTCTCAGCAAATTTTCCTCATTCTCATCAAGTTGGTTTTGTTGAATTCGAAAAACACACAAAAGGTGTAGGTTTGAGAATATTAACCAAGATGGGTTATGAAAAAGGAAAGGGCCTTGGACGTCGATGTCAAGGCATTGTAAATCCCATTGAGGTTGAAGAAAGGCCTCGATACTTAGGATTGGGATATGAAAGAGGGGACCTTGGAGAGTCTTCCAAGATGGGTTCCAAATCTTCGGAAGCAAGTGATGCTTCAAATGGCCGACTTAAGACATTGCAGGAACACTTCACGAAAGGAAATGGTGCACCACTTCAGGACTATGGTAGTGAATGCAAGTCGTCTCCAAAGAAAAGTGAAGATCAGCATGGAAGGTATAATGGTCATGTTTTTGTTAATTCTCCTTTTGATTATAACAAGAATAATCAAGTAAACCGAAATTTGTGGAAACTTTATCCATGTGCTTATTGTCATTCACCTAAGCATTGTGTTGCCAAGTGTTGGAAGAGACAAACTTTGTACAGGAAACCTATTTCATCCAAGAAGGAAACACGACATAAAGGCTCAAGTCCACAACAGAAGAAGGAGAAGGTTAAGTAGGTCTGGATGCCAAAAACTCGTTGTACGTTTTGCAGCAAGAGTGGACATCAAAAGGCTAGTTGTTGGAAGCTTAATCCAGAGCTTCGTCCAAGGAAGGACAAAAGGATTTTGCATGCACCCACGAAGGAGGACGGATTACCAACGAAGCAAGAAGAACACCGGGAAGAAAAGAAAGCAGTCACTTGATTCTGCCAGAAGTGGATGTCTCAGCTTCATTGTGTTTTGCTTCCCCTGATGTAATCATCTTTCAGAGACAAAGAGTAAGCCGGGTGGCCTATCCCGAGCTTGTTGAGTGGTCAGTAACCTTTTGGGGACCAAAAGGTCTTATTGTTGGGAGGTGTGATCCGAAATCGGATTCAGAAGGCTGTCAGGGCATGAAAAATGCTCAAAATGAAAGTGCTCAGAATCTGAGGAAACCAACACCATTACGTTCGTCTCGTCTTCCTGATTCCGGTGGTATAATTTTTATGCCAAACGGAGTCCGTATGAAGAAGATATCGCATTCTGTCTGCCAAGCCAAACAGGCAAAATTTTGGATGCTGATTGTACCTGTCCGTACAGTCCGTACAGGACATGTGTCAGTCCATATGATGACACATGGCAGGTCCATACAGGTGACGTGGCAGCACCAGGGGATGACATGTGGCAGTTCCGTACGATGACACGTGGCAGGTACCGTATAGGACACATGGCAACACTGGAAGGTGACACGTGTCAGGCTGATTTGGCATTTTCGACGCGCAGTTGGACCAATCCTGAAGTGACATGTGTCACCACTGAAAGGGTGACATGTGGCAGGGTGACATCAACAGCTAATGTGGCAGGCTTGCGTGGCAGATGATGTGGCGTACAGAAGTTGACGTGTCAGGTGTTGACGTGGGTGAATCACATTGCGACACGTGGCACTGTTCGGGCGAATGGTTGGGGGCCACGTGGCCCAATCACGGGCTGCCACGTGGCACCCCGAGTTTTTCCAATATGGCCTATGTCAAAAAATTATTGGTGTAGTTGGGGATCGAACCCGCGACCTCCTCCACTGGCAACGACTTAACAATGCCTCCGTGACCACTACGCCATACTATGGTGCTTGTTATGTAATCGGCAGATAATATATTTAATTTTGGTTTTTGTTTGAAACGGATGGGGGGCGGGCCGGGGCTTGGCCCCGACCCCGGTTTTATTATGCTCCGCATACGACCATATGCTCGGGCGTCCAATCCATAACGGGCGCAGTTTTGTTAACACTTATAGCCAGCGGTTATGGTTAAGCCATGTGACCCGTGGACTTATGATATGCTATGTAACCCGTGGCTACGTTTTATTATGGTTATAACCATTGAATGGCGTGGTTTTAAAATGGTTATAAATCATACCATACGTGCATTGTAACCGTCATAACGTTTAATGCAGGGTTTTAAACATTGGCCCGTGGCCCTATGGGGGGAATACAACCGGGTGCTAGCATTTGGGCGTGGCCCGCGCGTAGCCCAAGGGGCTAGCGCGTGGCCACATGCAACCCATGTGACCACGTCAAGAGGGGCGCGCGCCAGACTTGGGGGGCTAAGCCCAAAATATAACCATATTATATGGTTAAAGTGGGTTATTTAACCACTTTTGATTTATTAAATGTAATTAAACCAATTTTTAATGTAATTGGGAGTTATTGGGCTTTTTTAGAGCCTAATTTTTGGGAGGAAGTTGGAGATGGATAACCAACTCTCCCACTATTTAACCAAGGCCATTTTGAGGCCAAGGGAGAGATTTTGGACAGCTTTTTGACGGTTTTGGAGAGCAGAGATGCTGAGGCAAGGCCAAGTCAAAGCCAGTTGGAGGCAGGGAAGCTGTTGAGGAGGAGATGTTGTCGGACGATTTCTGAGAGCTCGAGACATCCGTTTCAGGTGTCGTAAGTTGTGCAAGATTCTAGAGATCTGGGCGAACATGACCAGATCTGTCTGGAAGCCATTCGACATTGTAAAGATGTACTAATAAGCTTTCGAACAGAAATAAAGAAGCCTCCCTCACAGAGAAAAGGTCCGGAGACGTAGGCAAAGTTGTGCCGAACTCCGTTATCAACCTGTGCATTATGGTTTGCTTCTTTTCATTATATTTCAGATCTGCATATATGTCTATGGCTGTATAGTTCATTTTCTTTTCTCGTTCTTTCGTTAAGTTTCCCAATGGTCATTAATTCATGCAAATAAAAAAAACTCAACCATAAGTCATTCGAAAAATCCTGACGGATCACTCGATTAGTACTTTTGACCTATCACAACCTCATATTCCATATTCCCTTGTATTGTTATGATCGAGAGCGAGCACAAACAAAGCTTATTTTGGTGTTTAAACAAATCGATGGTCAGGTCTTTTTAAACAATTGATTTGATGATCCTCATTCATTTCGCATTTGAAAGATGCACTTGAATTAATCCCAACCCAAAATGTGATAGAACTTCAGGCTGACATGTGAATTATTAAATTTAACTTAATATAACTTTCAAGTCCGATCTTGGTAATTAAGGATCATCCTAGTTCAGTATGTGAAATCAATTCGAGCCATATGATTGTGCTCTCATTTTTATATGATGATCAATGTTGAGTTCTAATCTTGACGATTCATGTAGCTTGGTCCAATGATCTAATGATCATAGTGAACTTATGATAGTCATATGGGAATTAATTCACCATTTTTCAATAATTTGCATTTGATTTGAGAGCATACTCATATATTATTTTTCTTGATAGTAATGGATGTAGGTGAATTATATTTGGGCACTTAATTTGACAGACTTAATGGAGTAGACATAAACACAGTTTGAGATATGGCCTGGAGGGAAATTGTCAATCCTTGTCATTAATGGAAGTATTAAAACCTGTGAATGTTGTTATAATAGCACTAACACAATGATCTAAGGAATCAATTTATGCCAAAGTTGTTTTCACTGTTTCAATATATGGTAAAGACATAGGCATAACACTAGACAAAGTTTAAATGTAAAATTCTTCCATGATATCTTCAAGGATGAACAAGATACTTTTTTCTCGAACATTGATGTGAATACATGGTCATTAATCAATCTATCAACATGGAAAATGTTATAGAAAATGTCATCCCTCAATGGAAACTTCATAACACTTTGACCAATATTCTGTCTCAATACCATATTAACCATGTTGACCATATTGATCCCCTTTTAACATCAATGACAACACCAAATATCCAACAATACTTCCCCTGGGTAGCTTGAGTTTCTGACTACTCTGGGACAACCACAACCTTATATACATCAAGGTTTGAGCATGGAGAAGGTTGAAAATGTTCTCCATTTAACAAATATTAGCGCTCAAAAGAATATGCATCACAAATCTCAAGGTATGGTTGGAAATAGTCACGAGTATGCGACAACAAGTCATCCTTTGGTGGATGAAAAAGGTTTGTGATCATATCAATATCAGACTGCCAAATCTCTGGATCATCCAGTGAAAAGCTATCCTTCGAAGGAAGTTTTTATGTATTATTAATTTGAAAGGCGCCCTCGATGTTGTAAATGTGATATCCATAAAAAATGAAACAATCCACGTCCCATCTACGTCTCCGAATATGTATGAAGGAGTCTATACGCTCACTAATGAAATCCAAGGGTTCCTCAACAAATCCATTTGTATAATTACAACAAACCAGTCCTTCCTCTTCACGTGCAGGGAGAGCAAAGACCAGAGCGATGTCAAATGGGTTTCCAACATAATGCTCTTCATGGGAATCTTTTTCATCAATGGATTCTTCATTACTGAAGTTGTACTGTTGGGATAAATATATACACTATTAATTCCCAATGTTAAATTGTCAACCAGGGAGTCGTAGACTTAGAGGTGTAGGCACGAGAAACACAGGATCAGAGCCTAGGCTAACCTAATCTAAAGCCGAAAAAACAATCTTCAAACCCACACTGCAAGAAATTAACACTAAATATTCATCATTGGGACACATAAACAAATTATTGCTACAAAGGATTAGATCACAATCTTTCATGCACTCAAGGTGATGTTCGTGTGATTAATCGTGAGTAGCTTATTTAAGTTTCATGTCCTTCAATGGATTCCAGTAGTGATTAAAAAGATAATCAAATGGCTAAGAACCGGGTAATATGAAATGGGATCTAAAATCAAACTTTGTCCTCAATCAAATGCATTGATCACAATGAGCAAGCAAGGAAAGAAATGAAAAGGAATGGGAAAGAATGGTAATGAAAAAATACAAAGTGGAAAGAAGTGGAATCTTGGATTGATTTTCATTTAGTTATGGTGCTTGAGAGCATTCGACCAAACAAGGAATGATATCAAATCATGAAGGATATAAGAAATGGGTGGAAAGGTGTTCTATAGTAAGAATAATAAGAAGCGAAACACACATAGATTTGTGAATAATAAATGCACTTTAAAATACATTTTTTTTTGTTTTAATGTATCCATGTAAATGCAAATGTTCAAACAAATACTAAAGCTTTGTTTTCATATGTTTTGACACAACTAAAAGGAAGGTGTAATGAATGAATTGGGATGCATATTTGAAAGGGAAACTTGATCAATGAAGCAAAGTTAAAAGAGAATTCAATGGTAGACGTGTACATAATGGAATATGTATGATTATTTTTGGTTTAAAAGAATGTGTTGGCTGAAAAAGAGACACCATAAACATACTTTTTATGAGGATTGAATGTGGGAATGTGTGGGTTTATGAAAGAAATTGGAGGTAGTTTGAGAGCTATTTGGAAAGTGTATCTTTGTAACAATTTTAGCAACAAAGAATTAGTAGAGTGATTGGATAAGAAAAGACAAAATTAAAGCGATGTGTGAAGCAATTGAACTATTGGTCAAGTAGTCATTAAATTCAGAGACAGAGTAGCATGAAAACTCATAAACTGAAAGCATATAGAAAGAGATTGAACTAAATCAAATGTAATGTACCAATGCCTTAAGTGAAAGGGTGTCGATTTAAGTTTTATCTATTACGAATAAATTTGCAGAATACAAACTAATTGCATAATGCAAACACACAATATATGACTTTTAAACTAAACAATTATGCAAGAAGAAAATAAACTAAATGTAATGCTAATATACAAAGAAAATAAAATATAGCAACACTTACCACTCTGATGGGCCCTTCCTAGGAGGTTAGTGTTGCTAAAAAGACTCATATCAAATGGATATGTTGTCCAATGTTGTAGCAACAATAAATTCTTCAATGAGATAAAAAAAAATGTTTTTACATGGCTAACAACTCCTTAAAGCTTTCTCACAAGAATAAATCTCTCATTTACGAAAAACACTTCAAGATACTAATGGCTTTTTCTCACAACCCTATGAGGATTATTTATACATGAAGAATCATTGAGGATTGGTGGGATCAAATCCCAATGCTTATATTTCAAATTTTACATTTTTAGCCAGAAATCTCAAAAATCTGGGTTTTATTGTAATTTGGGCAGATTCGAGTTAGGGATCCACCCATATATTCCAAACTAATTCTATTTTTTAAAATTTTCCTATTTGTACTCAATTTTCCATATTTTAGACAAAACCCATATCTTAGAATTTATAGATATGATACCATATGCACGGAAAACGAGGTGCAAGTTGGCAGTTTGAGATTTTTACTAACATTTGCATAATCATTCCCCTTGAGATTGAAGTCCACACATGCGATCTGGGTGAATTCTGACTCACGTTTCTGCATGTAGACGTCGTTTTGTACAAAACTCATGTCCTCGATTTTCCTCTAGAAGCATGCCAATTTTTTTACTATAATCCAGTATCGAATGGTTGTTGATGCTTGTACCGAATGACCTGGAACATTCTGATGCTGGATGGTTTCTGGAACATTCTAGTACTAGATGAGCTAAATTGTGAATACTGGATGACATGGAGTGTGAGTACCAGATGACATGGAGTGTGGGTATTGGATGAATGTGTAGGTATAGGTTGATTGTAGAACCTTCTGGTACCAGATGACTTGGAGTGTGAGTACTAGATGACCTCTAGTGTGGGTACCAGATTAATTACAGTGCAGGAACATATTTTTTGGACATAGAAACATAGGAGTAAACCATCATCAACAAAACTATTGTATAATCATTCTTTTAATCACTAAAAATATGGAAATTTATGTATTAACCACATAGGATGAATAATAGGAGGTAATGGAGGTTTATGGTGTAATTAGGGATACATTATTGACAAAATGCAGGGAGAAGGTTAATGATGAGTGTATTTTTATGGCGAAAAATATGACAAAACCGGATCCCAACACACCCCCAAACCCAAGGATTTGATTTGCATGTCCTCATGCAAAAAAAATTATGATACTCTGCTTATAGATTTATGTGACATTTTTTCTTTTGTGTAGGTGTTGGTTCTTGTAGAGCGACAGTTTGGAAACTATCATGGATTGAATTTCAAATAGAGAATTAAAATTGTCATTAAAATGGAGGAAAATTCATGGATGGGGTATCAGAGTGATGGTGAATGGTGTGCATGTGGAGAATGGTTTGTAAAATGATGGTGATGGTGGTCGTATGAACTTGGACGTCTTTATACTATGTATCTTACATCAATTTTAAGACCAATATTTACTGTGTGGTTCTTGTTTGGATAAGCAACAATGATTTCATCCTCTTTGAGATGACTTAAGAATGCTTTATGATGTACAAAGAGAAGACACTATAGATGTTGCTTTGTATTTTTATATCACATATTTCCTTTTCATTACTTGGTCTTATCATCAGAGTATATTGTTCATTGTGACAAGTGGAGTGAAGATGGAGGGTTTACTGAGTAGTTGTGATAATGCATAGTGGAGTGTGGAGTGGGTAATAGTGGTTATGCATCATTTTTTCCAAGTTCTTAGTAAATTAAAAATATTTGTACCAGTTTTACTTCAAGTTACCCTTGCTTTGAAATTCTAATGCATGTTGAAGTGGAAACTATGTAGAACAGGATGAAATGTATGTAGAATCATCCTGTAGACTGCTAAAATTTGAAGATGAAGTGGATCAAGGCTTAGAACTGATGGATATATAGGAGAGAGATGATGAATGCTAATTTATTGATATTCCTTATTTCTCTCTCTCCCCCATGCCTACTGATTTTCATGTCCTCGTGAAAACTCTATTTAGCACAAAAAATTGTTGCAAGATGAAAGATGACTATGTGGAACTGGTGCATGTTGACTGAAGTATGAAAATGAAGTATGCCAAAGCTGAGAGATGTTAAAAATATCCTACAATAAGTACCCTCGAAAAATATTTAAATTTTTGTACTTTTGGTACAGAAAACTACGGGTTTCTATACCAGCAGTACCGGAATAGAAAAATCTAAAAGAACTAAACCAATATTGTTATTATGAGAGAAGAAATCAACATTGATGTTATGCCAAAGAAACAACCAAAACTTAAACTTTATCCATGCTTGTAAATTTGGAAATGAAATTAATTTTAAAACATTACAAGCATAAAGGAAAATCCTAAATTACTTATTACTTATGATTTCATCAATCATTAACAATTGTATGCTCAAGAAACCATGTTAATTATGATGGGGGATTTTTCCTCTCATTCTTGAATAGGAAAACATGAGGAGATAAGTGGTCTTTAACAAATGAGAAACCGATAGGAAACCAGTTATCCATGTTTAATTTATCAGATGATTTTTGTCATTCAAGTGATATTGATAAAGTTCGCATTTGATTTTATTAGACTCCTACACTTATGGGTCCCACCTCTAGGATAATGACATACTGGGTATAAATGACGGGGTCTTAATACCATCTCACAAACATTCTCAAATGGCAATTAGATGAGGACAAGTTTCCAAGTTAGATTCTTCTCTATTTGATCAAGCTATTCATTCATGGCTTTAATCACATATTCATCTTTGATGGCCTCTGCAAATGTTTTGGATTCTATTAGGGAGAGCATTACTTGTTTTGATTCATATGTTATCCTTCTTCTTGTTTCAACTCCAACACTTTTTTTGCCTATGATTTTACTTTCAGGATTATCTATTTGTACTCTTCTTGATGGTTCTTTTGATTCTTGTCTTGGTGATGCTTCCTCTTCGTTTTCTTCTTCACTTTCTGATTCTCCTTCTTGTATTTCTTCAGTTTATTCTTCATCGTCATCATCTCTTCTTATTTCATCAACTTGTGAATTATCTTGAGATTTTATTCTTCTTGATGTTATATCATCCACCTTTACATTTTCACTTTCCATAATTTTGTGCAATCTTATATTGTAGCATCTGTAGGCCTTTTTATTGGATGAATAACCAAGAAATATGCCTTTATCTGATCTGGAATCAATTTTTCCTAGATTATCATCATCTCTTTTTATATAGCATTTTCTCCCAAAAAATCTAAAGTGTTTTACTGATGTTGGTATGCCAAATCACAACTCATATGATGTCTTGTCATGGTTAACTCTAATTTGTTCTATGTTAAGTATATATACTGTTGTATATACCGTTTCTTGGATAGTTCTATTTTACTTTCAGAAACTCCATTTTGTTGATGATTTCTTCGAGTTGAAAAGTGTCTTTTAATTCCATGAGTTTCACAAAACTCATTGAACTCATGTGAGGTAAATTACCCTCCATTTTATTACCTTAGGAACTTGATTTTGAGATCAATCTCATTTTCAACATGTTCTTTGAAAGATTTGAATTTTTTGAATGCTTCTGATTTCTCTTTGAGAAAAGAAATGCAAGTTATTCTTGTATAGTCATCAATGAATAAAACGAAGTAATGTTCACCTTTCATGATTTTAGTTCTTTTTGGTCCATGGAGGTTAGTCTAAACAAGTTCTAATGGTTTTGATGTAGAATATTCTTTTGTATTGAATCTTACTCTTGTTTTCCTTCCATGTTGGCGGTGCCTACAAACAAAGTTTGAAGGTTTAAATAATTTTTGGCATATCTCTCACAACTTCCTTTTTACTAACTCTTATCAAATTGTCAAAACCTATATGTCCCAATCCTCTGTTCCATATCCAACTTTCATATATTTGGCTCATGCAACATTTTTCTTCTTCTTCTATGTTTAAGATATATACATCGCTTGGTCTCTTGGGTGCAACAACCACTAATTTTCTTGATCCATTTTTCCCAATTTCACATTTTTGAGAGTCAAATATGAGTATGTGTCATTCATCACATGTTTGAATTACACTGAGGATATTAGGATTCATATTTTCAACTAATAACACATTTTCTTATTTAGGTATGTTATTTCTGATACTGATTGTACCCTTTCCAAGTATCTTCCCAGAGACATTATCTCCAAAAGTAACTCTTCATTTTTCTTTCCTTTTCGGACTAAGGATTTTGTCACGATATCCTGTCATATGATTTGAACATCCACTGTAAATGTACTATTGAATTATTTTATCTTTAGCATATAAGGCTACATTACACTCTATTTATTTTTCTTCCATTTGTTTTTCTTTCCATGTCTTCTTATGCTTTTCTTCTTGAATTTTGGAGGTTTTTATGGGATTCTTTGGTAGCATACAATCAGTATCTTTGTGACCATAATTGTTTCATTTGTGGCATTAAACATTGTAATTTTGCAGTGGAGAGAATGAATTATAGTTTATGTTCTCTTGATTATTATTGTTCGTGTTGTTCTTATAATCATATCTTTGACCATTTTTATGATTGTATTTTTCATAAGCTATACAATCTAATGTTTTATTCCCAAAATCATTGCAAGAGAAACAATAGCAAAGAAAGAGATGTCGATACCTTTTGGGGGGAGTTCTTCTTGTAGTTGTATTCCTTCTATATTCATTTTCTTTTGAAGGGGGAGAAGATTTACGCTGATTAGAATCAATCTTTATTTTTCTTTCTTCCTTTTTGAAAGATCTTTGAAGGGAAACTGCATAAATTTTTGGATTTTTATCAGTTTGTTGAGATGTAGAGTTAGATCATTTGTTAGACTTCTTTTGATCATAACCCAATCCTAACTTATTGCTTGATGATCTTTGACTATTAATAATATCATCCAATATTCTTGAATTATTTTCAAATCTTGATTGGTTGTTTCCTTTCTCATGTTCTCTTTTTAGAAAAAATAATAGTCTTTGTTTTTCTTTCTTTCTTTTTGAAAGAGCTTTGAAGGGAAACTGCATAATTTTTTGTATTTTTATCAGTTTGTTGAGATGTAGAGTTAGATCCTTTGTTAGAATTCTTTTGATCATAACCTAGTCCTAACTTATTTCTTGATGATCTTTGACTGTTAATAATATCATCCAAGATTCTTGAACTGTTCTCAAATCTTGATTGGTTGTTTCCTTTCTCAAGTTCTCTTTTTAGAAAAACAATTTAAGCCTCTAGCTTTTCACAATCTAGTTTCTTTTCATTGAGTTGTTTACTTATTAACTCTTCAATTATTTTGGATTCTTGGAGTTGAGACTTTAAATCAATAATGAATTATTCTGATTCCTTGATGGTTATTTAAACTTCCTTTTTCTCTTGATTTTTTTTCCTTCATATTCTAATAGTTGTTCTCTTAATTATTTGTTCTTCTTTTTATATTTTCTTAGTTCTTCAAGAGCACTAATAAGTTCTCCTTCAAGGTCCACTTCTCATTCAACTTCAGAGTTTTCTTTATTATCATCAATGACTTTATTTTGAGTTTCTATGCCCATAAATAAAAGTTTTGTCCCATCATCTTCACTCATGTGAGATGAACTAATGTCTTCTTTTGAGTATAAGTTTTTCTTTTTCTTGTATAATTTCTTATTGTTTCTATTTTTCTCTTCTTAAGTTCTTTATGGTCATAATTATCTTCATCATCACTATCCGCCTGCTTGGTATAGGGACATTTGGAGAAAAAAGGCTCAAATTTTCCACAGTTGAAGCATTTGAAGGGTAGCTTCCCTTTATATTTCCCAGACCATTTCTGGATTTTCCTTATAAAATTGGCCTCTTATTCATTTGATATGTCTGAGTGATTTTAATTTGGTACATGCTCATGGTTCTTTTTTGTTCTTTTATGATTTGAAGGTTGTTTCCCTTTTTCATGACTTTTCTTGCTAGGTTCTCATTTCATGGACTATAAGAATCCCATGAAGTTCATCCATTGTAAGTTTGTCAAGGTATTCTCGATCTTCCAAGGTAGATACCTTGGCATCATATCTCATTGGAAATGATCTCAGTACCTTTTGGACAATAATTTTGTCTTTTAACTCTTATCCCAGTGCTCTGATTGAATTGACTATTTCATCCACTCTTTGAAAATATTATGCAATGTTTTCTTCCTCTTTCATCTTCAAACTCGCAAAATTCCCTCTATATGTTTGAAATTTTTCTAGCTTAACTTTGACATATCCTTCATAGATGATTTTAAGTGTGTCCCAAATTTATTTTGTTGATTTACAATGCATCAGTTTTACAAACATGGGGTTTTCTAATCCACCCATAATTGCATTAACAACCCCTGAAGTATCATTGCAGAGTTTCTTTGAAGCAACATCTGAAGGTGCAATAGTTGGTGCAGTGTAACCATTTACCACGTATATCCAAACATCACATCCAAGAGCCATTAGATAAATTTCCATCCTTATACTCCAAAATGCATAATCATTTCCTTTGAATGATGGTGCTCTGTTGGAGGACATTCCTTCTTGTTGATCCATTGGCTTTATTAGAATCTACCTTCAAGTGGTTAGAATGCGGTGAAGGAACCACCTATAATACCAATTATTGGAATGTTGTTCAATATTGGGAGGGGTGGGTGAATCTGTATTTCTTCTTTTTCTCAAATTAAATTAATTCTTTATTAATTTATAACAATTTATCAACAAGAATGTATAGAACTCTAAATTTTAAATGTAAGAATCATAAAAATTATATTTCATTTACAATTTACAGTTTGTAAGAGAGACCAATCTCTCTTATTTTGATCACCAACTCAAGGAGACATCAATCCCCTATTTTCCAAGAACCAAATCCATGTAGATCAGGCTCCAAAATGTAGAGGACTTCAATCCTCTTATTTTCAATCACAAACTTGAGGAAGCTGCAACTCCCTGTTTCAGGCTTCAACCTGTAGAGGACTCCAATCCTCCCTTGTTCCTCCCTTCCACCCTCACTTCATGTGAATGTTTCAAGTTCTTCCTTGGACTATGTCTATGTTTAGATCTTCTGAATTAGACCATAGAGACATCTTCCTTTCACAAAAGTTTTATGTTTATATAGTATTCCAACAGGTATGAAAATGAACCAGTTTTTCCTTTAATAATGAACCATTGCACATTTTCATTTATTTTAACAATAATGTTGACATTTTGTTATTTAAGGTTTGGTTTAATTTAAATGACTTCAAATCCCTTGTAAGTTTTTCAACATGTATCCTTTCACATGCCAAAACTTCTTATAGCAACAATGGAATGAATGGGTACTAAAAACTGTCTATTATTGTTATAACAGTTCTTGAATAAACCCTGGTCCTGTGGAATTAATTATCTTAATCAATTTTTATAGTTCCTTATAAGTCGATCACATGCATGGATCGACTTATATATTTGTATCCCATGCTTTCATGCAATTTTCAGTCCTCCTACAGATCATATTCAAGCTTAAGTTAGATTTTTGGTGTATTTTCCTATACCTAAAATGGAAAGGTGCTAGCTTGTGACCCCCCTTTGTTTTTCATATTACCAAAATGTTGTGACCGATAGCTATATACATAAGGAACAAGGCTTGTTTTATGTTTTAGATTGTAGGCACTTCATTTCACCAAGTGACCATATATCGTGACCAGGTATTAACTCGATTATTACTTTTGACCTATCACAACCTCATATTCCATATTCCCTTGTATATTCATGATTGAGAGCGAGCGCAAACAAAGCTTATTTTGGTGTTTAAACAAATCGGTGGTTGGGTCTTAATCAACAATTGATTGGAGGATCCTCATTCATTTTTCATTTTAAAGATGCACTCGAATTAATCCCAACCCAAAATGTGATAGAACTTAATGCTGACATGTGGATTATTAACTTTAAATTAATATAACTTTCAAGTCCGAGCTTGGTAATTAATGATCATCCTAGTTCAGTATGTGAAATCAATTCGAGCCATACAATCGTGCTCTCATTTTTATATGATGATCAATGTTGAGTTCTAATTTTGATGATTCATGTAGCTTGGTCCAATGACCTAATGATCATAGTGAACGTATGATGATCATATGGGAATTAGTTCACCAGTTTTCAATAATTTTCATTTGATTCAACAACATACTCATATATTATTTTTTTAGATAGTAATGGATGTAGGTGAATTATATTTGGGCACTTAAGTTGACAGACTTAATGGAGTGGACATAAACATAGTTTGAGATATGGTCTGGAGGGAAATTGTTAATCCTTGTCATGAATCGAAGTATTAAAACTTGTGAATGTTGTTATAATAGCACTAACACAATGATCTAAGGAATCAAGTTCTGCCAAAGTTGTATTCACTATTTCAATATATGGTAAAGACATAGGCATAGCATTAGACAAAGTTTAAATGTAAAATTCTTCCATGATCTCTTCAAGGATGAACAATATACTTTTTGCTTGAACATTGATGTGAATACATGGTCATTAATCAATCTATCAACATGGAAAAAGTTATAGACAATTATATCCCTCAATGGAAACTTCATAAAACTCTGACCAGTATTCTGTCTCAATACCATATTAACCATGTTGACCATATTGATCCCCCTTCAACATCAATGACAACACCAAATATCCAACAATACTTCCCTGGGTAGCTTGAGTTTCTGACTGCTCTGGGACAACCACAACCTTATATCCATCGAGGTTTTAGCATGGAGAAGGTTGAAAATGTTCTTCATTCAACAAATATTAGCGCTCAAAAGAATATGCATCACAACTCTTAAGGTATGGTTGGAAATAGTCATGAGTATGAGACAACAAGTCATCCTTTGGTGGATGAAAAAGGTTTTTGATCATATCAACATTAGGCTACCAAATCTCTGGAACATCCAATGGAAAGCAATCCTCTGAAGGAATTTTTTATGTATTATTAATTTGAAAGGCGCCCTCGATATCCATAAAAAATGAAACAATCCACATCCCATATATGTCTCTAAATATGTATGAAGGAATCTATACGCTCACCAATGAAATCCAAGGGTTCCTCAACAAATCCATCTGTATAATTATAAAAAACTAGTCCTTCCTCTTCACATGCAGGGAGAGCAGAGACCAGAGTGATGTCAAATGGGTTTCCAACATAATTCTCTTCATGGGAATATTTTTCATCAATGGATTCTTCATTACTAAAGTTGTACCATTGGGCTAAATATATACACTATTAATTCCCAATGTTAAATTGTCAACCAGGGAGTAGTAGACTTAGAGGTGTAGGTGCATGAAACGTAGGATTAGAGCCTAGGCTAACCTAATCTAAAGCCGAAAAAACAATCTTCAACCCCACACTGCAGGAAATTAACACTAAGGATTCATCACTGGGACACATAAATAAATTAGTGCTACAAAGTCTTAGATCACAGTCTTTCATGCACTCAAGGTGATGTTCATGTGATTAATCATGATTATCTTACTTAAGTTTCATGTCCTTCAATGGATTCTGGTAGTGATTAAAAAGATAATCAAATGGCTAAAAACTAGGTAATAGGAAATGGGATCTAAAATCAAACTTTGTCCTCAATCAAATGCATTGATCACAATGAGCAAGCAAGGAAAGCAATGAAAAGGAATGGGAAGGAATTGTAATGAAAAAATACAAAGTGGAAAGAAGTGGAATCTTGGATTGATTTTCATTTAGTTATGACACTTGAGAACATTCGACCAAACAATGAATGATATCAAATCATGAAGGATATAAGAAATGGGTGGAAAGGTGTTCTATAGTAAGAATAACAAGAAGCGAAACACACATAGATTTGTGAATAATAAATGCACTTTAAAATACATGTTTGTTTGTTTTAATGTATCCATGAAATGAAAATGTTCAAACAAATTCTAAAGCTTTGTTTCCATATGTTTTGACACATATGAAAGTCAGGTGTAATGAATGAATTGGGATGCATATTTGAAAGGGAAACTTGATCAATGAAACAAAGTTAAAAGGGAATTCATTGGCAGATGTGTAGATAATGGAATAGGTATGAATATCTTTGGTTTAAAAGAATGTGTTGGCTGAAAAAAGAGACACTAGAAACAAAGTACTCTTTATGAGGATTGAATGTGGGAATGTGTGGGTTTATGAAAGTAATTAGAGGTAGTTTGAGAGATATTTGGAAAGTCTATCTTTGTAGCAATTTTAGCAACAAAGAATTAGTAGAGTGATTGGATAAGAAAAGACAAAATCGAAATGATGTGGGAAGCAATTGAACTGTTGGTCAAGTAGTCATTAAATTCAAAGAGAGAGAGTAGCATGAAAACTCATAAATTGAAAGCATATAGAAAGAGATTGAACTAAATCAAATACAATGTACCAATGCCTTGAGTGAATGGGTGTTGATTTAAATCTTATCTATTACGAATAAATTTGCAGAATACAAACTAATTGCATAATGCAAATACACAATATATGACTTTCAAACTAAACAATAATGCAAGAAGAAAATAAACTAAATGTAATGATAATATACAAAGAAAATAAAATATAACAACACTTACCACTCTTAGGGGCCCTTCCCAGGAGGTTAGTGCTGCTAAAAATACTCAGATCAAATGGAGATGGTGTCCAATGTTGCATCAACAATCAATTCTTCACTGAGATCAAAAACTTTGTTTTTACATGGCTAACAACTCCTTAAAGCTTTCTCACAAGAATAAATCTCTCATTTACAAAAAAAACTTCAAGATACTAATGACTCTTTCTCACAACCCTATGAGGCTTATTTATACATGAATAATCATTGAGGATTGGATGGGACCAAATCCTAATGCTCATATTTCAAATTTTACATTTTTAGGCAGAAATCTCAAAAATCTGGGTTTTATTGTAATTTATGCAAATTCGAGTTAGGGATCCACCCATATATTTGAAACTAATTCTAATTTTGAAAATTTTCCTTGTACTCAATTTTTCATATTTTAGACAAAACCCATATCTTAGAATTTATAGATCTGATACCATATGCATGGAAATCGAGGCACAATTTGGTAGTTTGAGATTTTTACTAACTTTTGTATAATCATTCCCACTGAGATGGAGGTCCACACATGTGATCTAGGTGAATTCTAAATCACGTTTCCAAATGTAGACGTCATTTTGTACAAAACTCATGTCCCCGATTTTCCTCTAGAAGCATGCCAAATTTTTTACTATAATCAAGTATCAGACGGTTGTTGATGTTGGTACCGGATGACCTGAAACATTTTGGTACCGGATAGTTTCTAGAACATTCTAGTACCAGATGAATTGAATTGCGAGTACTGGATGATATAGAGTGTGAGTACCAGATGACATGGAGTGTGGGTACCAGATGAATGTGCAGGTACAAGTTGACTATAGAACCTTCTGGTACCAGATGACCTCTATTGCAGGTATCAGATGAATTACAGTGTGGGAACATATTGTTTGGACATAGAAACATAGGATTAAACCATCATCAACAAAACTGTTGTATAATCATTCTTTTAATCACTAAAAATCTGGAAATTTATGTATTAACCACATAGGATGATTAACAAGAGATATTGGAGGTTAATGGTGTAATTAGGGATATATTATTAACGAAATGTAGGGAGAAGGTTAATGATGAGTGTATTTGTATGGCAGAAAATATGACAAAACCGGAGCCCAACACACCCCCAAACCCAAGGATTTGCATGTCCTCATGCAAAAAAAATTATGATACTCTGCTTATAGATTTATGTGACATTTTTTCTTTTGTGTAGGTGTTGGTTCTTGTAGAGCGACAGTTTGGAAACTATCATGGATTGAATTTCAAACAGAGAATCAAAATTGTCATAAAAATGGAGGAAAATTCGTGGATGGGGTATCAGAGTGATGGTGAATGGTGTGCATTTGGAGAATGGTTTATAAAATGATGGTGATGGTGGTCGTATGAACTTGGACGTCTTTATACTATGTATCTTACATCAATTTTAAGACCAATATTTACTGTGTGGTTCTTGTTTGAATAAGAAACAATGATTTCATCCTCTTTGAGATGACTTAAGAATGCTTTATGATGTACAAAGAGAAGACACTATAGATGTTGCTTTGTATTTTTATATCACATATTTCCTTTTCCTTACTTGGTCTTATCATTAGAGTATATTGTTCATTATGACAAGTGGAGTGAAGATGGAGGGTTTATTGAGTAGTTGTGATAATGCATAGTGGAGTGTGGAGTGGGTAATAGTGGTTATGCATCATTTTTTGCAAGTTCTTAGTAAATTAAAATTATTTGTACCAGTTTTACTTCAAGTTACCCTTGCTTTGAAATTCTAATGCCTGTTGAAGTGGAAACTATGTAGAACAGGATGAAATGTATGTAGAATCATCATGTAGACTGCTGAAATTTGAAGATGAAGTGGATCAAGGATGAGAACCGATGGATATCTAGGAGAGATATGATGAATGCTAATCTATTGATATTCCTTATGTCTCTCTCTCCCCCATGCCTACTGGATTGCATGTCCTCATGCAAACTCTTATTAGCACAAAAAATTGTTGCAAGTTGTAAGATGACTATGTGGAACTGGTGCATGTTGAATGAAGGATGAAAATGAAGTATGCCAAAGCTGAGAGATGTTGAAAATATCCTGTAAAAAGTACCCTCGAAAAATATTTAAATTTTTGTACTGTTGGTACAAGAAACTACTAGTTTCTGTACCAACAATACCGAAATAGAAAACTCTAAAAGAACTAAACCAATATTGTTATTATGAGAGAAGAAATCAACATTTATGTTATGCCAAAGAATCAACCAAAACTTAAACTTTATCCATGCTTGTAAATTTGGAAATGAAATTAATTTTAAAACATTACAAGCATAAAGGAAATTCCTAAATTACTTATTACATATGATTTCATCAATCATTAATAGTTGTATGCTCAAGAAATCATGTTAATTATGATGAGGAATTTTTCCTCTCATTCTTGAATAGGAAAACATGAGGAGATAAGTGGTCTTTAACAAATGAGAAACCGATAGGAAACCAATTATCCATGTTTAATTTTTTAGATAATTTTTTTCATTAAAGTGATATTGATAAAGTTCACATTTGAGTTTATTAGACTCCTACACTTATGGGCCCCACCTCTAGGACAATGACATCCTGGGTATGAATGATAGGGTCTTAATACCATCTTACAGACATTCTCAAATGGCAATTAGATGAGGTTCATTAGCCTTTTGTTCAACCACGCATGCTTCTTCTTAAGGATTTACACAAGTATATTGTTCATACAGACAAATATAGATTAGGCATAATGAAAGAAATCAAAATTAGAATCCATTTCCAGCAAGCATGTTCAGTACTCTAATGGGGTAATTTTGACATCTAAGAAATATCCTTCCCAAGAATAATGCCTCATTTCCCATGAGCATGTTCAATACCTTGATGGGTTTGCCTAGTTATGCCATAGGCCGGTACCCGCTGCCAACAGACATGTTCAGTATCCTGACGGGTTAGCCTCTTACACCCATTTTCCATCAAAGGCTCTTGTCCCAATATTTACACTTAAGATAAAATTTATAGATTTCTTTCGCATGGGTGAATGGGGAAGCATCTTTGAAAACCCTTTTATAGAATGGGATGGTATTGAGTTGGAACATATTTTATAGATTTCTCATAAAAGATTGTTCATATGAAAAATAGACTTATGTATTGAGATTAGTCGAAAGACATATCATGGTCAAAATTACTTAATGTGTGGTGGATGAGGCCATGAGAGAATGACCTAAAGGTGCCTCTAGTCCCCAAGTTCATCTTCTCCATATAATCTTGTGTTCCCTCACAAGTATAAGTTCCATTCACTCTCCTGCTACTATTTGATAAGAATTCTTGAATAACAAGTTCTGATAGGAAACTAGGATGTACAAGTTACCTATGGGCATCATTATGCAGAACTTAAAGATTTTGTAAATCCCCATAATATTTTAAATATTAGGCTTATGAGAAACTATTATTATTAATAGTCAGAAATATGTATGTAATAAGAAGAAGAAATATCTCAAGTTGTTTTGGTTTTTTATTTTAGATCACCAATATTATCTTCATCTCATTTAATTTATTTGAAAATAAACATGAAAATATGTTGCATTTATTTAGAACTAGGTTAACTAACATGCAACTTTTACTCTATCCTATCTAAGAACAAGAAATTATATTTCACGTGTAAGAATATTTCCAATGTAGCCACGTGCGTAATAAGTGTATAAATACATTCATACTCGGGTTTGAAAGATAAACTTTAATGTATACCAAAGTATGAAGAGCCAGTTACTTTGATGATGATGTGAAGAGTTGTTGAAGAAGAGAGTGGTGCTTCAATATGATAGTCATCTAGAACCATAGCTCAATGTAATATTGACATTATTGGTTCACTTCCTTATTTAGACCACTCTCCATGTCTCCGTATATCATGCCACATAGATCATATTATTTCTAATAACTGGTCTCGTTAGTGCATGGATGATCTTCAGAAAGGCATATCAAAAAATCCTCGATCTCAGGTTCTAATGGTGTCTCTCCATTGAATGTGGTCCATGATTCCTTAGTCTCTCCTATAGGTTGGAAAGGGTGATTACAAAAGAGTTTTAGATATTATTGTGGATGTAGCTCATGTAACTCTTCTTCTTCTATCACGTCTAAAAAGGCATATAGGTTCTTTATTATTGTCAAGATGTTCTCTTCCTGAGAGGCAGAGCTCCCAGTTGCTGCTAGGATTTGAGAAAGTTCTTCCAAACTCTTGATCATCTTTGAGTTCTTTTTGCTGGTTGATGGGTCATGTTTCACACATGGATTAGTGTAGAGGGGGGGGGGGGGCTTGATCATCTTTGAGTTCTCGTTGCTGGCTGATGGGTCATGTTTCACACATGGATTAACGTAGAGGGGGGGGGGGGGAAAAAAAAAAAAAAAAAAAGGGTTCTTACAGTGCTTGAAATTTTTTAAAAATCCTAAAGAAATAAAAAGAAGCAAACTAAAAGAAAATGTAAGCAAACCAATTATATACTCGAAGCGCCACCATGCTACTAGGACCCTGCTGTCACCAAGTTATTTGTTCACACAAGTTAGTTTATCTTCTCATATATAAAAAAAAATGGTTATGTTGTTACCAAGTTATATGTTCACACAAGTTAGTTTCTCTTCTAATATATATAAAAAAAATGGCTAATGCTAATAAAACACAAATTCTAACTACTAAAAGGAAGAGGACAACCTAAATTTGCAGCAACCCCACTAAAGTGGATGTGTGGGTGTTTCCCTCACATCTTAATATCTTCTCTTCTCCCTTAGGTCGTCCTTAAAAGAACACCACACTTGCATGAAAATAAACACACTTGCATGAAAGGAACAATCAAGACTTTGGAGAAAAAAAAAAAAAACTTACCCATTCTCTAATCCCTTTAGCATCTTCCCGGTAACAACACCAAAATGTTGGGCTAAATATATACACTATTAATTCCCAACGTTAAATTGTTAATCGAGGAGTTGTAGACTTAGAAATGTAGGTGTATGAAACACAAGATCAGAGCCTAGGCTAACCTAATATGAAGTCTGAAAAACAATCTTCAAACCCACACTGCAAGAAATTAACACTAAGGATTCATCACTGGGACACATAAATAACTTAGTGCTATAAAGGCTTAGATCACACTTTTTCATGCACTCAGGGTAATTTTCATGTGATTAATCATGAGTACCTTATTTAAGTTTCATGTCCTTCAATTGATTCTAGTCGTGATTAAAAAGATAATAAAATGGCTAAAAACTGGGTAATAGGAAATGAGATCTAAACTCAAACTTTTTCCTTAATCAAATGCATCGATCACAATGAGAAAGCAAGGAAAACAATGAAAAGGAATGGGAAAGAATGGTAATGCAGAAATACAAAGTGGAAAGAAGTGGAATTTTGGATTGATGTTCATTTAGCTATGGTGCTTGAGAGCATTTGATCAAAAAAGGAATGATATCAAATCATGAAGGATATAAGAAATGAGTGGAAAGGTGTTCTAACATAAGAATAATAAGAAGTGAAACAAACATAGATTTGTGAATAACAAATGCAATTTAAAATATATGTTTTTTTGTTTTAATGTATACATGTAAATGCAAATGTTCAAACAAATACTAAAGCTATGTTTTCATATGTTTTGACACAGTTGAAAGGAAGGTGTAATGAATGGATTGGGATTCATATTTGAAAGGGAAATTTGATCAAAGAAGCAAAATTAAAAGGGAATTCAATGGTAGATTTGTAGATAATGGAATAGGCATGAAGATCTTTGGTTTGAAAGAATGTGTTGGCTGAAAAAGAGACACCAGAAACATAGTACTCTTTATGAGGATTGAATGTGGGAATGTGTGGGTTTATGAAAGAAATTGGAGGTAGTTTCAGAGCTATTTGGAAAGTGTATATTTGTAGTAATTTTAGCAACAAATAATTAGTAGAGTGATATGATAAGAAAAGACAAAATTAAAGCGATGTGTGAAGCAATTGAACTGTTGGTCAAGTAGTCATTAAATTCATAGACGAAGTAGCATGAAAACTCATAAATTGAAAGAATATAGAAAGAGATTGAACTAAATAAAATTCAATGTACCAATGCCTTGAGTGAGAGGGTGTTGATTTTAGTTTTATCTATTATGAATCAATTTTCAGAATACAAACTAATTGCAGAATGAAAACACACAATATATGACTTTCAAACTAAACGATAACACAAGAAGAAAATAAATTAAATGTAGTGCAATATACAAAGAAAATAAAATATAGCAACACTTACCACTCTGAGGGGCCCTTCCCAGGAGGTTAGTGATGCTAAAAAGATTTAGGTCAAATGGAGATGGTGTCTAATGTTGCAGCAACAATCAATTCTTCATTGAGATCAAAAACTCTGTTTTTACATGGCTAACAACTCCTTAAAGATTTCTCACAAGAATAAATCTCTTATTTACGAAAAAAACTTCATGATACTAATGTCTCTTTCTCACAACCCTATGAGGCTTATTTGTACATGAAGAATCATTGAGGAGTAGATGGGACCAAATCCCAATGCTCAGATTTCAAATTTTACATTTTTAGGAAGAAATCCCCAAAATATGGGTTTTCTTGTAATTTGGGAAGATTCAAGTTTGATATCTACCCATATCTTCCAAATCAATTCTAATTTTGAAAAATTGCCCACATTTTTCTCAATTTTCCATATTTTAGACAAAACCCATATCTTATAATTTCTAGATCTGATACCATATGCATGGAAATCGAGGCACAAGCTGGCAGTTTGAGATTTTTACTAATTTTTGCATAATCATTCCCCCTGAGATGGAGGTCCACACTTGTGAGTTGGGTGAATTTTGACTCCAGTGCCTGCATGTAGACATTGTTCTCGACAAAACCCATGTCCCCAAGTTTCCTCTAGAAGCATGCCAAATTTTCGACTATAATCGAGTACCAGATGGTTGTTGATCCTGGTACCAGATGACCTGGAACATTCTGGTACTAGATGGTTTCTAGAACATTATAGTACCAAATGAGATGAATTGTGAGTACTGGATGACATGGAGTGTGAGTACCAGATGACATGGAGTGTGGGTACCAAATGAATGTACAGGTACCGATTGACTGTAGAACCTTCTGGTACCAGATGACTTGGAGTGTGAGTACCGGATGACCTCCTGTAAGTTTTAAACCTGTGAAGTAAAGCAATGCATACAGATTCTTAAGAAAAACATACATTAAACAATGGCTCATTCACATAGTACACAGAGATTTATACCGGAAACCCTTAACCGGGAAAACCTTTCTTATATTCATTATATCGAATTTCACCATTCACCATACAATATATATACAATGTTTTTAGGTATTTTGTAGATACCAAAACCGTAATCCCTTAATTCGGGATTAATTTACAAAACCACTAAAAATAGAAAAATCCTCTAAAAATGGCAAAAACCACCCAAAAAAAATAATTCGGGATGTTGCCTTGAACGCTACATGTAACTAGGGGGGGGCATACCCGCCCCCCCCTGGGACACCCCTAGGAAAGCGCCCGACGCACATGGAACAAACAGGGCACTAGTACGAGGGATTGTTAGATGCAGTTGTCATATCTGACGCGCCCACACACACATGCAAAGAATATAACACATACCCAACATTCTCCCACTTGTTGTTTTCTTTGCATCCAGGGGTCCATGGGATTATATAGTCAACAATCCAGGGAAGCAATGCCCATTGTTACTCTACACCAGGAGAAATTTTCTGTGCTCAAATACTTTGTCAATGAATCTGCAACATTCTTCAAAGTGTCAACCTTTTCTAGTAACACCTTCTTTTCCTCAACCATGTCTCTCACAAAGTGATATTGTACATCAATATGCTTTGTCTTCGAATGGTAAGCTGGGTTCTTTTCCAGGAAGATTACACTCTGACTGTCACAATATAATCTCATGGCTTGTTATACCAACCCAATACCTGAACACAATATTTGTAACCATACTGCTTCCTTTCTTGCATGAGTGGATGCCATGTATTCAACTTATGTATTTGAGAGTGCCACTACAACCTGCCTTTTCTTCATCCAACTGATTGCTCCTCCAAATAGGTTAAACCCATACCCACTTGTAGATCTTCTGCGATCCATATCTCTAGCCCAATATGCATCAACAAAGCCATGTATGTCCAACACTCTGTCCAATCCTGGTCTTCCTTGGTAGCACAATCCATAACTGGTAGTGCCACGAAGATACCTGAAGACCCTCTTTATTGTTGTCCAATGCTCCTTCCCTAGTTTTGACATATACCTTCTCAAAACTCCCACTGCATGTGCAATGTTCGGTCTAGTACAGACCATTGCATACATTAAACTGCCAACTGCACTGGCATATGGCACATGGGACATGTCCTCTTCTTCTTCCTGTGTCTTGGGACACTGATCTGCAGATAAGTTTACACCTATATGAATAGGAACCTTGATCGGTTTACTTCCATGCATATTAAACCTCTGCAATATCATCTCAACATATTTTCTCTGATTCAACCAGAGTTTCCTGTTTGCACGATCTCTTTTAATCTCCATTCCCAGAATGAAGTTAGCAACACTGAGATCCTTCATGTCAAATTTGGAGGATAATTGTGATTTCACCTCCTTGATAACATCGATGTTATTTCCTACCAACAACATGTCATCAACATACAACACTACATAAATGAGGTGATTACCAACCTGCTTGGAATATACACAGTGATCAACCCTGCTTCTTAGAAATCCCAATCCAAGGATGTATGTGTCAAACTTTTGGTACCACATCCTGGGTGATTGCTTCAAACCATATAATGACTTCTTTAGCTTACAGACCAGCTCTTTCTTTCCCTTCACTACAAATCCTTTTGGTTTCTTCATGTAGATTTCTTCTTCCATATCCCCATGTAGGAATGTTGTCTTCACATCCATCTATTCCACTTCAAGATCAAAATCAGCAACAATAGATAAAAGAAATCTAATAGAAGTTAAATTAGAAACAGGAGAAAAAATTTCACCAAAGTCAATTCCCTCAACTTGGGAATAACCTTTTGCTACTAACCAAGCTTTGTATTTCTCCACTTTACCTTGTGCATTAAACTTCTTCTTAAACAATCATTTGCTACCAACAAATTTTCTTCCATCTGGCAACTCAACTATATCCCATGCCTCATTCTTATCCAAGGCATCCATTTCTTCAACCATGACCTTCTTCTAGAGTTTACTATCCTCTGAATTCACTGATTCCTTGACAGTTCTGGGATCATCATCAGTAATAGATAAAGCAATATTGGAATGAAAATCAGGTGGACTATACCTTTCTGGTTGCCTTCTATCTCTCACTGATCTCCTCAATACTTGGGTATGAGGTTCTTCTTCTTCTTCTTCTTCTACTTCCTCTTCTTCAGATGATTCAGATTTTGCATCATCCAACTCAAGATCTATTTTCTCAGGTTCGTCTTGTGTTTGTAGGAATTCCTGTTTGGACACATCTTTTACCTCTCTAAAAACAACATCTCGACTGTAAGCAGTTTTCTTGGTTTCTGGGTTCCAAAGCTTATAACCTTTCACACCATATTTATAACCAATAAAGATACACTTTTTAGCCTTTTTATCTAGCTTACTTCTATTTTCCTTTGGAACATGTACATAAGCATCACAACCAAACACTCTAAGATGTTGAAGAGAGGGTTTCTTTCCAGACCATACCTCGTGTGGAGTTTTATCATCCAACACTGATGAAGGTGCTCGATTGACTAGGTAACATGTTGTACCCACTGCCTCTGCCTAGAATTCTTGTCCTAACTCGACACCGCTGAGCATGCTCCTTGCTTTTTCCATCAGTGACTTGTTCATCCTTTCTGCAACTCCATTCTACTGAGGAGTGTATGGAGTAGTCTCTTTCCTTGCTATACCACACTTCTTATAGAATTCTTCGAATTCATTTCCGCAAAATTCTCCACCATTATCTGTTCTCAATACCTTTATTTTCTTCTTTGTCTGATTTTCTACCAGAGCCTTAAACTCTTTAAATTTATCAAATACCTCNAATTCTCCACCATTATCTGTTCTCAATACCTTTATTTTCTTCTTTGTCTGATTTTCTACCAGAGCCTTAAACTCTTTAAATTTATCAAATACCTCAGATTTATTTCTAAGAAAATAAATCCATGTGTTCCTTGAAAAATCATCCATGAACGAAACATAATACACATATTTACCTAGGGATGGAACATGAACAGGTCCAAACACATCACTGTGTATCAACTCTAAGATCCCCTTTTCTCTTGTAGCACCAGATGGGAATCTTACTCGATTATGTTTACCATATATGCAATGTTCACAGAAATCAAAATCCAGAGTGAAATTATACATACCTTTACCGTGTAGTGTTTGAAGGCCCTTTTCTCCAATGTGTCCCAGTCTTTGATGCCACAGCATGGTCTTCTTTCCAAGGACAATATTGGTCTTGTCTTCTTTATTTCTCTATTCAGGGACAACAGAATTGTTACAACCATTAGTATAAGTGCTTCCCAACAACTTGTACAGAGTTCCACACCAAACTCCCCTCATCAACACCATTGCTCCTCGTACCATCTTGCAAGTGTTCTTTCCAAATACAGTATCCACACCTGCACCATCCATCTTGCTTACAGATATTGGGCTCCTGGCTAGTTTTGGAATGTGCAAAACCCCAGGAAGTGTTCTAATCCTTCCATCTTTTACCAGAAACTTAACCCTTCCACGTCCCAAGATTTTTTCTATCGATTCATCTCCTAGGAATACATCACCACCATCATATTTTTCATATTCAGAGAACCACTCCCTGTGAGGATTCATATGGTATGACGCACCTGAGTCGTTCAACCATACATCACAGTCTGCATGTGTACTTGTAGATTCCAGGTAAACATCACCTCCTTCTTCAGTGGAGGTTTTTACCTCTGTGGAAGAGGTACTATCAAATCCATTTGGTGTTTCAACCTTCTTAGACTTGCAATATTTTTTATAATGCCTTGTTTTACCACACTTCTATCATTTCCTCAAAAATTTTCCTGGAGACTTACATCTACCTGTAGATTTAGATCTCCACCTCTAAAGCTTACCAGGGTTTTTGTATTGGGTACGACCTCTTACAAATAAAGCATCTGTGCTATGACTATCCATGTTTTTCCGCCTCATCTCTTCAGATATCAAGGATGAAACTACATCTTCATACTTCAATGTAGATTGAGTGGTACTACCAATTTCTACAGCCAGATTATCCCAAGAGTTTGGCAAAGAACATAACAAAGTAATACACTTATCTTTTTCTGCAATTGTAATATTAACAGAGACAAGTTGACTTACCAGAGTATTAAAGGCATTTAAATGTTCTGTCACATAATCTCCATCTTCCATCCTAAGATGATACAACTTATTTCGAAGAAAGAACTTGTTTACCAGGGACTTTGATTGATACAAACTCCCCAACTTATCCCATAGTTCCTTGGCTATAGATTCTCTCGAGACATTCAACAAAACTGAATCTGCCAAGAAGAGTCGAATAGTACTCCTTGCTCTTCTGTCCAACTTCTCCCAATATTCCTTCGACATACCAGTAGGTGGTGTACTGGTAGTTTGTGTACTGGTATGTTGTGTATCAGTAGCCTGTGTGCTAGTAGATAGTGTACTAGTAGGCTGTGTACCAGGATCCACAACGATCCATTGTTCTTTGTCTACAAGAAGGTCCTCCATTTTCAGCTTCCATAGCTCAAAGTTTTTAGCGTTGAACTTCTCTATCTCGATTCTAGAAGAATTTTCCATTCCTCTTTATGCACTCAAATCACCACTGCATAATCTCGCACTAAACCCAGGTTTATCACAGACCCAAGATAAACTTGATCTATCAAGACCGAGCCAAACCCTCAACAACAAAGGCGTCCCTCTGAATCCAAAAATGAGCTCTGATACCACATGTAAGTTTTAAACCTGTGAAGTAAAGAAATGCATACATATTCTTATGCAAAACAAAAATTAATCAATGGATCATTCACATAGTACACAGAGATTTATACCGGAAACCCTCAACTGGGAAAACCTTTCTTATATTCATTATATCGAATTTCACCATTCACCATACAATATATATACAATGTTTTTAGGTATTCCGTAGATACCAAAACCCTAATCCCTTAATCTGGATGACTTCCAGTGTGGGAACATATTTTTTGGACATAGAATCATAGGATTAAACCATCATCAACAAAACTATTGTATACTCATTATTGGTTTGATAGCACCATTGGAGGGTATATCACTGAGTTTGTTATTGACAGAGTGGAATCATATATCCAAACAGAGATATATTTCTTTAAGGGAACTAGAGGAAAAGTTTTACATTTTCTGAAGTTGAAGATCAAGATGCCATTGCACGAGAAGAACATCTTGAAGATACAATAATCAGTCATATCGAAAGAGCTAAATGTTCAAAAATTCAGACAGTGACAATGACACAGAGGCTGGCCATACACGCAGTGGGAAAGTATTCAGATAAGTTCACCTTGTGAACCTGTTTAAGAAGAGCTACGGAGATGAAGGCTTCTACAGTGGAGAAGAGGCAGATCTGATAGATGAAGAGCATTCAGAATCCTCTAGGACAGTGGAACCTCGTCGAGAAGATACATAAACTACAGGAACTGCACATACTACTGAAGTAAGTATTGTTGTTTCAGTAGCGTTAAGTAACCAGAGTAACCTAAGTCATTAGAACACTCAGAGCACTGTCACTAGCATTCCACCACATACTCAGTCAGGAAACCTAGGAAGATCTATGGGAGATGAGATGAGGTTACCTACCTTTAGAGGAGATGGATCTGAAGATCCTAATGAACACTAGTTTCTATTTGAATATGTGTGGAGTATTAAGAATATCACCGACGAATCTGTCAAATGGGTTCAATTCAACACTACCCTAAGAGATCGTGCACTGAGCTGGTACATGAAATTTGTCCAAGGAGCTACACCTAAACCGTTGAATGCCATTAAGACTGGGCTAACTGTCAAATTCAAGAAACCTAAATCAGAATCGCAGTGCATTACAAAACTAAAAGAAATCAAGCAGAGAACAACTAAACCTGTGTGGGAGTTTGATCAGAGATTTAAGACCTTGATAGGCCATTTGAATTTTCAGATCCCAGATGAGCAGAACAATGAATGGTTCATTGCTTCCCTCTTGCCACACATCAGAGTTCCTCTGATGCAACAAAATATTACTTCGTAGGCTGAGGCATTGGAGATCACCATGAAATTAGAATCAACCCCTATGGGAGAATCCAACTCAGGTATGAGTCAAATCTTGAGTCAACTAACTAGTTTATCACTGTAGGTCAAATATATGAAGAAATACAAGGGAAAATATAAAAGAGAATACATCCAGTGTATTAGATGAAAATCAGAAGGCCATGACAAGGAACATTGTCCCTTATTTCAGGAATACTTGACCCGTGGAGCTCCGAGCCCTTTGAAGCAAGTTACCCTACCATGGTGCGAGGTATGTAGAAACCAACATCACCCTGGTGAATGTTACTATTTGAAAAAAAATGTCCAGACACCCACAAATTTGTATTGCACGTTCTGTAAGTCAGTGGGGCATGATGACAGGGATTGTAGGGCTTAGGATCTCATGCATGAAAGGTCAAGGGATATATACAAAATTCAAGGTGAAGTACATCAAGAAGGAAGCACTGTGTAGTATAATTCCCCTAGGAGAGGAAACTTCAACCCTTGGGGTGGATTCCGAGGAAGAGTAAGAGGAGGAGGTATGGGTCGAGGTCGAGGACAGATTATTTGTTATAACTGTGCACAACTAGGACACTTGGAAAGGGATTGTTATAACCCTTGTACCACTTGTAGCTACTGCAACACATTCGAGCATGTTATTGAGGAATGTCCAGCATTACTGGCTAAGCTTAAGGAGAAACGAGGAGGAAATAAAAAAATACAACTAATAAAATCATAACCTCATGGAGCAGATCCCAGAGTCATTGTTATCACATGAGGAGGTGTTGTTACAGGAGAAGACAGAGGGATCCAAGGAAAGACTATAGAAGAATCAGGAGTCAGGAAAGCTGCAGAGAAGAAACAAGAATTTGACCCAAGAAAGAGAAGAAGATATTTGAGGAAGAAAGAAAGGAATTCGTAAGAGATCAGGCTTCTTCATCAAAGGTTCGACCAGAAGTAAGAGAATATGGAATGTATCTAGCATTTGATCAATCTACTTCGCCCGAAGATGGAAAATAGGTGAGTAAACTTGTTAGTTTCTTGTATATGTTTATTGAGTTGATTAAAGATGAAAAAGCCATACAAGAACTACAAAATTTGGTCAGATAGTATGAGATAGGAAGGGTAGATCCTTTGTTGAATACATCAACTATCCAAGAAGATAAGGACAAATAAAGAACTACACCTTAATGCTCATATGGGAGAGTACGATATAGACTATGTGGTCCTCGAATTAGGGTCGGAGGTCAATGTCATGACGAAGCAGACCTGGGGACTGATGGGAAGACCTAAGTTGATCTATTACCCTATTAGGATTAGGATGGCTAATCAACAAGCTGTAAGCCCCTTTGGAATACTGGAGTGTGTCCCTATGGACATAGATGGAGTAAGGAAGTTTGTAGACTTTGAGGTGATTGAGATAGTCGATGATAGTTTTCCTTACCCTGTGTTGTTAGGAATTGATTGGGCTTTCAATAATTCCACTGTGGATGATTTAAAGAAAAGAAGAATGACGTTTGAAAGAGATGGCCTTAGGGTCATTGCACCTTTGGATCCTGATGAAGGTCAGATATACATAGAACCCATCAGAGAAGAAGACCGCACATATGAACTAGAATACATATACAAATTGACAGCCAGACAACAAGACTACATTAATCCTACAACAGATGGGAATTTGAGTTGACGGAGTGACAATGCATGCTCATCGGATTTAGAAGAATCCCTAGAGAAATGGAAGAACAAATTGTATGAAGTATCTACAAGGAGATGTGTTAGATTAACTAGGGAAGTCTGTTGGATCGGTACAACAGTAAGTAACTTGCCCACCTTTGATGGTATGAATCATTTATAAGAATTCTTGTTGGACTTTGAAGAAATTGTTCCAATACAACAAATATTGTTGGCACTGGATGAGGCCCTGAAATCAACTCCAGCGAGATGGTGGGGGACACACAAAAACAATATTAAATACTGGGTACAATGTCGCACTTTGATGACAGCGTGATTTTTAGAGCAAGTAGTAGGCTGCGAAGTTAGGTACACGGGTCAAAGATGACCGAAGGACCATGTGTGAAGTTGCGAGGAAGCCTGGAGAAACATTCCTCAAGAACAATGGGTACACAAATTCATTAACACACTGGACACAACTCCCATCAAATTGTATCTTCAAGTAGAACTGCACCTCATCACTGCAGATTGGGAAGGTATGACCCGGAACTTTGTAACTACCTTTTTGTTTGAAAGACAATATTGTTATAACCCTAAATTGCACTATCCCTGCTTACCTGGCATCAGGCCTACTCATTGCCTTTCCTTGCCAAAGCCATGCTGAACAGACTCTTCAAAAACCTCCTAAATCAAGTAACCCACGCCCTAACCTAGCACTGGGTGCGTTGGGACGCTGGCAGGCCTTCTGCAACACATGTGTGAATGCTGGCTGGCCCACTACAGCCCGCGTTTACCTAACAAAGAAAAAAATCAGGAAAGTTTCCGTCGGGATGAAGAGATTTTTGTCAGTTAACTGGAACTCCCAGCCATGCATGGCCGAGAGTTCGCCTAAAACCCTAGCTCCTTCTAGCCTATAAAAGGAGGGGTAGGGGTACTATTCAAAGGAGGAAAAAATCATAGAAAATAAACTCTGCCAAATTGCCAAGTCCGTTTTGTCCCAACCCTTTAGCCTTGCCTCAAGATTTAGGAGAAATTCAAGCAACAGCAGTTGGAGGACAAAAGAAGAGGAGGAGCCCAGGATCAGGATCGAGGAACGGTGGCTGGTCTCTATAATCATTGTAAGTTGGTTCGTATTGAGATTAATGAAAAATATATTTTTCCCGTCCCAAATACATGAGTCTTATCTAAATTATTTGATTTGTGTTTTATCTCTAACCCTCTAGTAGATCAGTAGCATGCATGCCTAGTTTTGTCTTGATTGCAGGAAGCGTTTTGGAAGGAGCAGCAGCAGCAAGGAGATAAAAGCTCAACGGAGGATCTACTTCAACCGTCGATAAAAAGGTTAGTTGATTCTTCCCATGTTTGCCTGAGAAAAAAGGTTATAGGTTTGGGTAGGAGGTTAAAAGTCATTCTTGAAGGGTCATGATCTGTGTATAAGTTTAAAGCCCTAGCTTGTTAGTCCGTAGGGTAGAATACCCCACAACAGAATTGGCGATTCTGCTGGAGATAGTCTTACTCTTAGGGTTTCCAGATTTGGTTAAAAATCTTTTGGGTAGTTCAAAGAAGTTCAGTCTTTGTTTCTTTGTTTATTTTTGTTTTCTGTTGGGTCAATGCTAGCAGGGAACCTGGTTATCAATACCAGTCTTCCTTGACTGACGCTTGACATTTAGTCACGAGACACACAGAGGTACACGCGGCCTGCAGAAGGCCTGCACGCGTGTGCCCGCGCCCTAACCATCTACAACCCG
>SNQJ01S0003181.1:360109-377986 GCA_010110895.2 Picea sitchensis
TTTGATTCATCAGACTTTGGGATTTAGTATGACCTTAGGTAGCCTTGCTCACTATATTGAGTTGTGTCCTCCACCGTTTGGTTACTCTTCCAAACATATGGAGAGTTTGTGTTGCCTCCTGCTTCGTAGACTTATGATTAACAAATATGCTTCCTGAGTCTTATCACTTGTCGTGATATTGTCCAAGGGAAGTTTGATTACTTAACCTGAGTTGGCCACTCTGCAATATGTCTCTTGTCCTCATACCCGGCCATTCTGAACGTCCAATCAAGTCTTTGTTCGAAATCACTGAAGCCTTCAGTCCGATCATCAAGATTATCAAGTCCATACCCGACGAGCCATTGAAGACCTCTGGGTAGTGTAGTTGTACACTCATATTACAATCCTACCCAAGTTTTAGAAGACTTTGAAGTTGTTTCTCGAGCTCTGAAGTACAACCATCAGGCCGAATCAGCTTCTGAGAGATGGATACTTTCTATGTATATCTTTCTGATTTCGAGATGTAGCTCCGCTGTGTATTGTTCGCGGCTACTCTTTATAGTTATTTGACATGGATCTACAGTGTATTTGATTGGTAGCCATGGTTCTGATTTATCCCGAGCATGGGTATGCCCGCCTTGGTGAGACATTTGATATTTTTTGCAGACGACACTTCCCGATTCCTGATTCCTGGGCTCACTCATTCATCATATCAGTACAGATTGGTAATGAATTGGTAATGTATTTCGGCCATCAGATGCTCTTCTGACCTCACACATTAGGGGGCCTCTGTTATAACCCTAAATTGCACTATCCCTGCTTACCTGGCATCATGCCTACTCATTGCCTTTCCTTGCCAAAGCCATGCTGAACAGACTCTTCAAAAACCTCCTAAATCAAGTAACCTGCGCCCTAACCTAGCACTGGGCACGTTGGGACGCTGGCAGGCCTTCTGCAGCATGCGTGTGAACGCTGGCTGGCCCACTACAGCCTGCGTTTACCTAACAAAGAAAAAAATCAGGAAATTTTTCGCCGGGACGAAGAGCTTTTTGTCAGTTAACTGGAACTCCCAACCATGCATGGCCGAGAGTTTGCCTAAAAGCCTAGCTCCTTCTAGCCTATAAAAGGAGGGGTAGGGGTACTATTCAAAGGAGGAAAAAATCATAGCAAAGAAACTCTGCCAAATTGCCAAGTCCGTTTTGTCCCAACCCTTTAGCCTTTCCTCAAGCTTTAGGAGAAATTCAAGCAACAACAGTTGGAGGACAAAATAAGAGGAGGAGCCCAGGATCAGGATCAAGGAATGGTGGCCGGTCTCTATAATCATTGTAAGTTGGTTCGTATTGAGATTAATGAAAAAGATACTTTTCCTGTCCCAAATACATGAGTCTTATCTACATTATTTGATTTGTGTTTTATCTCTAACCCTCTAGTAGATCAGTAGCATGCATGCCTAGTTTTGTCTTGATTGCAGGAATCTTTTTGGAAGGAGAAGCAACAGGAAGGAGATAAAAGCTCAACGGAGGATCTACTTCAACCATCGATAAAAAGGTTAGTTGATTCTTCCCATGTTTGCCTGAGAAAAAGGGTTATAGGTTTGGGTAGGAGGTTAAAAGTCATTCTTGAAGGGTCATGATCTGCGTACAAGTTTAAAGCCCTAGCTTGTTAGTCCGTAGGGTAGAATACCCCACAACAGTTGATGGTATGAATCATTTATAAGAATTCTTGTTGGACTTTGAAGAAATTGTTCCAATACAACAAATATTGCTGGCACTGGATGAGGCCCTGAAATCAACTCCAGCGAGATGGTGGGGGACACACAAAAACAATATTAAATACTGGGTACAATGTCGCACTTTGATGACAGCGTGATTTTTAGAGCAAGTAGTAGGTTGCGAAGTTAGGTACACAGGTCAAAGATGACCGAAGGACCATGTGTGAAGTTGCGAGGAAGCCTAGAGCAACATTCCTCAAGAACAATGGGTACACAAATTCATTAACACACTGGACACAACTCCCATCAAATGGTATCTTCAAGTAGAACTGCACCTCATCACTGCAGATTGGGAAGGTATGACCCGGAACTTTGTAACTACCTTTTTGTTTGAAAGACAATATCCTACAGTAGATCAAGCATTATAGGTTGTAAGATAGAAAGTGTTCGAGGAGGCACCTAGCCTCCCTTTGGAGCAAGAAGAGGATGAATGGACTATGCCTCTTCAGAAGTTGCAAGGCTGTTACAATATCAATGTTGTTGAAGACAATGATCCTAGGAATGTGAGCATCACAGAAACAGAAGCCCAAAGAGATGTATAAGGACCAGGAGTCAAACTACCTTTTGTTGGACAGCCAATCAAAATAAAAAAAGTCAACATTGGAACAGAACATACACCAAATCTTGCAAATGTTGGAGATTATTGGGATGTTTCCACTATCGAAAAGATCACAGAATTACTGCATGAATATTAGGACTTGTTTCCAACCAAGTTCACTGATATGAAGGGAATTAAAGGGTCCATGGGAGAGATGAGGATCCCTTTGAAACTAGATGAAAGGCTAGTCAAGTAAAGACCCTATAGATTGAACCCTAAATATAAGGAAAAAGTGAAGATTGAGCTTGACAGAATGCCGGAAGTAGGAATCATAGAACCTACTAAAGAATCAGAATGGATTATCCCTATGGTGGTACAAGATAAGAAGACAAGAGAAATCAAGATCTGTGTAGATCTTAGGAAGCTAAATGATGCATGTTTTCATGACCCATTCCCTACACCATTCACTGATGAAGTGTTAGACAATGTAGGAAGATCACATTTGCAACAGAATGGGGATCCTACCAGTATACAGTGATGTCGTTTGGATTGAAGAATGCACCAGATATATTTTCTAGGGTGGTGGTTGAAGCATTTAAGGAGTTTTTACATAAATTCTTGGAATCATACTTTGATGATTGGACTATTTTCAACATTTTGCAAAATCATATTGAATGTTTAAGATTAATGTTGGATAAGTGTAGGCAATGTCATATTGCCTTGATCTTGAAAAAAGTGCACATTCTTTTCACCTTTTGGAGTGTTGTTGGGGCATATTGTGTGTAAGTAGGGATTGCTGGTAGATCCATCCAAGATTTCCATTATAGTCGATCTACCCCCTCCTACTTCAGTTAAACAACTGTGCACTGCGTTGGGACATACTAGATACTACATGAAGTTCATTAAGGGATACACACAAATCAAAACACCCATGGAGAAGCTTCTAAAGAAAGACTGTTAGTTTCATTGGACAAAAGAATGCCAACAGAGATTCGACACACTGAAACAGAAAATGGTTACTGCACCCATTCTAGTTTTCCCAAATTGGAGTAAGGAATTTCACATGCATATTCTATCGCATTAGGAGAAGTGTTAGCACAATCGGGAGTTGGATACATTGACCACCCATTAGCCTTTTCTAGCAGGAACCTATCAACAACTGATATTAATTACACCACCACAGAATGAGAAGGATTAGCCATGGTGTATGCATTGTAGAAATTCCACCACTACTTTTTGGGAGGAAATTTTAATATGTTCATTGATCATTCTGCGCTTAAATACTTAGTCAACAAGCCAATGTTGGGGAGAGGATATGAAGATGGCTTATGCTATTTCAGGAATATGATTTCGAGATTGTGGTTATGCCAGGAAGGATGAACAAAAGTCCTGACCACTTGTTGAAGTTGGAACATGGAGAAGAGCCTACTAGTTTGGAGGATAAACTGCCAGATGCATAGTTGTTGGCCATCAGGAAGTTTTATGATCACTTTGTGGAGATATTGTAGTTTCTATCAATAGGATTGGCACCTAGTGAATATACAATCACTTAGAAGAAATAATTGGTAGTACGCGCTACAGATTTTTCACTTATAGCTGGACAACTATACAAGATGGGACCTGATGAGATATTGAGAAGGTGTGTTATGGAAGCAGAGAGACCATTAATCCTCGCAGAAGCACATGAAGGCATCGTAGGGGGACACTATGCAGGGAAATAAACAACGCGAAAGATTCTTAGGGCTAGCCTTTGGTGGCCTACTCTACACAAAGATGCTAAGGAATACTATAAGGCTTGTGATGTATGCCAAAGAGTTGGGAAGCCTTCCAGAAGAGACGAGATGCCTTTAGCGCCGCAATTGACCTTGCAGGCATTCGGTAAATGGGCCATTGACTTCGTGGGACCTATCAACCCACCAGGGAAGCGAACAGGAGCTAGATACATAATCACTGCAACAGAGTATTTGACCAGGTGGGCAGAAGCAAGAGAAATTAACGAATGTAGTGCAACTACAACTGTGCGCTTCATATTTGATGATATCATAACCAAGTTTGAATGCCCATAGATCCTTATGAGTGATCAAGGCACACATTTTATTAACAATACTATTGAAGCCTTGACTCAGGAATTTGAAGTTCACCATCAGAAGAGCATGCCCTATCATCCACAAGAAAATGGGGCAGTTGAAGCATTCAATATGATATTGGAGACAATGTTGATGAAGATATGCAGTGTCAACATGGATGAATGGTATTTGAGAGTACCAACAATATTATGGGCCTATAGAACCACTTGCAAGAAACTGACCATGTAGACCCCCTTTAAATTAGTCTATGGTCTGGAAGTAGTTGTACCCATGGAATATTTGGTTCCTAGTCTAAGAATTGAAACCTTTATAGATATGGATGACACTGGCACTGTGCAAGAGAGGCTTGCATAGTTGATCGAACTGGAAGAAGACATATTTATTGTAGGATTTCACCAGCAGGTTCAGAAATAAAGAGAAAAGGCCTACCATGACAGACACATCAAGATGAAATCTTTCAAGAAAGGAGATATGGTATTGGTATATGAAAGTAAGTTCATGAAGCATCCAGGGAAGTTCAGGACGCATTGGCTTGGGCCATATGATATTGCCTATGTTATAGAAGGAGGAGCTGCAAAGTTGAAGACTTTGACTAGAGAATGGAAGGAAGGCTTGGTGAACGAAAGCCGGTTGAAATTGTATTATGACAACCAACTTCCTTGCATCTCTTAGTAAAAGCAAGGAAAAGGGTTTAGGTATCAGGTGCAGTTGAAACTGGGTACTAGACATAGAAAAGACAGTCTGCACATAGATGGGAGAAACAGAGCAGAAACCATAGGCCGCCCTGTGCAATTTGAAGTTGAAATGAAACAGAAAGCTCAAGCCTGAAGTGCCTCGGGACAAGTCACATGTGAGTGTTGGGGGCCTGATGGCCCTTGGTTATGGAATCAAATGAATATTAAGGGAGAAAAGGAAAAATGTGAACTATGCGGAAGACACAGTGATTGATACTGGGTCGAAGTGAGCAAAAGAGCAGAAAATATGAAGCAACGTAAGAGAAAGCAAGACATTGGATGAGGAGATTGAGGATGGAAGATCAGCAAGGAAGAGGGATCGTGGACAATTCAGCAAGCGAAAGAATATGTCAATGGATTCTTTGAAGCTCCACGCATAAAGGAAGGAAAGACAGGCTAGAAAAGCCCTGAAAATGTGGGTCAAGTTGACCTAGGGTTTTAGACATCCAGGGTTTTGGTATCTAGGGTTTTGACACTTGGGTTTTAACCTAAGGGTGTCTGAGAGCTATTGTAATGTATAAATAAAGGTCTAAAGGACCTTGGATGGGTTGGTGCTAGGTTGGTTAAGAGTTCATTGTTATTGCATGATTGATTGAGTACTACTGTGTGTGAGAGAAGTGATGTGTGCGAGTTCCTTCTGGTATTGTAAGATCTTCAGCTGGGTGCAAAGATCAACCCTTCATCTGGGTGCACATGGAGTGGGGAGAAAGAGAGAGAAAGAGAGAGAAGAAGATAAGATCTGCTAGCTAGGTGTGCATATAAGAACTGTATGCTTCCATCTTAATATATCATAAAGCACAGTTTTGTTGACGTAGCCCTAGGGAGAGGGTGAACCACGTATATCTTGTGTTATGTGTGATTAATGTGTTCTCTGTAATTTGATATGCTGTTATTGTGATATTGTGTTAAATCTGAAATATAACTTGCACAGTAGGTTTAAGGAAGATATAGGATAACTAGATGACTTTGTGTTGTTGCTTTGAATCCACTTTGCATTCCTTCTGGTTCTAGACACCTTTGTCCTACAACCCCTTATAGCTACTTAGGGTGAGATTGCATCTGCTTCACAGGTGTTGCTGAAAGGGCCAGTAATTAGGGTTTGTTGGTGCACTGTTAGAGTTGAACCTTGGGTCTGCCCTTGTGCCAACAGAGACATTCTAGCTACAATTGAAAGGAAAAGGGTATGTGGATTCCATAAACCTAGAATATTATGGAATCCACATACCCTTTTCCATAGAATATACTAACTAGATCTGAAAACCAAAGACATGAAATATGGTACTACACATATAATATATTATCAAGGAAAAAACAAGGTACATGAAATTTGGACATTTGAACAAAAAATTACAAGTGAAATGAGTACATCAATAAAAAAAACATACTAACCTTGCAAGTTCAAAATCCGAGCTATGTAGATCGAGAATTGGATTTGTTCAACCGGTGGGTGACGAAAAAAATAAACATCTCAAACAAAATCCATGAATAGTGTCACAACTATAGCAATTGTGTCGCAAAGTCTCTTAAAGTCAGGTATATATAGATCAACTAGTCAACTAGTTGTTAACATCGACCAATGAGATAGGAAAAAATTTCGTGGCAACAATGACAAACTTTCATGGCAATAGCGACGAAAATCTCGACCAAGTTAAAAAACCTATGCGTGGCTATATCGACAAACTTTCATGGCAATATTGACAAAAATCCCGCCCTATTTAAAAAAACCATGAAAATAATGGAAACGTGGAAAAATTTCATGGAATAATCCACCCATATGTAGTAGTTCTACCCCTAGACCGACAAGATAGTTTCCTTAGATTTTAGAAACACAGGTGGAATAGTCTGCCAAATATACTGCATGGAGAATTGATGACCATCCCCCTTCACATGAAGCTAATTCTACAGAATCTGAGTCGAGCTTCTCCACTAAACCCAAATCTGAAAGGGTCCCCAAAAGCCCATAGGTATTATTTCAAGAGATAAGGACGTCACTATTAGGGTTAAATGATCCACAAATGATAGCACGGTTCCAGGCCTTTATGAATTCAAGACAAATTGTCTCTCATTCAACACCAAAAACTCCTACTGGCACCCCCAATACAATAGGACAACAACATTCCTTCGAAGTTTCCTCTCCCATTACGTCTTTAACCCCTCTACAGACCAATTTCGGGAATCCTAATTCCGAAATCACTTTTGTGGGTGATATTACTCCCATCTTGCCCAAGGAGATGCCTCCTTCAGATTTATTCTTTAGTAACAAAAGGAAGGCCATCGTAAAAAGAGAATCTCACCAAAAGGATGGGGTCATAAATAAAAGGAAAAAACTGGTATATGATGGAAATGATCAGGATGGCCCAGTATTTGCAAAGGAAGTTGCAGGTTCCTTAGGTGGTTTTTCCACTGCTAATAAATGGTCAGTGGAAAATTTGACCAACAACTACGACAAAAGTGCGTATTGGTGCAATAATTGCAAACTAGATATATACTGGTGAGCACACTATCAGGAACATAATGAGTCAGGATTTCGAGAAAATTAGAGCTAGTGATCAAAAACAGATTCAACAGTTTCAGGCTAACCTTGAGCAACTCCATCAGAATTCAAAAACCAACCAAGGTTTGGTCACTTAGCGTGATGAATTGATATAACAACTGCAAGACATATTGGCCCTAACTGAAGGTACCACGATAGACATCTCAGCCTTCAAAATTCAAGCGTTGGAAATCAATGAGAATCTTGAAGTTTCCTAGCATGATCTTTTTCTGAAGGTAGATTCCATCCAGAAATGTTATTAGGAAGTGGAACTTTCCCTAAAGGATATCTATGTCAAGGAAAAAGAGGCTCGTTCAGCTTGGTCTAAGTTTCAAGAAGTCCTCATATTGATGCAAAAGGACAATGTCCCTAATTTTCCTCTTCTCTATTATTCGAAACAACTAAGAGGTGAGATGGCCCTAAAGGTCTAGGAGACAAATATGGAAGAAGGAAATAAATATGCTAGAGAAGTGAAAGAAGCTTGTCTAGAAGAATTATCATCACTAAACAAAAAGCTGATTGAGTTTGAGAGGAGAAATATCTCAGAATCCCTAGGGCAAATCGAGATAGAAATGAACCAACAAAATTCCAAAAAGAACAAAGAAGAAACTCTGATAGCCATTCAAGGAATGATCCATATTGATCTTCTTAAAATCAATAAATGGATAATTCATCCAAGTTCACATTTTTAGGCCAAATTCCAAGAGGTGAACAAGATTCAAGAAAAGATGCCTTATATACAAAGGAAATTATTCACTTTTGAGGTAAATGAAAATATTGAGCCCTCAAGGTTCATGGTGGCATTGATGGATATATGCATCCAATGCATCGAACATGGAAAGGCAAGCATAGCTGGGAGCAAGTGAGAAAACATGCACAGTGTCCTTTCCTTCCACCCTCTCTACCTTTCACCTTCCAACAATCATTTACCTCGTCCACCCGCATTCTAACCTCCACTTATCCCACTTCATCATCATACACTCGTTCCGTCATCATTCTTTCCATAGACAATTACTCTTCACTATGTATGTTATTCATCCCTTGACGAGCCAATGCTATGCTATTCGTCTGATTATCCTCACCCCATGACCTCGACCATGATTCATTGCCTCGCTGGACATATATGAAATGACATATGGAAAAAAAATTAAAACGACCCAGACAATATACTAAATAATTAAGGTGTCCTTAATGACATGTGTACCCAGCCCAAAGGATTAAGAATAAGGAGTTCTTCTACCAGCATACAAAGAGACAGAGGAGAGCGCCAACGAAACTCATCAAAATTCACACGTTGTTGTTTTATTCAGATGCATGTTATTTTTAGTTAAATATTGTAAGAAGTCCAACAGATTTCAGTTGTGACAGATTTTGTATAAATACATATATTTAATATCTATAGAGGGATTCTTCTTGCTGGATTTAATAGAGAAACTCTCTTTTTTTGAGTATTAATACAAGGGCAGTCAAAGATTCTAATTTTCGTTCAATTTGAGTTATGTGTTTCCTCTGTGTTTCCGTTTCCCCGAATTTTTGTATGTAATTCCTTGAAGAGCAGTTGCTTGCAATTTAGTATTACAACTACTGTGGTCATATTATATCAACAATTCATTCGGTAAGCATTTTTTCCTCTGTATTTACTGTGAGTAAAACAAGACCTGTGATCTGTGTGAATTATTGTATTCTATATCTTGTTTAAGGGTGCGTTCTCTACTTTTCTTCCACTGCAAACAAGGTGAGACTCATATGCAATTGATTCCTAGATTTTTTTAACAGTTTTGTAATTCTTTTCCACACCATTTGATATTATAATTGTGACTCGGTTAACAAAATACAACCTCTGTATTGTCCTATTATTAATTTCATTTAAAGGTCATTTATCATAAAACTAAAGGTAGGAAAATAACTCAATAAACATTTTCTTTAAACACTCCTGAGGCTTGCCATTATTATTTGAGCCTTAGTATTAGTCTCAGGAACAACACTACCAGTGCACAGTCATTTTGTTTGGACTGAAGAACTCACCAACAATATTTTCTAGAGTAGTCATAGTTGCATTCAAAGAATTCATCCACCAGTTTCTATAGGTATATCTAGATGATTGGACAGTCTATAGTCTATTGAAATACCATGTAGGGGTGTTGAGGTTGATGTTAGAAAGATGTAGGAAGTGTCATATATCATTAAACATCAAGAAGTGCATCTTCAAAACACCCTTTGGGATACTATTGGGCCATATAGTATGCAAACATGCAAACAAGGCTTGCTAGTAAATCCTACCAAGATTGCAGTAATTGTTAATCTACCAACACCAAAATTCGTCTGTCAGTTAAGAGCAACATTGGGACACACATGATACTATAGGAAATTTATATAAGGTTATGCGCAGATCATTGCGCCAATGGAGAAATTGTTGAGAAAATATAACAAGTTTCAGTGGAATGAGGATTGTTAGCAAGGATTGGATACCATGAAAGAGAAGATGGTAAACACACCAATACTAGTATTCCCAGATTGGGAAAAGACATTCCATGTGCATGTAGATGCATTGTCCATAGCACTTGGAGCTATTTTGGCATATCCAGGATCAGGAGAATTGGACCATCCTATAACATTCGCTAGAAAAAAACTGTTAGAATCAGACTAAAATTACAATACCACATAGATAGAAGGCTTAGCTATGGTCTATGCGCTTCAAAAGTCTAGACATTATTTATTGGGAAAACATTTCAAGATGTTCACAGACCATTCATCTCTCAAATACCTCATCAACAAGCCAATGTTAGGGGGGATAATTTGTATATGGTTATTGTTGTTCCATAAATTTGACTTTGAAGTGATAGTCAAACCAGGGAAGTTGAATGCAAGACTTGACCACCTGTCAAGGATCACTAATGGAGAGGAACCTATGAATCTAGAAGACAAATTTCGTGACGCACAATTATTTTCATTCCAAGTAGCCGATGAATACTTCACAGACATCATTCAATACTTGAGTACATGGACTGCGCCACAAGACTTCAACACTGTGCAAAAGACAAATATGGTAGTCAGGGCTACAGACTATCAGTTGATTTCCAGACACTTATACAAAATGGGTGCATATAACATCTTGAGAAGATGTGTGCTAGAACATGAAAGAAATAGGATTTTAGCAGAAGCCCATGAGGGAATAGAAAGAGGAAATTATGAAGGAAAATATACCCCGCATAAGGTATTGCGCGTAGGAATATGGTGGTCGACTATTCACAGGGACTCAAAGGACTACTGCCATAGATGTGATGTATGTCAGAGGGTTGGTAAACTGAATAGAAGGGAAGAGATGCCCCTAAGACCACAAGTAATCTTGCAAGAATTCAACAAATGGGCAAAATGTTTTTTGGTACCAATTAACCCACCAACAAAAAATTTAGGACTGAGGTACATTATTACTATGACATAGTACTTAACAAGATGGGCATAAGCAACACCAGAACACAATTGCAGCACAAAGACAACATCACACTTCTTGTTTGAGCAAGTGATCACTAGATTTGGATGCCCAAGGTTTTGATAAGTGACCAATGCACTCACTTTATTAACAACACTATTAAGGCTATGACTGATGAGTTTGAAGTTTATCATCAAAAGAGTACACCATATAATCCTCAAGAAAATGGAATAGTGGAAGCATTTAAAAATATCCTCGAGAATGCACTGACAATGATCTGCAACGTTAATAGGGATGATTGGGACTTGAAGATACCAATAGTACTATGGGCATACAGGACCACATGCAAACAATTGATAGGGCAGACACCATTTAGATTGGTGTATGGATAAGAAGCAATGGTGCCATTAAATTTTTTGGTACCTAGTCTGTGTGTAGAAAAAATTACCAACATGACAGAGCGAGGCGCAATACATGAAAGGTTAAATCAGCTGATGATCATGGAGGAAGAAAGGATTCTAGCAGGGTTTCACCAAGAAGTATAGAAAGCAAGGGACACATATTGGCATGATAGACACATCAAGAAAAAAAAATTCAAGAAGGGAGACCTAGTCTTGGTATATGACAATAAATCTCTTCAACGCCTAGGAAAACTCAAAATGCATTGGTTAGGACCATATGAAGTAAAGATTGTCACAGATGAGGGAACTGTACAGTTGAAGGATTTAGGAGGAACATAACTCATAGGGATGATCAATGTGAGTCAACTGAAGATGTATAGGGATAGTCGACCTCCTAGCACTTGAAAAAAAAAAAGAAAAAAAAAAGATATTGTGCAACAACAAAGAGGTTGTTGGAATACCGAGAGGGGGGTAGGTGAATCAATATTATCCCTTTCTAACAATTAGCAACTACTTTTTATATTTTATTGATTACCACAATGAATCAACAATGAATTGTATGAAAAAACAATTATATAAATATATTTAACAAGAATTACAAGTTTTTATAAAGAATAGTGAAGGACACCAATCCTTTTTAGAGCACCAACTCTAGGAGACACCAATCCCCTTCTTCAGGGAACCAACCCTAGGAAGCACCAACTCACTCAATTTTAGGGCACCAACCCTAGGAAGTACTGAATCCCTCATCTTTAGGGCACCAAACCTAAGAAGCACCAACTCCCTTGTATTTAGGGAACCAACCCTAGGAAGCTCCAACTCCCTTATCTTTTACAATTTTCTTAGTAAGGATATGAATCCTTCCATGCTCCTCCCTTCCACCCTCACTTCATAAGAACCAACAGTTCTTCTTCTTGGACTCTACTTCTGTTTTGATCTTTTTATCTGGACTGCAGAGACACCTTCTTCTCACCACTCTTTCTCATTTATATACTCTTCCAAATGGCGTGAGATATGAAACATTGTGTCCCTTTGTTTGGACCATCACACCTCTTCATTTTAACATTAACAATAATCACTATTATTATTGAAACATTATTGTTAATTCTTTTAACTTAGTGAGAGTTCTTTTCGTAAATTGATCCCAGGTATGGATTGATTTATTTTTAACTCGATTCCATGTCTCTGCAAATATTGCATAAATCGAGTTCTTTAGAGGCACTTTCTTCAAACCATTTACATGTGACCATATGCACAAAACCACAGGCTTATTAATTTAAGAGCTGCCTCTTCTTTCGCCCTTTTATTTTTATCCCCCATATGTCCAGTGTTGGGACTGTGTTCTTCGGTACTTCGTACTTCAGGACTTCAGGCCTTTGAAACCTTTCAAATCCTCCAAAGTGATTACCTACCAAATAAGTCATAAATCGATGATGACCACTTGTTGTCGGTTAGGAGCTCCACTTACGCTATCCTTCCACTATGCTTGATCATCAGTTGAGATTGCTCCCAAAGTAGATCAACAGTTAGCATTACTTTGTGATTTACGCTTACTCTATCTTTCCACTGTACTTTATCAATGACTATGACTTAATCAAAGGTTGTTGAATAGGATAATTCAATTGAGAGGGGGGGTGAATCAGTTGTATAAAATTTCTTTCATTTTATAAGCAGATTACTTATTAATCAATAAATCATGCCTTTAACATTTAACTTGCAGTAATATATTTAACCAATAAATATACAATCACACAAATGAGACAGTGACATAGTGATTTTTCATGAGGAAACCCAAAAGGGAAAAACCTCTTCTTCTTATGAATGAAAGGCAAGCTCCAACTTCTCTTTACATTCTTATTTTATTTGAGCTACAACCCAAATGAGGTTGCTACCTCTGTTTCTTCAGTACCTACTGAATGGAAGCTACATCTCCCAGATGTACAAGCACCAACTTATACAGGAGACTTTTACAGTCTCCCCTTTATCCTCCCTACCTCCCTGTAATCCTCCTCTGTCACTAAGAACCTTTCTATTCAAGAGAAACAACGACACTCAACAATTTCACTCCATCCTTTTTTTTACAATTGCATTTCTGTCCATTCAAATCATACACCAGAACCCTCCAGCATCGAAGATTCAATTACAATAACTGAACAACTACCTTAAAGAAATTATTATTGTCTAAGGAATCAAGAAGAACAGAAACTGTTCGATCTGTTTCATCATTTAATCAACGTCATTCGATGAGCATACGTTGAGTTTTGACTTTTCAACATAAACAAGCCTCGAGTGCTTCGACAAGACACTTGCGCTAAACCATATGCCCATTGGCTATGACCACGGTCTTAATCAAAATGCGTTTCGCATTTTGAATTTTGGAAATCTTGTGATGAGGCTTCTCGACACTCTTAAGTCACAATTTTTGAAACCCCGAAAATGAGCTTAGTTGGACTGGATCCTTCCCTTCTCGTGACCGCCAGTTGTGACCAAGCACTTATCCATAAAGTTCTTTCATGACTCGCGATTTTGGGTTTCTCTATTTGGAAGTTTAGTGCACCTCCTTCCTTTGACCTCTAATTTCTCGATATCCACTTTTCTCCTATCGACGACCCACGACCTTTCGTGATCAGACGATCCTGATCTCATCGAGACTTTGCATTTCGCGATTTCACATATCACGATATCAGAGGTTGGAGCACCTCCTTTCTTTGATTCCCGATTTACCAATATCTAATTTCCACTTACGTTGGATCGACGATCCTTGACCCTCCATGATCCAATGGTCTGGATTGGATTGTGAATTCCAGGGTTATTTACTTAAGTTTTTGTTTAATTAATTCATAAAATCGAAAACTATGCCAATGGAATTCCATTTTGAATCTTCAACACATGTATGCGCCATTTGTGGTAATACTATTTAGTTATAGTTTGTCTCTTCATACCTATGACCGAAAACTATGCCATTCTCTCTTAGCGATGGAATGTTATTTCGAAAACCATGCCATTCCAAATTTGCCATAAACAACAATGCTAATAAACTCCACAATGCTAACAAATGCTTTGTTCAAAATACTTTGTTTATAATAATGTTTGCCAAATGATAACTTCACCTATAACAACAATTCCAACAAGGCCATTTAACTAATATACCAATCTTGGAGAAGATCGAACCCATGTAGACCTCGGCCATAGCCATTGCTAACATTTTATGCGATATTAAACTTTGATATTGCATATTTAAAGTTAACATCAATGAGAACTAAATTTAACATCAAATGAAAACATGTTGAATGTAATTCCAGTACTGTTCATTCATCAACCTATCCAACAAAGGTTGGGTGGATGGTCCTTGTTTACTTCGGGACTTCGGGGGTCTAGAGGTCTGGGTAATTGTTGTTCCCATTTCCACCGAAGTTGGTTAGCATCGGAGTTGACTGTCTCCTTATCTGACGGTTGAGAATGCTCCCAAAGTCATCTTAGATCAATGACCATCATTGACTTTGGCCTTTGGTGCTTCAGGTGATTTCTCCTACACAAACCTTCAATATTTCGGAGTACATTTCACCGAAGTAGATCAAATGGTTGGGTTTTACTTGCATGATGAACGGTTCTCGTTCATTTCATAACTTCGGGACTCCAAGAATTTGTTGGTGGAGAAACTCCCAAAGTTCATACTCCCAGAGTGACGTAGCTGCAGATGTCACTTGTTGATGTGGAGCTGATCAAGTGGATACCATATGTCACATAGATTCATGACTTACACATACCTGAAATGCTAATAGCACCTTGAAACTTCTCACCATTTGACTGTGCCACGTGTCCTTTCTGACATGGTTTGTTGATGTGGATCTCTTGATGTGTGTGCTACGTGTATTCACTTTGTGACTTTGGAACTTCGACCTTCAGGTGAATTTACATGTTCTCAACCCATTCTCACCGAAGTGGTCAGTGTCGAAGTTTGACCACTATATTGATCCAACAATCATCATGTATTCTCAAAATCTGATGGTCCTTCTTTAACCCAAAAAGGATTAACTCGATCCAACGACTATCGGGAATTCAGGTATTCAGGATCTCAGGCCTTTTGCCTTGCTTATCCTGTCCTTCTACTTGCCTTGATCCAATGGTCAAGATATTACTCGGAGTGTTCCTTAGATCAGATGGCTTGCGTCTACTTCGGGACACTTTGTGGATTACTCTGTTTTTTCACTAAACTTGATCCAACGGTCGAGATACTTCCTAAAGTGTTCCTCAGATTGAACGACTCATGTCCACTTAAGGACTTCAGCCTTCGGGTAATATTTACCTGTTATGATATTATTTCCTCCATATTGATCAGAGGTGGAGTTGACTACTATTCTACTCATCTTTAATTCAACAGTTGGGACACCTTCTGAAACTCTTGCTTCAGATATGTCGGTTGAGAGATAATTCTTTTGACTTCCCCTCGATCTCATGGTCCTGATTTATCCCAAAATCTACATCAACGGACAATATTATTTTCCTTCTTTACGTAGGTTTCTTCTATGATCCAATGATCAGGTTTGCATCGAAATTTTGGATGAATGGCTCTCGTTGCTTGATCTTTTATAAAGGTTTCCCTTGTTTAGTACGCTTTTCTCTTGTGGTATTTCTGCAGTGCTCTCTCTCTCTCTTGAGATTTGATCATAGGATCATTGTTGATCCTATCGTGATCAACAATAATCACGAATTTCTTCAAACTTAAGGTGATTTTCTTCTTCCGATATTTAGTATACTTTTCCTCCTGAGATTAAACTTGTTTCTCTGTTGCATTCTCTTTCCATCATTGACCCTTAATTACACATGGACATACCTTATTGGCCATTTTGACACTAATTCCAACTATATAAATGTTCATGACTGATTCATGTTTCCATCATAACAACTTATCATGACTGTTGACATCAATGAAAATATGTACAACAATCTCCCCCTTTGTCATTGAGGGAAACACACTAACTTAATACACTTTTCTCCTCTGAAGTTACTCTCCCCTTTTGAAATCAATGGAAAAGGGTTTCTCCCCCTATGATTAATCTTTGTTTGTCTGTATATTTCTGACCAGAATCTGAACTCGGGTATCTCCCCTTGCAATCATTCTCTTCCTTCCATATCTGAATGACTCCCCCTATCAATCTTCTCTCTCTGCTTCTAACTTCTCTTCCCCTTTGTTTCTAAAAGGGTAGTTCTTCTTTACAATGTCTCCCCCCCTGTCATTTCTACAAGATGCCATGTATACCACTATATACATCCTACTATTTCCGCTACAGATATTGTTGTCCTACTAGAACACTGTGCAATTGAAGCTTATACTTTTTAAACGACCTTTCGACCTATCCATTGCTTCTCATTAATCTCTAACCAGATGTATCCATATTTATCCTAGATGATTCTTTATTATACATTGTTCTTAAATTCATCTGATATAATTTATACTTTTCTTGCCACATGACTTGGATTGCTGATAGAATGTAATCTATTCAACTAGAATTGATCTAGTTATCCAACCAACTCAGGCACACATCGATCAACCCATACATATTTCAAATTTTCTTTGTCACAACCATTGTCTCTAAAATTTTAGTTTCCAGTCTTTTCATTTTCAGACTTGTACTCAGTCTATCTTCATCATCACATCACTACTACAGAATTTTCCATTCATTCCATTTCTTGCTCACACAGTAACTTCCATTTAGGGTTTGTCCACTTATAACCATTCTGAGACCACTACATAACCTGTACTATTCCTGGGAAGATGAAGACCTGCAATAAACTATGTCATATCCTACATATAGTTATATCATCAAACCATGATGCTTTCAATGATCCTATTCATTTTATGTGCTTCAATTCTCATAGGAGCATCAACATGAATGATTTTTAAGTCTTCCCTAATTTCTCCTTCCCTTCTTTGTTTTTAATTTTTCTTCTATTTTTATTTTCATATTTTCAAACTGAGTTCTATAGGTCTGTATTTTGTCTTCCCTAAATTTTTCATCTCCTTCATATACAACCTCTAATTTGTCCCAGATTTCTTTGGCTGATTTACAATGCATAACCTTCACACATATAGAATTAGTCAACCCTCCTAGAATTGCATTAACTTCTCTTGAGTTGTCATTGTAGATTTTCTTTCCTGCAACATCTTTGGGTGGAGGAGTTGGTGCAGTGTAATCATCTACAACATATTTCCAGATATCAAAACCAAGATCCAACAAGAAGTTTTTCATTCTTATTTTCCATAAAGCACAACCTCCTCCATTGAACAACGGTGCTTTGTTGTTATACATTCCTTCTTGTTGATCCATCTTCAAGATCTACCTTCTAGTTGTTAGACTGTGCTAAAGGAACTTGCTCTGATACAAATTGTTGGAATACTGAGA
>SNQJ01S0003181.1:382752-398518 GCA_010110895.2 Picea sitchensis
ATGAATGTTTAAATAAATAAAAATATTTATTTAAACATTCATCGACCATAAGAAAACAATTGTACATAAGATTAATCATGGTTCATATAATTTATGTGGAAAACCTTTCGGGAGAAAACCACAGAAACTTTTCTTTATAATTTTGTAGGCACCGACCTACAGATACAAAATTTTGTAGGCACTAACCTACTAGAGACACCAATCCTCACTGATACAAATCATGGTAGGCACCGACCCACTCTTACATATCTTCATTAGAACCAGCCTACCAAAGACACCAATCCCCACTGCTAAGCACCAACTTACCAAGAGATTCCAATATCTTTTTTTTAGTGGTACTAACCCTCAATTACAATATAACTTCTTCAAAAGATGATAAACATTCACATTGTTTTCACCAAGTATGCTTGCTACTTCTTCCTTCACCAAATCTACTTGCTACTTATTCCTTCACCATATCTATTTGTTATTTCTTCCTTCATCAGATCTATTCTCTATTTCTTCTTTCACTAGATCCTCCTTCACTAGATTTGTTCGCGATTTCTACCTTCATGAGATATGTTTTCTAGATATGTTCACTATATCGTCACATATATAATATTCTTCGTCACATACCTCATCACTCTTTCCTTTTGGAATGATATTCCAAATTCACTCATACCATATTATTCTCTTCAAATATTACATTTTTGATCAACTTACACACTCCTCTTCAAATATTACATTTATTTATATACATCATCATGACCCTTTTTGAAGAGATGTGTTGATTCGTTAATTAAATAATTATTTCTTTTTATTTCACCTTTGCACATACCATGGGCTTTCAAAACCATGGGATTGAAACAACCAATGGTAAATGTTGGTGTATTTAATTGTCTAATTAAAACATCCAATACATTAATTGTAAACCTGGGGTGTGTCCTTTATTTCAAATTTATCGTGCAAGGTAAATGCAATAACATTTTCCATATTATCTATTGGTATGCAATCATAAGCAAGAAACGCTCATTGTAGACTAGATCACACTTACTCAAATGAAGAACACTTGTTGAAAGTAAAACACTCTTACTGAATTGGAAATTACACTTCACACTTGCTTTAAATTAAAACACACTCACACTACTTCGAATTAAAAAAATCTCTGCTGAAATGAAATCACACTTGCATAAATTATCAAACTACACTCTTTCATAAATGAAACAAAACCACACTTGCATAAATGAAACGTAATCCTTGCATAATTGAATTAAGAAGCCAAAAGAAAACAAACCATACTAGGAATAAAAAACACTTTCTTGAATGTAAATACTCTGCAAACTTGATGGGAATGAAATCACACTGCTAGAATTAAACACTTTGTATACTGCATAAACAACAACACTTTGAAAATGAAACACTCGACACTCTTGTGTTGGAAATTGAACACTTGCTTTGGAAATGAAAACAAATGCACACTTGTTGGAAAATAAAAAGGGCTCACTCCTTGCAAAAGTAAATCACCCAACTTGAAAGGAAACACACCACGTTGGAACATAGTAGATATATAGCTCAACCAATGTTCCCAACACAAAGGAATCTCCTAGAAGATAACTAAATAACATAAGAAAGTAAATTTAACCTAATAAAAAGATTGAAATGACAGAATTGAGTAATGGAAATATTTTTGATCTTAATGAAGTAACAAAAAAATTAGTTCTGCATAAAAATACTCACAACCCAATATACGTAACAACAATATTTAAATGAGTGAAACTTGATAAAAGTGATCTTGAAATAAACAACACACAAAAAATGAGCAACAAACTAATAAAAGAATTCTACTTACTATACATAAACATAAATTCTTGTTTAGAGGAGGGGGCCCTTCCTCCTTAAAGATGGTGCTGGCAAGAAAAATCAGAGGTTGCAAATCAACTCATCATGTCAGAGATCCAATATACAAGCTCACTAGTCCTTTATTAATGAAAACTAAGGAAGTACAAAAGAGGTTCTCATATGATCAAATTACTGACTAATAAATACTAACTAACAATTGATTCCTCCCCCTCTTGGTCTTATTTATACATAAAAATTAGTTGGGGAAGGATAGAACCAAATCCCCAAACTCATAAAACAAATTTTACATCTTTGGAGAAAAATCACAAAATCTAGGTTTTACATCAATTTGGGAAATTTTTTGATAAAGAACCATTTGTATCTCTCAAACCATATCTCATTTTGAAAAATATCCCTTGGGGTACTCATTCTTTTATGATAGAGACAAAACCCATGTCTCAGATTTTTCATATTCATCTTCATCTTCTTGGAAATCGAGGTGGAAGTTGGTTGTTTCACAAAATCTGGGTTTTACATCAATTTGGGAAAATTTGTGATAAAGAACCACAATTATCTCTCAAACCACAACTCATTTTGGAAAACGACCCAATTTTATATTTAATTTTCTATGCTAAATACAAAACCCATGTCTCGTATTTTTCATATACATCTTTATCTGCTAGGAAATTGAGGTGGAAGTTGGTTGTTTCAAAACTGCTACTAATTTTGGTTCGTACCGTTATCTCATGCTGGGGGCCCACATGTGCAATATGGGTAAGGTTTGATCCACCCCTATCCATGTCTTTGACCTTAGGAACAAAACTTATGTTTTGAATTTCCATGTGGAGGTGCGCTGGTATGACAACCTTTGAGGATGCCATCATGAGTGTTGTTACTGTTGCTACATGAAATTGCCTCATAAACCGTGATCAGTAAAAATCAAGTATGATAGCATTTAATTTATTAAAAAGCAAGTAAAACAAGCATTAATTAACCACTAAAGCATAAATAAGTGTGACATGGTGTTTAACAAGAAATTATGGTGAATGGAAGGATAAATTGTTATAGTCCAAAAATGCCTTATCTGTGCATACAAGACATTGGCCTTTCCACTTACATACTTGTCAAAATACTGTTGAGGCTTCCTCTTAAATTTTTTTTTTTGGATAATGTACGTTCCTTGCTACACTGATATCCCACGTACACACATGTGTTGCATGCTAGTTAGACGACATACATACACGAGTTGCATGCTAGTTAGCCCACATTTACCTCCAAAAGTTGCAAAAAATATAAAATTGCACGAAATTCGGCGGAGCTTACGGGATATAGAGGGTTTCCTAACCATTTTACCCATTGTATCCCATCCCCAAACTGAATAACCATATTTTTATCATATAAAATAGGTCTTTAGGTGTCATTTAGAGAGACAAGAAAGAGAATAAGAAAACTCTGCCAAAATCCCTTCCCCTTCTTAGCCCAAGATTTGCATCCTATTCTGAGTTTTGGCCTCAACCTTCCCCTCCATCCATTTATCCTTATGCAACCCTTCCTCCTTCCCTAGGTGATAAGTTGGTTGTGAGAAGCTAATGTAGGATTGATGCACTTGGAGCCACGATAGAGGAGCTCGAACCTGGTTGTCGATAAAGGTTGTAATCCTTTTTATCTTAAAATTGAATAAAATAGTTCATTCTTGTCCTAAAACACTATGTCTACATGCTTTTGTTGATTCATTCATTTATATCTATGTATAAATTTTTAAAGTGATTAGTATAGATATCATATTTTGTTGCATTGTATTCCTAACCTTTTGTAGGTCAGATTTGGGAGGAGACCAGTAATCTAGGAGGCAAGGCGACAACAAGCGAAAGAGGATGACACCAACCACAAGGACTAACAGTACATTCATTAATCCTATTTCCTTTCTTTCTCATCACTTAGTTTAGTTGGTTTTGGGGTATTTTAAGGGTATAATTGTGTTTTAAGGGAGTTAGTGCTCTGCCTTTACCTTTGACCCAGTAGAGGAGGATTTTCCCCATAGTAGAATTGGCGACTCCACTAGGGAGTCTCTCTAGGGTCTTAGTGGGAGATTTTGGTTTGATTCAGTTTTTTCAGTTTCTTTTTTAGTTTTACAAGTTTACTGAGTCACTTTAGGGTCTCTGGTCACCTTCCAGGTTCCTACTAGCCTTCCCTTCCCAATCATTTATCTAAACGTTTTTTTCTTTCTGAAATTTTGTAGAGGTGTATGTGCCATGTCCTCTGTATAGACAAAATACGTACAATGTCTTCCTAGTATACATCCAACGTACATACATAGGATGCTTTTGCACAACATGCATCTCTGTGTTTTGGAAGGTTTTTTTTTTTTAAAAAGGTGATTTTTCCTTTCCCGGCAAGAAGTTTTGTGCTTCTCATGCCTTTTTGAAACTCTTCGGGCTCTCTGTTAATTGTGTTTGGTTGGGTTAAAGATTCAATTTATCTTTCTCTTTGTAAATAACCCCCGTTGTTTCTTTATTTTATTTTATTTTATTTTTAGGTTTAGAGTGAACCTATAAGCGTTAGATCCTCCTGTGGATTCTAGTGAATCCCTACATTCAGGCAGTGGTTTAGGGTTTGTGTTAGTCTTGGGTTTATTTTCTCTTTATCTTGTTTATTCTTTGAAAAATGAAAAAGATCATTTACTTGCGATTTTGTTTCCTAAGCATTCAAAACAAATAAAAAATCATTTCATTTAGTTATGCATTTATGTTTGGTAGTTGTAAAATAGGTTGTCTATTACAAAAGAAAAGAGTTCTTTTTCAAAGTTCCTTCTTTGCTATTTCTCTAAAATTTTAGTAGTTTTTATTTACATCGTAAAATGAAAAATGCATTATAGGAAACTTTTTGGATTATAGGATCTTGGAATACTATTTCGAAAAGTTTGCATTTACAAATATTTAAAAGCTATTTCTTTCAATTTGAAGAATCTAGTTCGGTTTTGCACAAATTCTCTAAAGTTTTTCTTCTCTTTAATCTCTTGTAAACACCATGAGTTGCATGTTTGTACCTTTTTGAGTAAATCAAGCCAATTAAAATCAACGATTAACACTAAAAATCAACTAGACTTTTGTTTGTATGGTTCACCAAATATTCTAGGCTCTAGAGCCTTGAAATAGGTGTGGAGAGGAAACTCTTCAAGGTCGTTTAAACAAACAAAAGAGTCTGTGATAGGGAGTTTCAGAGTCTAGTTTTGTAAGAGTCAACCAGGAACCCCCTCTAACACAGGGGTGTGAAGAAAGATAGGGGATATAACCACTCCAAAGCTAGACCATGCGTAGTGGGGATCGTATATTGAGGGTCGTTCTTGGGAATTACGCTGATCACATGTTCCTACGAATCCTCATTATTGTGGGTAGGAAATCCCTCCTACGGACTAGCACTAAGGGTTTTATCATGCATGAAGAAATGACCTAAAGATTCTTACTTTTTACCATCATCCCATGCCTAGACCCCCATTACTCATATGTAAATACAAGGCTCAAGATATTAAGTTGACGTACCTTATTCTTCATGTTTGATGTCGATCCCTTTTCACGCTTGGTCATTCTTCGACTGCAACTCTCCTGCCAATGCTGACCTGCATTCACTGAAGACAAACAAAGAACTCCACATGCATTTGATCTATGAACTAACGGGTTAGAGATTTAATCAATCATACAATCAATATTCCAATAATGACAATCTCATATGGCGGGACGGGAAAAGCAATTCTTTTATTAACTTCACAATGATACCTTACAATGATAAAGTCGGCTACTTCTCCTCGATCTTGATCCTGGGCTCTTCTTCCACTATCTTCCAACTACTTTGCTCTATACTTCTCTTTGCACAAGGATGGCTAAAGGTTGGGACAAAGGGAATGCCCAATCGGGTATAGTTTCTTTACTATGATTCTCCTCTTCCAAATGGGACCCCTAACCCTTCTTTTATAGGATAGAAGAATCTAGGTATTTGGTCGAATGTCCATCCATGCATGGCTGAAAGGTTTAGTTAACTTACCCAAAGCTGTGTGTTTCGTCAACAACTTTCCTTTTTTGTGCTTCTGTAGGTACACGTGGGCTGTCTTGGGTCAGCTAGCATGTACACGCATGCAGTAATGGGGCAAGGTGCATGGGTCTTTATAAAAGGGGTTTTCAAGAACAGTTGTTCAACAATGTTTTGGAAAAGAAGGAATCTGAGATCGACTAAGGCCAGGTAAGCATGTCTGGTGCAAATTAGGGTTATAACACTCATAGACCTCGAATCCATTCGAGATCATCAGTTTTCTTCCAAACCATTTTCCTTCAATACCCTTGAAAGGCTTCGAACTTTGTTATATTTCTCATTATGATCAACTCGACTGTCGACTGCACCCACCTGGTGACTGACTGCGAGGTGGAAACCTAGTTGCCTATTTTTAGGGACTTACACGGGTAAATGCGAGGGTATACTGCAGTACCCAGGGTTGACATCAGATCATGCTTTCCAGAGTATACCTGGAGGGTGTTTCCATGTTTGAGTTACATTTGCACCAGTAAGTTTCTCTAGCGTCGATTGGAATAACTCTTCTTCCTTCCAGCCAGTTGTTTGCTTGATTTTCCATTAGGAAATTTTTAGTGTGTGCTCTGTGTTTCACGCTAGCTCAACCTTACAGTGTCAGTTGATCATTTCAAAATTTGGAAGATCAACAAATCCACTATTCATGTAGGCTTTAGGGCCTGCCATCAGTTACTTTGGAGCCACCTCTACCACCGTTAAGGAACATGATAGATCAAGAGGTTTCTTTGGAAGAAACTGTGCCACATGAAACTATACCCAAGCCTGCTCCTAGAGAAGACTTTCTTGCACCAGAGGAGTCCATTTTTGTTTACCTCGAGGCTGAAGGATTCAGGCCTGCAAACCCTCCGATCACTGACTTATCGACGCCGATTCTAATTTAGGTAGTCCCTCCTGAGGTGACTTCACCTGGAAGTCAGTTTGTTTGACGAGCACCGATGGAAGCAACTAGCCCTACTTCGTCTGGGAGTCCTCATACTCCCATATCGGTTTCCACAAGAGTGGATGTTATAACTCCTCCCCCACCTCCGCTAGTCAGGACTATGACTATCCAGAAACCCACTACCTTTGGCAGTGGCGCAATCTCTTTGGCAACTTTGACCATTATGCCGGCCTCTATCCAAAACATGTCTGGTGCTCCCTTTTCATATGGGATGTCGAGTTTTGACTCCAGTTCGGTCCTAACCTACTCTACTCTAAAAACCATTGGTATAGGGGCAGGGAGCTCTAATTCTCCCTTGCAAGGATATACCATGGGCACCACTACCCCATTCAATTCTATCCCTTATGGTGGGGGTCACATCCCTCCTCCATCCCCTCCGCTCAGAAGCTCTTTCCACCAGTCGATCAAGCTTAATACCAACTCTAGTTTGTTCAGTGGGGGGATCCATCGAACCTAATCCTACATGACTCTGGTGGGATCTATGCCTTTTTATTTGTTCGATGAATTTGGAAATAATGATTTCTCATCGTTTACTTTCTTGGCTGGGAGAAACCTCATTTTTGGTCAACAAAACCCTACACAAGGTTTCATTCCTTTGTACGGAGCGATGACAAGATTTTACTCCTCACAAGGTCTTGGAAATCCTTGGCAGGGATTGTTTCCTTCACAAGGGATTCCAATCGTGGGCAACCCCTCCCACACTTAGTGGAACCAAGGGCAGGGTTCAATACCTATTCCATGAGGGTTGGTTGGGGCCATCCCCAACCAAGGTCCTTGGAACATTGTACATGGAGAAATCCCTACACAGGGCATGTCATCCAACTACGGGAATCAACTGACGATGCAAAGCCAAATGCAAGTCCCTTTTACTCAACAAGGCCACCATGGTTTCTACCAAAACCATGGCCTACAACTAAAATTTTCCTGGCAACCTAGTGTTAGCCAAAATCCAAGCCCCTCTTTTTATTTGAATCCACCACAACCAAGACTACCTTTTTTGGCAACTCTGCATTTTCTAGAATTGTCGAGACTTTTGAACGACTCAATCTTTCATGATCCACATTGGCCCCCCATGCCAACTAAGTTTCCATCGAACATCCCTAAGTTCAAAGGAAATCCTGGCGAAGATCCAGGTGATCATGTTATTCCATTTCACTTATGGTGCTCATCTAACTCGTTAAAGGATGATTATTTTCAGTTGTGTTTGTTTCAATGCACTCTTATAGGGGGTGCCACGAAATGGTATATCGAGATCAATAGCTTGAATTATGATTACTTTAATGATCTAGATTTGGTCTTCTTAAACCATTTCCAGTTACCGGTAAGATACGATGCCGACATCGAGTTTCTTGCCAATTTTGAGCAAATGAAAGATGACCATATCTTGGATCACATCTGAGAATGGAGATGACGAAAGAATTTGATCAAAGTTAAGCTTCCTCCTGTAATTTTTCTCGAGTGGTTCCTAAAATCCTTGTTGCCTTGTGTATCCAAAGATGTCATGACATATGGGGTTTTTTCCAAAGAAGATTCTATCATGAGATCCCAACAACTGGATTTGATTTACTCTCAGTCCGCTATGATATATGATATCTTGATCGATGTACCACATTTGATGTTTGATAAGACTAAACAAAAGTGTGGGCCTCACGCTGACGACATAGTAGGATCATCACATAGAAATCTCACATATTAGTTGACTAATCAGTTACAACATTTATCGATTCAACAAAATGTGGCCAGCCAAAATCCTAGTTTGGATTCCTATGTAACCAAAACGTCGGATGTACACAGTGTGAAATTGACAAATCCCAGGGGTAACCAACAAACTGAGGGAAAGAGGAAACCTAAAAAAAAGAAGGGTAAGGGGGATAAGAAGGATGCAAATAATTATGACGAGGGAAAAAACGAAAAGAGGAAGGTGAAGTTTATGTGTAAGATTTGCACGGATGACCATATGAATCACCAATGCCCTCAACTTGAGGAAGCCCAAAATATATTGGCATAGTAGAAGCCTGTCGTGTTAACCAACCCTTTTCTACAAGGGAAAAAATTGGATCAAGCTTCCTCATCCATGATTGTTCCTGGGGGAAATCAGGAAGCCCCCACACCTAATACTAACAACAGAGTCACAAAATTTTATATGATGAAGTCCGAAGCTCATCTGCATACCAAGGCTCATAATTACGGAATACCAAAATCTATTGAGAAGGGAAAAGAATATTCCAACCTACTGACTCCTCTTCAAATTGATAAGATTGTGGGAGAAACAATGAATCACATCTCTAAGGGTGAATTTAAAAAGGATTCTCACAACCCAAACACAAGGGCTACTCAGAATTACTCCACCGTGGAGGATATGGCACAAACCTCTTGTGCAATGTCCGCTTTGGAAGTTCTCTAGAGTTTCCCCTCAAAGAAGAAAGAGTTGTTGTTTTCCTTGGGAGCGGCCGAGACCACTAACTCAGGAGTGATTGTTTTTTACCCTACAGATCATAAACCTCATCTTCCTCACCATGCACCTTTTCAGATAGTAGTGGTGTATGCCACGAAATCGTTGACACAAAACATTTTCTGTATGGTGGTTGATGAGGGTGCCTCAACTTGTGTGATGTCGTTGGCATGTTGGAAGGCCATCGACCAACCCAATTTGTCTTCGTCACCCACATTTCTAACTTTGTTTGACGATCAATCTTTCATACCACATAGCATAATTCCCTCCTTTCTCATGCAGTTGGAGGGAAAAAAATGTGTGCGTCAAAGTAGAAGTAGTGGTTGCGCTTCTTGACTACAATATTTTGTTAGGGAGAAGTTGGACCTATGCTATGACAGTAGTTGTATCCACCATTTTTTTAGGTCTTATGTTTTCCTCAAGAAGGTATGATTATAACCATTTATTAGTTATCATTCTCCCATCTTGACCCTTCATCGGGGGCATCCACAGTCCCGATGATTGACAACCCACAGCCAGGCACTGTTAACTTAGGTGTTAGATTGTTTCCATATTTAATGGGGACTTTTGATTATCCTTCGTTATATAAAATTAAGTGTGCTCATTTCACGATAAACAATATAGCAATATTATCACCCAACCATAAGTCGAAGCCACCCCCGAGAACCTTAACCTTGATAGAGAGAATAATTCTGGAAGAAACTCTAGAACCAATATCCAATCAAGGTAGCGTACCTCTCTCCAGGGATAGCACACCAAGAAATAATAACCAAAATCCAAGAATAAATTCCAAACCATAACTAAGAGAAATTCCAAGCCAAAACTAAAATTTTCCAGTTGCAGCAACTACAGTTGCAACTCCTCTCCAAACTTGTGCACCACTGGCCTTATGTAATTATGAGAGTTGAGGTGACAAACGAGCTCTAGCACCCTCTTATTTATATTCCTCCAAGTGACCTAACTGGGCCAACTTCTACTTCTGGAGGCTATTAACTCAATAATAAATATTCTCTTGAGCCAACTTGCCCCCTAGGGTAATTATCCAACATTTTAGGGTTTCTCTTGATTCCCAAAATATTCTAGTCTCATCAGGGTTACATGTAGAGGTTAATACCTCACATATCTACCGTAATATCAACACTCCATCCTATCTAGGGAGGTATTAAAGGAAATGGTCTTGAACACAAACAAACCATTCAAACGGTAGCACCATCATAGCCACACAAGCTATCTCATGGTCAAATCATGAGCACCATCATCACTATCAATATCATTCAATAGCATAAATTGCATCATCTCTTGAAGCCATACTCTATATGAGTAATCAAGCATGATGTTGAATAAGTCACTCACTCCACAGAGTGAAACAAGAACCATTATTCTAGTATGGGCATATGTCCTAGAAGAATAATTGTTCCAACAGATGCTGGAAGCAACACCATGGGCTACAAGGACTATTATTCTAATCCGTACATACGTCCTAGAAGAATGATTGTCCTCAAACATTTTCCATAGGGAGAATGTCTTTCCACCAACATACTGACTATCCATCTAGATGGAAATTATCTCCAACACTAATGGTAGTCTCCACGACAATCAAAACAATGTCATTCAATAGAACACAACTGTGTCTATCCATAGTAGTATACAACTACTATCCTGTGGTACACAACCACACCTAGTAGCACACGACTACTAACTAGTGACACATAGTCAAAACCAGTGGAACACATCCACCATAGTAGCATACAAATACTTTCCAGAGACATACAGTCTCCACAATAATCATATCATCTGATATCAACCTGCATAACAATATCATGATACAAAATGAGTCGTCTGGGCCATTCTTCCACTCACATCTCTGAGATATGGAAGAGAATCCTCCCTCATAAAGTAAAACATTAGCCATGGGATACTTGGACTATTCTTCCCAAGCATAGAAGAATAAATGTCCTTGATTTATGATCTTGGAACATTCACCTAAATGGGCCATTCCTCCAACACTAATCATAGTGCAACCTAGAGAGAATGAGTCTTCCCTAGGGAATGCATGTCCCTGATTGTTGAACCTAGACCATTCACCTAACTGGACCATTCCTATGGAACTAATCACGGTACAACTTGGAGAGAATGAATCTTCCCTAGGGAATGACTTTCCAAACCATTTCCTAATGGAAATGACTATCCTACACCAACCTCCAAAATATAACATTCTTCGAAACTTCTCACAACTGTGAACTTCGAAAGAATGACTTCCCAATGAGGCAAACCATTTTACTTGACCAATACTCAGAGTCACCGCCAAGAAGAATGACTGTCCTATACCATTTCTCCACACTGGACATAAGGGGAATTTTTTTCTATGGTACATCAACAATCTATCAGACTATTTTCATTACGAAAATGACTGACCGATATGGACCATTTTCCAAACTGGAAAATGCATGTCTATAAGAAATATCGAATCACTTTCTGAACTGGAAAGGAACTTCCCATCCTGGACTATTTTTTGAACTGGAAAATGATTTTCCATAAATCAACAACATATAAGTGTTCCCTCCCAACCTGGGAGTAATCACTTCCTTTTCCTATAAGGAAATCGTCTCCACGAGCTCCATCTTGTCTCTTAAGTATGCAAACTTTTCATGTTGGACAGAGCCTTTACCAAAATATATGTTATCTTCTCATATGTGGATATATACTGGAGAACCAATTCTCTCTTCTAGACTTTATCATGGAGAATAATTCTTGATCTCAATGTACTTCATCCTGTCATGGAACACCGGTTTCTCTGAAAGTTTCACATGGTTCTAATCTTACAATATATCATGGTAGAATTCAACACCTGATCAGACAATTTAGAAACCAACTTATGGAGCCACAAGATGCAATATAATTTTCTTTTGTAGTGCTGAGTGCAACAAACTTCTATTTCCTGCTAACCCATGACATTGTGACAAAGCTCAAACTGAAACATATCTAAGTAGCACTTATTTTGTCATCTGCACTCGATAAATCCATGCAACTATATATTATAACTCAAACATTCCACAAGGAAAATATCTGACTGAGTATTTTCCAAATACATTAACGAGCCAATCAATTGTCGATATAGAGATGGTTCTACTAGATCAGAGTCTCTCAACTTCTTTATATCCTTCATCATGGGATTTTTCATAGCAATCCATCAGCCTGTACTTATGAGTAACCATTTAGATACACTTTCTTTGTCATATGAAGTTTTCACCATGCTTCTACTGTATATGAGATACTCTGCATCAAGTTTCTTGAATCCATACAAGTTTTTCTTCTATCTTCATACATGTGTCTCCTTTTGGTATATGTTTCTTTCTCAATTTTCTTTAATGGGAAGAACAGTCTTTTACATGGATACTACAAGAGGTATATCTGGTTTACTGGAACAAGTTTTCATCATAGTCTTCTCCCTACTTCTGGGAGAACCTCTAGTTATGAATCTCACAATGCTTCCATTCATAAGTCTTTTTCACATTTTCTTACATACAATGTTCTTCATCATAACTTCCATTCTTTCTTCTTGATTGCTTCTAGTGGGTTCAAATCAAGTTGGTAGTATTATGATTCTCAGTATAATAACTTGTTCAATTCGTTATTCTAATTTTTCTTTATTTCTTGGAATCTTAATTTTCTTCCTCATCTTCAATGTTGAATTCCATGGAATCTTCTATAGATTCTATGCCCTTTCTTTTTGAAGGTTCCAAATTCTTCTTTTCATCATAGGAGAAAAAATGTAGATATTCAGAGCTTCCTGGAGAAGAATTCTTCTGATCACATTATATTTATCATGGCTCCTACTTTCAATGGGAACATGGAAATATACTTCATAATCTTCATGAATATTTTAATGGATCGTATTATTTAGGATTAGCTCCCTCCTAATCATGGCTTCATGCCTGAATGCATGCTCTTCTTTTGGAATTCTGCAATCAACTCCCTCCATCTCAGAGAGTCCATTCTTTCATATGCATCCTTATTGGTCTTCTGCAAGTGTCACAAGTCTTATTGTAATTTCCTCTTGATTACCGACTTATTTCTGGTCTCTTCCAACTTGATTCTGATTGTGGCCCATCTAGAAGTTGTTACTTATATAATGGCTTGAATAGAAGAAGAATTTTGTTTTATCCTACTTGGCCTTCTTTGAGGGTTCCCTTTCTTCAGAAATTGACGCTTTATATGTTTCCTTCTTTTTCTTTATTCATGACAATGGTTCCTGTAGTGACCATATTTTCGATAGTTGAAGCATTGCATTTTTGACATATCCTTTTCTTGATTTGGTTTCTTCCTTAAGCCAAACTTTCTCTTATTCCTGAAATTGTTGAACTTTGTTGTGAAGGCTTGATCATCATATTTCTTTTGGGATTTCTTTTGGGATTTCTTTGTTGCACTAATACTTGATTCTTCTTGTGCACAACAAGTCCAAAGTTCTTCAAATGTGGGATACTCCTTTCTTGTGTTCATGCTTGTGGAAATTGCATCCCATGTCTTGGGAAGGCCATTGAGTACTATATTTACTAGTTCCTTTTCTGAAATCGTTTCTTCAATAGATTGTAGTTGATCTCTTAACTAAGAGATTATTACAAAGTATGATGTTATGATGTCATGATCATTCATTCTCATATCACAGAGCTCATTCTTAAGACTCATTACTCGTCCAATGTTTTTTACTAATAAGATGTTAGTTAGGGCATCATACATCTTCTTTGATAAGTCAAGATGAGAGATGTAGGGTATCAAGTGATATTTTACAGAGTCCACTATGATACTCATAACATTGATGTCATTGTCCTTGAACTTCTCTATAACTGCAACGTTATGAGGTTCCTTCTCTTTTCCTACTTTGAACTGCGGTTCCATGATATTTCCTTTCACGATATCCAACACTTTATTCTTTGAAACGATGAGGTCAATCCTTGTCTTCCATGCTCTGAAGTTAGAGTCCCCTTATAAAAAAAATTCTGACTTCATAGAGTAAGTCATTACTGTTTTGACTTGGTCTGATCAAAATCTGGACCAGGGGGCAAAAATTTGCTCAAATTTCAAAGTGCTTGGATTGCGACGAAAACAGTGCCATTGTGCCAGTCTCGTCTTCCTGATTCCGGCGGTATATTTACTTTCGCAAACGGAGTCCGTATGAAGAAGTTATCGCGATCTGTTCGCCGAGCCAAACAGGCAAAAATTTGACGCTGACTGGGCAGGCCATACAACTAACGTGGCAAAGGCCATACAGCTGACGTGGTGACCGTACCATCTTGCTGATGTGGCAGTTTGATGACATGGCGATTGCTGGTTGGATGTCCGTTGGCGAATACAGTGTTGACACGTGTCTCATAGGCAGCGAATGGTATGAGGACACGTGGCCCAGTGCTTGGGCGCCACGTGTCCCCCTTTTGGTTTGGTTTATATGGTTAAAAAAATATTGTTGGAGTCCGCGGGTTTGAACCCCGGACCTCCCACAGCATAAGTGTTAACAATACTCCGCTAACCAATAGGCCGACCCTTGTTACTTGTTTCATATGCCAACATATATGTATTTATGTTTGCGGATTGTTTTAATTGTAAAGGGGGGTGGGTCGGGGCTACCCATAATTTATACTATGCATATATAACATATATTATAAACCATATGTTATAACATGCACGCGGTGTATATAATTTAAAACCAAAGTTAAACCATTGTATTGTGCGCGGGGTTTTAACCAATGGATAACCCGTGAGCTTTGTTTACCCAATGGTTTGTATTTGCGCGGGAGTTACAAAACAATTAAAGCCCGTGGTTTTGGTGTGTTGTAGTATGTGACCATACTTTTGTAAACGGAGCGCGCGTGGTTTAAAAATTGGTTTTCAAACGGGTTTTATAACCGTTAACCACCCTTTTGCCCAGAACCATGGTCACATGCGCCATATGCCCGACTGTTTGGTGGTTGGGGGTTGGAGGTGCCCTAACCGTCCTACAGTTTGGACCATTTTCGGAACCTCTCGGTGTTGGGTTTAAACGCGCGTTTTGGAGCGTGTTCCAGGTTCATGCACATAGAGGTGCGTTTTGTAGAGCCAGTTCCAGCAAAGTTGAAGGAGGAAGATGGAGGAGGCCTAACTTCTTCATCGTTTGGTCGATTGAGGTGCCGTAAAAGCCCAGCTAGGGGTTTTTGGACGTGTTGGATCCATTGATGCTATTTTCAAGGCCATTTGAAGACTTCTTCTGCAAGTTTTTCACCATTGAAGTTTCAGGAAGCTCTAGGGAGTTTGAAGCCCTCTTTGATGGAGGACATGGTTTGGTGAGCCTATGTCTATTTTCTATGATTTAAATATCATGTTTGGCTAATTGTTATGCTCTGAACACATTGGGACAGGTTTCAGAGGATTTTGAGGACTTTTACAGGTGTTTTTGCCAAAGAGAAGCTCAGGGAAGCTTATGGCCACATGTAGAAGAGGTCATGCCC
>SNQJ01S0003181.1:398528-428601 GCA_010110895.2 Picea sitchensis
TTGGCTGGGGCCGTGGATGTTTCCCCGTAGGGGTTTTACCACGTGAAAACATCGGTGTGTTGATCTTTGATCTGGTTATGTGAGTGGTTACTGAAGGTGTTCGTCCTATGTTGGAATACCTGTGTTGTCGAACACTTCACGGTTAGCTACCCTTGTCTCTTCTTGGATGCATTCTTCCCATAGGCTCTCAAACTATAGTTTCTCCGTTCTAGTACATATCATCTGGATGAAAGAATCCCAAGGTATTGTGAGATCATTTAGGGCCATCATTATGAATTCGTCTTCATCTATGGTGTCTCTAATCACTTTTAACTATTCTTTAATTTCTGAGATTTGGGAGAAATATTCTTGAATCATTTCTCCTTTTTGCATCTTGGTATTCTTCAATTGAGATCTTAGGTTCATATTTCAGTTGATGTTATTTCCTTCATATAGTTTTCTTAGAGAGTCAAACATCTCTTTCAGATTTTTCTTGGATGATACATATGGGATCGGGTGGTCTTTGATTGAATCTGCAATGATTCTTTGAGCCCTAATTGAGTCCTTCTGATGCTTCACTTTCTCTACTGCATCTTCAGGTTCCTCCGCTTCTTCTTTGGTGAATCTTGCTAGGTCATTCTCTGCAAGGATCAGACTGATCCTATACTTCCAAGCACGAAATTTGTCTATGCCTTCTAGTTTCTCAACAAGCTTTGTGCTTGTAGACATCTTGTACTTGAGGCTATGAAAAATGACCAAAAATGAAAATGCTTAAAATCAAATTTTGACCTTACCAAGAGGTGCGCTTGGTTGAGGCGAGTATCCTGGTGTACTTGGATCTGAGAAAATCCAATTTTTACCCCTTCAAATCTGATTTGCAGATTTCTGGATTGGTTCTTCTGGTACTTCTGGTACTTTGGTACTTCTGGTACTGGTTTTCTAGTACTTTTGTGAAACTAGGGTTTCACTTTCCGAGAGATACGACCACTGAAAAGGTGTGCTCTAAGTGCCAAAATGATCCTTGGGGGAGGGCACAACTTTCTAGGTGGTTTTGGAGCTGAAACAATTCACTTTTGAAAAAACCTAATTTGCAGGTACTGCAATAGTAACGTTTTTCTCTTCTGAAATATGCTTCCTTCAGGTTGGCTCTGATACCATGTTAATGTTTTATGCCATTATTATAGTTCTTTGCATTTCAATAGATAAGAGCAACATAAGAACAAGATCACTAAGAAATACACATTCACAAGAGACACAACATTTATCCTGGGAAACCCTCTAGGGGAAGAAAACCCAACAAAAACTTCCTTATCATAAATTGCTAATACAATGTCAAGAGATAACTCAAACCAATACGAAAAGTCCTCTCCCAAAAGATGTCCCACTCTTCTCCGTCTCTCCAACTGGTAAGTTGCAGCTTGCCTCTTAGAAATGAGCAAGTGTGTTGTGTGATAAAGTGAGGCGCTAGCCTTTCTATATATACAAGTCTGGCACATGTGAAGGGTCTTCACTGGTAGGGCCGACTTCTCACTCTGGGTGGATAAACCCACCTTTATTATATTTCTGGGTCTCAATAATAACTGTTGGGGCTGACTTCTTATTCTGCCTATTACAATTGTCTATTGACCAATCCGCAAAACGGGATTTGGTCCTAATAAAATTACCGACATGATTAACCCACAATGGGGATTGATCCTATAAATAATATATCAATAATAATAATAAGAATACTGTTTGCAGTTACATTATTTCAACAAATCTGGCTCCCCCACAGGAGCTAGATCCCATTCTAGAGCCTATTTGGGCTCAAGAATCTCTCGCCGCTTACAATTCCCTGGACTTAGTCTTTCCCTCTGATGAGGTGATTTTAGAGGCAATGAATGGGCTAGACAAACCTTGGGATGATCTTCACCACTGATATTATTTCTTATCTGAGGTAAAAAGAATAGAGGTAAGAGCGTTCATTACAACCGTGAATGGAGATGCCCCTTGTCATGTTAACCCTCTCACCATGCATGAAATCTATGTCGAAGGAAACATGTCAAGTATAGTTGAAACGATTCCTATTGACATCTCTAGAACCCCTGGCGTCGTGCAAAACATCTTCTTCAGAGAAGATTGTTCTCCCGAAGAGATTCATATCTACACTGAATTATTTAAAGAGTTTCACGATGTCTTTTCCTAGTCTTATGAGGATATTCCATGCATTGATACATGTATCATCGAACACGAGATAACAACTTACCCTGATGTTAGACCTGTCCGATAGAAGCTTCGCCCGGTCAATCCTTGTTGGACATAGTGTCATTGATGTATTGTCATTGATGTGAACATTTGATATCATTGATGTGATGATAAGTTGAGATAAAATCTCAGGAGGGTTAGCGAATGAAGATCAAAGCTCAGAAGAGATGGCGCAATGAATTTCAAAAGAATTGTTGGAGGACTAGTTAAAAGTATATAATGATTGATGTCAAACAATTGGATGATATGAAGAGATTAAAGCTCAAGAGAGTTAACGAATGAAGATCAAAGATCAGAAGGTATGGTGTGATGAAACTCAGATCAAATCAAGGATGTTGATGTGCAATCACCATATTAACGACATGGATGAATTGCAGAGAACGAAAGAAGAAATAAACTACTCGCTAGTTACAATCCTGCAATCGATCTAGATCGTCAAATCTCATAAACTCAAACATCTACGACTGTGGTTGATCCAACAAATGATCAGATTAAGTCAGATTAAGTCGTGACCGTCGTATGTGCAATCGCCAAATCTACGACAAGGATAGATTACGGAGATTGAAAGGAGAATTAAACATCATGTTATTTCCAATCCCGCAGTTAGTGAGGACCGTCAAATATTATAGCTTCAATTATTGACGACTGTGGTTGACTCACCAATAATGCACAACTTCAAATTGTGGAGTTTGGGTGTCAAGTTAAATCACTCACAAGTTGTGGTTTTTCAATCATCATCGACCATTGATCTGCTTCAAGTGTTTTCATAACTGTTGGATCACTTTAAAGTGAAAGGATAGGATAAGCGGGGAAAAAGTTGAGAATTTAATTATCCAAATACCCATCAGCCGTAAGATCAAACCCAAATTCCCATCAGCCGTAAGACCATCTTAAAGCGGAAGGATAGGATAAGCAGGGCTAAAGGATTGAGAATTTTATTATCCGAATACCTATCAGTTGTCGGATCAAACCAGAATTCCCGCCAGTTGTCAGATCATTCTCGAGTGGAAGGATAGGATAAGTGAGGTAATATATGAGATCACATTTATGTGAATTTTTTTTAGTCGTTGGATCATTCTAAGTGGAAGGAAAAAATAAGATATAAGAGCTACATCATAGACAGATCGATCTGTTGATCTAAAATCCTGATCAAATGAACATCATTCACTTCGGGTATAAACATATGAGGAGGTTACTCTCTGGAAAAATATCACTTCAAAATTTTAAGCTTGAGATTTGAAATTCCCGAAGCCTGGAGACGGGGAGAGCCGAAATAAATTCTTGGCAGTCAGATCATCCGAACTAAGCCTCAACCGTCCGACTCAAGAGGAGATGTGACAAAAAATAGTGGAATACCATGCCAACAAATACATATGGCAGATCACGATAGTATACCTCGTCAGCAAGGACATGTGGTAGACCGCGTCAACAAGGACATATGGCAGACCATGTCAGCAAAGGACATTTGGAAGATCACGTCAGCAGACCTCGTCAACAGGACATGTGGTAGACCACGTCGACAAGAATATGTGGTAGATCACTTCAACAAAGGGCATATGGGAGACCACGTTAGCAAGGATACAAGTCGCTCGATCTAAAAGATCACTTCAGGTGTATTCTCAACCGTTGATCATAGTACAGTGGAAGGATAATGTAAGTTGAAATAGCCGAAGTCCTGGAGTAAATTGTGGCCATCCATCCCAATGCTTGATTAATTCCTAGCTGTTGGATTAAGCAATGAATGGACAAGTGTAAGGATCAAATCTGACCGTTGAGCTGGTTTCGTGAAATAAACCATCCGATCTGATTCGAAGGTTTGAAAAGTTGAAATCCCGAAGTTCCGAAGGGAGAATTTCCATCAACTATCCATTTCCTTAGAAGATTGAATCGTGACTGTTGATTTAATAAGCGCTTAAGCACTCGTTTGGCCTAGCATTTGGTCATCGTCGTTGGTCATATGATATAAAATATCTAAATGAAAATATAATACATAGCTGTAATTGTTAAGCCCGTGGTTCAGTAACACTCGGTCACCTGTAATGGTTTGAAGGAAGCGCCTTCGCAGAATTTGGTTCTGTGAAAATAACAAAGATTCGGGATCGATTTTAATGGATGAAATTAATCCATATGTGATCAATTTACGAAAATACTTCACAGTAAAAATAATAATCAATGATTATGGTTAAGTTAAACAAAGAGGTGCGATGGTTCAAAACCAAGGGACACAGTGTATCACTCTCACACCGTTTTGAAGAATATATAAACAAGGAAGAGTGTTGAGAAGAAAAGTGTCTCTGTAGTCTGAATCAGAGAATATATTAAAACAGAGAAGCAGAGAGAGATGCAGTAAAATACTTGATACACAAGTTTTTCTAGATTTAGAAAATCAAGGGTGGTTGGGTTGTGCAAGGGAAGGTTGGTTCCTTCATAGGGAGTTGGTGCTTCTTTGTCAGTTGTAGCTGACTAAACAGGGTGTCGTAGCCTCCTACCAGTTGGTGCTGGTGAATAAGGGTGTGGGTGCATCCTGATCAGTTGGTGTTGATCAAAAAGGAAGAATGTCTTCCTTCTATGTAACATGTAAAAGAAATTTTGCAGTTAATAGAAAAGCGTTCGTGGTTTTTCCCATTTGGGTTCCATGACAAATATTGTGTCAAAATTATGTTTTCATAAATAAAATAAAATTAATAAAATTATTGTGTCACTGATTCACCAACCCCCCCCCCNCCACTGTCAGTGACATGATTTGATCCTTAAATTGGTATCAGAGAAGGTCTCTTAAAAAAAGGTTTAAATCACTTGAAGAGGAATATATACATCATAATGGATCAGCAGTCGAAGATGTCATAAAAAATCCCCCTATTTAATGGTGAATACTATGTCCTCTGGAGTGTTAGAATGAAAATCTATTGAATGTCCATTGGACTGGAATCATGGACATTATTTGAAAAGGGATATGATGTTCCAAAATCCATGCCCATAGAAGTAGAAGACAGGAAAAATTTTGGGGAGCATGCAAAAGCCTTAAACACATTACAAGCTAGACTAAGTAAGAAAATCCTTGCTAAGGTACTAAACTGTAATAATGAAAAACAAATCTGGGATAAATTGGAAACCATATATGAAGGAGATGCCAAGGTTAAGAGGGCCAAACTCCAGACTCTCAAAGTACAATATGAGGGCCTAAAAATGAAAGATGAGGAAAATATCTCTGAGTACTTCGAAAGAGTTGATAATATTATTAATTCAATCAAAGGATTAGGAGTAGAAGTATCAAACAATGAGCTAGTTAAAAAAATTCTAAGAACACTACCTATTCTATACAATCCTAAAGTGTCTGCTCTTGAATATCAATATAATCTAGATAAGCTCACCATGGATGAATTGTATGGAATCCTCATAGCCTATGAGTTAAGATTAGGTCATGAGAATCACTCACAAGGAGAGGCAACCTTAAAAATACTCAAGAAAACAAAGAATCAGAAGCAGAAACTTCAATCCAACCATGATGAAGAATCTGATGTGGAAGAAGCAAATTTCATTAAAAAACTTTAGAAAGGATCAGGGAGGTACAGAGGTAAGCTGCCTTTTAACTGTTTTAACTATGGCAAGGCTGGCCATTTTTCAGCCAAGTGTCCCTATCCTAAGGAGGACCCTAAAGATGATGAAAACAAAACCAAACAGTATAATAAAAAGGAAAAACCCAACTACAAGAAAAAGTTTTACAAAGGATAAAAGAACTTTTACTCAAAAGAAGAAAACAACAGTTCATCAGAGTATAGTGACAATGATGATGATGACATCATTTTTCTAGGTATTGAAGAGTCTAATAATATAGAAGACATTAAACATGAGAAAGAGTCAGAATATGAAGTAGAAGTTAATATGGAAGAAGAACTTCTCAGTGCCTTAGATGAATCAATAAAATACAAAACTAGATATAGATAGCTGAAAAGTTTTGTAGTTGAACAAAAAGAAAAACATGAACAGAAAGAAGAGGAGATGGAGAAACTCATGAGAAACCTGAAAAACCAAATCCTATAAGCAAATAGGATCGAATAAAGTCTAGAAAAGTCTCTTAAAGTAAAACAAATAACCTGCGAAAAGATGGAGGAATAAATGGTTCACCTAAGAAAAGAACTAGATACAAAACTCAATCAAACAAGATATGAGAATAGCTCTAAAATATTGGATAAGATTATTACCACACAAAGGGATTCAGGTAATAAAAATGGAATAGTTTATTCTCAAGAAAAAATCCAAGTCAACTCAAAATCTTATGAAAATGCCCTCCTCAGTACATTCAAGAAGAAAAACGAAGAGAAGAAAAATAATGACCAGAACTCCAGAGGACTACTTCCACCCATCAAGAAGGAAAACAAAACAATACCAAATAAGGTTTATCAAAATAGGTATCCTCACATTTTCTTTGGTTATTGCTTTGCATGCTCTAATTTCGAACACAAAGCTATGAATTGTAGAGCATATAAAAGAAAAGATCTAAAGGTTAAGAACTATAACCTTAAAGATAAACAAGCAGTAAATCGAGTTAAAAGTAGAAACTATAACTTCTTTGCACCTCTCCAAGAAGGGGACCTAGAATGCTTCAAATTCCATAACTATGGAAATAAGGCCTTTAATTGCAGATTAATGGAAGTTTCAGAACAACCAAAGTTCATTAGAGAGCAAAAGAAACTTTGGAGAGAAAAAACATCAAAAAGGGAATGTCTTATTGCCTTAAAAGCCCAAGATAAAAAAAGACCTCTAGTATGTTGACAATGGGTGCTCAAAACATATGACAGGCAACAAGAACAAGTTTTTAGACTTAAATAAACAAAAGGGTAAAGTTACATTTGGTGATAATTCTTCAGGTAACATACTTGGAAAAGGTACTATGAGTTTGGGAAAAGAAAAAGCCAAAAATGCGTTGCTTGTTGAAAAAATGAAACCTAGTCTATTAAGTGTTAGCCAAACCTGTGATCAGGGGCACTTCTACATCTTTGATTCCCATAAATGTGATATTATGAGAGAAGACATAGGAAAATTGGTCGGTACTACTCCTAGAACTCCGGAAAATGTATATATACTAGATACAAAATTGAATGAGGAATGTCATATAAATCTAGTAGATGAAAGTTGGCTATGGAATAGAAGGTTGGGTCACATTAACTTTGACAATCTAGTAAAAGTCAGCAATCTTGGTGCAGTAAGAAACTTGCCAAAGATCATAAAGCCCTCAAATACTATGTGTAGACCCTGTCAACTAGGGAAGAAAACTAGAATAAGGTTCAAAGCAAAAGAATACACAACCCCAAAACCTTTAGAGCTTGTTTACACTGACCTATGTGGACCTACAAGGACCAAGAATTTTCAAGGAGAGTCTTACTTCATGTTGTTCATTGATGATTTTACTAGAATGGGTTGGATATGTTTTCTCAAAGAAAAATCAGAAGCACTTAACAAATTAAAAGCCTTTAAAACCCTTGTTGAAAATGAAAAGGAGACAAAAATCAAATTTCTTAGATCAGACAATGGTGGTGATTTCACCTCAAAAGAGTTTGATCTCTTCTGTGAAACCCATGGAATAAAAAGACAATTCTTTGTTGCCAGAACAACTCAACAAAACGAGATTGCTGAGAGAAAGAATAGAACAGTTCAAGAGGCTGCAAGGACTATGCTCAATGAAGCAAAATCGTCTGATGGATATGGGAGGGAAGTTGTAAGAACAATAGTATACATATTGAACAGATGTTAGCTCAGGGTTAATAGTGATAAGAATCCTTATGAACTATGTTTTGGAAGAGCTCCATCGACAAAATGATTCAAGGTCTTTGGAAGTAAATTCTACATCAAAAGACTTGATGAGAATCTTGGAAAATTTTATGCCATATCTGATGAAGGTATTTTTTTTGGATATGCTTCTAACAAGAAAGAATACATATGATACAATCTTAGATCACATAATATTTTTGAGAGTGCATATGTCAAGGTGGATGACCTAAAATTGGTAAGAATCAAAAATCAAGAAACTGTACTTGAAAGTGAAGATGAAGATGATGATGAGACAATTGGCACACAAGTAGAAGAATTAGAAGAGAATAAAGAAAGGGAAGATGATGATATGCATATGAGTGAAGACGAATAATATATTCAAGAAGAAATAAGAGAGGAATTCCCAAGAAGAGACACAAAGACACCCTCAAGAATGACTCAAAAAATCATCCTGAAGAACTCACTATCGGAGATATGAATGATGGAGTGCACACAAGAAGACAACTACTGTATCAAATAGAAATAGAATTGTTGTCACATATTGAGCCCAACTCAATCAAAGATGCATGTAAAGAATAAAATTGGGTTAAATCTATGAATGAAGAATTGGACCAAATTGAAAAAAATCAAACTTGGGAACTAGTTCCAAGAACAAAAAACAAAAATGTCATTGGAACTAAATGGGTGTATAAAAACAAAATGAATGAGAATGGGAAAGTAATAAGTCTCAACGCCATATTGGTCTATAAAGGATATGCTCAGGTTGAAGGAGTAGACTATGAATAAACCTTTGCACCTGTGGCTAGATTGGAGGTAATCAGGATGTTCCTAGCTTTCTCCAGCTACAAAAAATTTAAAGTATACCAAATGGATGTCAAGTCAACATTTCTCAATGGAAACTTAGAAGAGGAAGTCTATATTGAGCAACCAAAAGATTCAAATTAACTAACAAAGGAGACTATGTCTGTAAATTAAATAAAGCACTCCATGGGCTAAAACAAGCACCCAGAGCATGGTATGCAAGGCAAGATTCTTACTTACAAAAACAAGGCCTCAAAAGGGGATCAACATAAAACAATATTTACTGTAAAATTGATGGTAATAACATGATTATTATGGAAGTATATGTTGATGATATTATATTTGGTAGTGATGATGAAAAAATGAGTAAGGAATTTTCTAGGATGATGCAGCAAGAATTTGAAATGTCTTTGCTTGGTGAACTGAATTTCTTTCTAGAACTACAAATAATACAGTCCATAAAATGAGTCTTTATACATCAGTCTAAGTATGTTAAACATATGCTTAAGAGATTCCAGTTAGAGGATTGAAAACTTTTTAGTACACCTATGACAGTTGGATGCAAACTAAGGAAGGATGATGAGTCCAAAGATGTAGATCCAAAACACTACAAATCAATGATTGGGAGTTTACTCTATGTAATAGCTTCCAGAATTGATGTCAAGAAAGTTGTTGGTATGGTGTCTAGATTCTAAGAATCACCAAAGGAGAGCCATGTTCAAGCTGTAAAAAGAATCTTTATGTATTTGAAAGAAACCATATTTCTTGTTTTGTGGTACCCTATCAAGGATTCATTCACTTTAAAATCCTATTCAGATGTTGATTGGGAAGGTAGTATAGATGACATAAAAAGTACAAGTGGAGGAGCATTATTTTTGGGAGAATCACTGGTAGCTTGGATAAGCAAGAAACACTCCTCAATTTCACTGTCTATCATTGAAGTTGAGTATATTGCAGCAGCAGAATGTTGCACACAAGTGGAGTGGATGAAACAAACCCTACAAGACATCAAAATAGTATTTGAAGAACCTACTATTATCCATTGTGATAATACAAGCACTATAAGTCTCTCTAAGAACCCTATCCAACACTCAAAATCGAAACACATTCCCATAAAGTACCACTATCTAAGAGATTAGGCCGAAAATAAGAACATTATATTGGAATATGTTCCAACACAAGAATAGGTGGCACATATTTTCACAAAACCCTTGAGCAAGGATGTATTTGAATATCTCAGGAAAAAGATGGGAGTAATCTTTCTTCCAACCTAAATCTCTCAAAATAAATAAAAATGCACCAATTGGCACCAAATCAGGGGGAGACATCAATCAATGTCAGAAGGAGTCATTCAGTTATGACAAGAAAAGTATGATTGTAGGAGGATTTACCAATGGACAAGACTCATATAAGAATTATTTAGAAAGACAGATCATAGAAGGATAAATCCTTTTCCATTGATGTTAAAGGGGCAAAGTAACTTCAGAGGACAGAAGCATCATCATAGGGGGAGACTATGTATGAAGTTTGTGAGTTGCCATCAATGACAAAGGGGGACATTGTTGGACATAGTGTCATTGATGTATTGTCATTGATGTCAATAGTCGATATCATTGATGTGATGATAAGTTGAGATAAAAGCTCAGGAGGGTTAGAAAATGAAGATCAAATATCAGAAGAGATGGCATAATGAAATTCAGAAGAATCATTGGAGGACTAGTCAACAGTATATAATGACTGATGTCAAAGAGTTGTACGATATGAAAAGATTAAAGATCAGTAGAGTTAACGAATGAAGATCAATTCTCAGAAGGTATGGTGCGATGAAACTCAGATCAAATCAAGACCGTTGATGCGCAATCGCCATATAAACAACAAGGATGAATTGCAGAGAGTGAAAGAAGAATTAAACTACTCGCTGGTTACAATCCCACAATTGGTCTAGATCGTCAGATCTCATAAACTCAAACATCTATGACTGTGGTTGATCCAAAAAATGATCATATTAAGTCATATTAAGTCATGACTGTCAGATCTGCAATCGCCAAATATACGACAGGGATAGATTGCAGAGATTGAAAGGATAATTAAACATCGTGCTATTTCCAACCCTGCAATTAGTGAGGACTGTCAGATTTTATAGATTCAAAGGTCAACGAATGTGGTTGACTCACCAACAACGCAAAACTTCAAATTGTGGAGTTTGTGTGTCGAGTTAAATCACTCACAAGTTGTGATTCCACAATCATCGTCAACCGTTGATCTGCTTCGAGTGTTTTCATAACCATTGGATATTTTTAAAGTGGAAGGATAGGATAAGTGGGGCAAAAGTTGAGAATTTGATTATCCAAATACCCATCAGCAGTCAGATCAAACATGAATTCTCGTCAACCGTCAGATCATCTTAAAGTGGAAGGATAGGATAAGTGGGGATAAAGGGTTGAGAATTTGATTATCCGAATACCCGTCAGCCGTTGGATCAAACCCGAATTCCCATCAACCATCATATCATTCTCGAGTGGAAGGATGGGATAAGCGAGGTAAGATATGAGATCTCATTTATGCGAATTTTTGTTAGCCGTTGGATCATTCTAAGTGGAAGGACAGGATAAACTATAAGAGTTGCATCGTAGATATATCGAGCCGTTGATCTAAAATCCTGATCAAATGAACATCATTCACTTCGAGTATAAAGATATGAGGAGATTACTCTCTGGAAAAATCTCACTTCAAAATTTTAAGTTTGAGATTTGAAATTCTCGAAGACCGGAGACCCGGAGAGCCGAAATAAATTCTTGACTGCTAGATCATCTAAAGTAATCCTCAACCGTCCAATTCAAGAGGACATGTGATAGACCATGGTGGAAGACCACGTCAACAAATACATATGGAAGATTGCGGCAACAAACCTCATCAACAAGGACATGTGGCAGACCACATCGACAAGAACATATGGTAGACCATGTCAGCAAAGGACATATGGAAGATCACGTCAACAGACCTCGTCAGCAAGGACATGTGGTAGACCATGTCGGTAAGAACATGTGGCAGGCCACATCAGCAAAGGGCATATGGGAGACAACGCCAAAAAGGATATGAGTCGTCCGATATGAAATATCACTTCGGGTGTATTCTCAACCGTTGATCATAGTACAGTGGAAGGATAGTGTAAGTTGAAATAGTCGAAGTCTCGGAGTAAACTATGGTCAGCCATCCCAATGCTTGATTAAGTCCTAGTCGTTGGATTAAGAAGTGAAAGGATGAGTGTAAGGATCAAATATGACCATTGATATGGTTCCGTGAAATAAACCGTCCGATCTGATTCAAAGGTTTGAAAATTTGAAATCTTGAAATTTCGAAGGGCAAAGTTCCATCAGTCGTCCATCTCATCCGAATATTGAATCGTGACCGTTGATTTAATAAGATCTCAAGCACTCATTTGGCCTAGCGTTTGGTCACCGTCGTTGGTCATATGATATAAGATATCTAAATGACAATATAATATGTCATTGTAATTGTTAAGCCCGTGGTTCGGTAACACTCGGTCACATGTAATGGTTTGAACGAAGCGCCTCCGCAGAATTTGGTTTTTGTGAAAATAACAGAGATTCATGATCGAGTTTAATGGATGAAATTGATTCATATGTGATCAATTAACGAAAATCGTTCACAGTAAAAATAATAATCAATGATTATGGTTAAGTTAAATAAAGAGGTGTGATGGTTCAAAACCAAGGGACATAGTGTATCACTCTCACACTATTTTGAAGAATATATAAAAAAGGAAGAGTGTTGAGAAGAAAAGTGTCTCTGTAGTCTGAATCAGAGAATATATTAAAACAGAGAAGCAGAGAGAGATGTAGTAAAATACCTGGTACACAAGTTTTAATATATTCGGGATCGATTTTAATATATTAAAGATTCGGGATCAATTTTAATGGATGAAATTGATCCAGATGTGATCAATTTATGAAAAGACTTCACAGTAAAAATAATAATCAATGATTATGGTTAAGTTAAACAAAGAGGTGCAATGGTTCAAAACCAAGGGACATAGTGTATCACTCTCACACCATTTTGAAGAATATATAAACAAGGAAGAGTGTTGAGAAGAAAAGTGTCTCTGTAGTCCGAATCAGAGAATATATTAAAACAAAGAAGCAGAGAGAGATGCAGTAAAATACCCGATACACAAGTTTGTCCAGATTCAGAAAATCAAGGGTGGTTGGGTTGTGCAAGGGCAGGTTGGTGCCTGCAGAGGGAGTTGGCGCTGGTGAATAAGGGTGTGGGTGCATCCTGATCATTTGGTGTTGATCGAAAAGGAATAATATATTCCTTCTATGTAACATGTAAAACAAATTTTGCATTTATTAGAAAAGCATTTGTGGTTTTTCCCATTTGGGTTCCACGATAAATATTGTGTCAAAATTATGTTTGCATAAATAAAATAAAATTGATAAAATTATTGTGTCACTGATTCACCCCCACCCCCTCTCAGTGACAACATCTGATCCTTCAATCCTCTCAAAGCAACAACGATAAAGGTTGAGTTAGAGAAACTCATCAAAGTTGGTTTCATCGATTATGTGCAATTGATGAAATGGGTGTCGAACCCTATTTTGGTCAATAAGAACCAAGGTATGATCCATGTATGTATGCACTTTCGTGACCTAAACAAAGATTTCCCGAAATAAAATTTTCCAACCCCATTTATTGACTAGATTGTTGATGAATGTGCAGGTTGTGAGGTATTTTCTTTTATGGATGGTTTTTCTGGGTACAATCAAATTCAGATCAAGCTCGAAGACCAACATAAATGACTTTTAATTGTCCTTGGGGTACATTTGCGTACAAAAAAATGCCTTTTGTCCTTAAGAATGATGGAGCCACTTTTCAATGGGCCATGTCATTTGATTTCCACGAAATCAAACACATAGTTGAGGCATATCTTGATGATTTGGCATCACGTTCTTGTAAGATATCCGATCATCCCGCCCATTTACGACTTATCTTTGAGAGGTGTCACTACTATCATATTGTCCTGAATCCAAACAATTGTAGTTTTTTTTTTTGACATCGGGATGCTTGTTAGGTTTTATCCTGTCAACTAGAGGGATCATGGTTGATCCTATGAAGGTTGAGGCAATAGTTCAATTGTCTCCCCCGCGCACAATCCACCAGCTTCAAAGTCTATAATGGAAAGCCAATTTTCTTCAGGGTTTTGTTGCTAACTATGCCGAGATTACTAAAGGGTTCATGCGTCTCTTGAAAAAAGGGGTCCCATTCTATTGGGATGAAGTGAATCAACGCTCTTTTGAAGCGTTGAAGCGTGCTATGACTTCTTCCCCTTTGCTTAATCCTCCATAATATGGAAAGGATTTATTGTTGTATTTGGCTGCCACAGAGTCTACTATCGGCATGGTCTTGGTTCAAGAGGATGACGTGCTCGAAGAGCATGTTATATACTATCTTAGCTGAGGCATAGTTGGACTAGAACTCAACTACACACATGTTGAGAAACTTGCATTGGCAGTTGTTCATGCTATCCAATGGTTCCGTCATTACATCTTACTTCACAAGACCACCATCGTAGCTTTCGTCAACCATTTTAAATATGTGTTAACATGGAGGGTCATCGGTAGGAAAATCAGTAGATGGATAGTCATCCTGCAAGAATTTGATTTGGATTTTGTTTCAGAGAAATCTAAAAAGTCCCTGGTCTTTGTTGAACTAATCTTAGAACTTCCGATCGAGAGTGGTAATATTTTTCCCAAAGAGTCACCGATCAACGAAGATATTTTTCTTATTGCATCTTTGGACCCTTGGTATGGATATATACTTGTGTATATTCAGAATTTGAAGTGCCCATTTTCTACTTATAGCGTTGAGCATTGAAAAATGCGCCATCAAGTGCATAAATATTTTATCCTTGATGATACTTTATATTGTCAAGGAGTGGATTTCATTCTCCATCGATGCCTCACTCACGAGGAGGCAAAATTTGTTTTAAACAACTGTCACACTAGAGCATGTGGTGGTCACCTGTCTGGGTTGGAAACAACCTAAAAGATTCTTCACGCTGGATACTTTTAGCCCTCATTAATCAAAGATTGTGTAGATAAAATCAAGAAGTGTCACCTGTGTCAGATCTTCTCTCAGAAGATGTGGGCACACCCAGCTCCCATGTTCCTATTTATTGTTGTTTTCCCCTTCAACAAGTTAGGGATTGATTTCACTACATGTCACCCTTGTCAGCTAGGGGGAATCATTATATCATCATAGCAGTAGACTACTTTACTAAGTGGGTCGAAGCTATGCTGACATTCAATACTAACGGGGAAATGTCTGCCCTTTTCATTTTTAACCAGATTGTAGCCAGGTTCAATGTTCCTAAGGAGATTGTCACATATCATGGAAATCAATTCCAAAACAAAATGATGTCTGAATTAACATAAAAAAAAGGATTTAAACATGAGCATTCATCACCTTACTACCCATAGGTGAATGGTCAGGTAGAGGTTATTAATAAGTCTCTCAAGACTATTATTCAATGAACAATTAATTCGGCCAAGTCAAATTGTCATTTGATGGTGTACTCGATACTTTGGGCTTATCGAACTTCAATCAAGAATGCTACTGATTTTTCTCCTTTCCAACTCGTCTACGGGCTGGAGGCAGTTTTTCCCATAGAATTACAAATCCCTTCTCTTAAGTTGGCAGTGGAATTACTGCACCAATTGAAGAGCATATTTTATATCCCGAGTAGCTCGATGAGCAACGTCGAGATGCAACCTTGGCCAGTGAGGCACACAAACAATGCGTCAAGTGTTAGTATGATTGGTCTATCCACCCTCAGATTTTATCCGAAGGTGATCTTGTCCTATTCTACGACCAAGATAGAGATCCCTTGGGGGAAGGAAATTTCAAACCCATGTGGTTCAGACCATTCATTGTTAAGAAAGTATTTGAAAAGGGTGCTTATCAACTGGTTTATTTTGAGGGTAACGCTTTATCAGAGCCTAGAAATGGGATCTACCTTATGAAGTATTACACTTAGGTCAGTCGCCTGAGCGCGAATTCTTATATATTTGTGTAGCTTTATTTATACAGTCTTGTCTTTTTTCTATGGACGTGTAGTTTATTGTATTTCTTTTCACCGTGGCATATGTCAAGTGAATCTGAAGTCTATGTTGGGTTCGTAGACAGTGCTAGCCAACAAAATCGAAGTCTTTCTTCTGCAACTTGGGTTATTTTCACACCTTTTGGTCAGTTGATGTCTTCTGGAGGTATTTGTCTAGGCAAAGCAACCAACAATTTTATTGAGTACAGTGTCGTAATAGAATTACTATGTGATGCCTTGTCACATGGTATTTCTCACCTCCGGGTTTATCTAGATGCTCAACTGGTCGTGTCTTAGTTAAATGGGGTATACCATGTATATGATCTCACCCTTCATCTACGATTCCTTAGGGTACATCTCTTAGAATTTTATTTTGATTATATTACTTATATTCATGTTTCTAGGAGATCTAATCAACTAACTGATACATTAGCTAATCAAGTATTAGATTGGCACATTGCTCACACATAAAGTAAAAACACACACATACATGCACATGTAAATAAATTTGTACAAAATGTTTATCCATAAGACAAAAAAGATGTATATATAATAATATGTCCCAAAAAATAGTGTCATGAGTACAAAGTGGGCCATAAAGCCTCAAATAGAGCTGGTATACATCGTTGGGCTCAAGCCCTCACTACAAAGTAAAAAATTTCCCTCAACACATGTGTGGTCCAATACTAACTATGGTCTAGGCCTATTGACCCTACTATAATGATCTATGACATTCGAAATACTCTGGAACAACTAGACCCAAGTCTTGGGCACCCCTACAACATGTGGCTGCATAGCCAAGGGAAGGTTTTCTATCTCTTCCATCAACATTGCACGAGTGAGAGCTGTCAGGTTCCTCTCTACTCATCCAAGTACTCTCTCAGCCACTCCGAATGGGGGTCCTCCTGTAGCTATTGGTCCTCCTACTCTTGTTGGTCTGACATCTTCTCAAGGACGACACCTGGTCTTGGCGAATTCAATTGGTTTCACTGGTCACACATATGTATATAACAAATCATTGAGTTAGTACTTTGACATTACCACAAAAAGGATAAATATTTTAAAAATTAAATAACTTTAAAATGTGTTTACCTATATCTTCTTGCTTCTCACTAGGGGGCATGGGCATATCGGTATCCCTCAGGAAACTTATCCCTGCATAAGGATAATCCTCTATCACAACAATATGATAGATCCACCAGTCAAAAAATTTGTGCACCCAAGTCTTGGGCACCCCTACAACATGTGGCTGCATAGCCAGGGGGAGGTTTTCTATCTCTTCCATCAACACTGCACGAGTGAGAGCTGTCAGGTTCCTCTCTACTCATCCAAGTACTCTCTCAGCCACTCCGAATGGGGGTCCTCCTGTAGCTATTGGTCCTCCTACTCTTGTTGGTCTGACATCTTCTCAAGGATGACACCTGGTCTTGGCGAATTCAATTGGTTGCACTGGTCACACATATGTATATAACAAATCATTGAGTTAGTACTTTGACATTACCACAAAAAGGATAAATATTTTAAAAATTAAATAACTTTAAAATGTGTTTACCTATATCTTCTTGCTTCTCACTAGGGGGCATGGGCATATCGGTATCACTCAGGAAACTTATCCCTGCATAAGGATAATCCTCTATCACAACAATATGATAGATCCACCAGTCAAAAAATTTGCGTCAAAGGCCTCTTGGAATCTCCCTGCACCTTGTCTAGGAAACAAAGCTTACCACCTACATAATTCCATAAAGGAGGCAATATGGCCTCGTACTGTCTCCCTCATGCTAATGCTTGGAAATCTCTCGAAAAAGAAAGCGTACAATACAGTCTCAAACCCAAATTTCTTTTTCATTCTTCTTCAACAGTCAGTTAGATTTTTCTTCATGCATGTGAGCATGGTAGTGCTCCATTCGAAAATAGTGGCATCTAGAAACTGAACTGCACAATGCATATGTGCACGGGGATCTTGATGAAGTGTTGCGGATCCTGTGATCCTCCCAATCATGAAGAGTACTATCTGAATACTGAGGCTAGTGATTTTATGTATTGGCACTTGAGATCCTACTTTCTCAGTACCAACCTTACAATACATCCCAGTGTAGTCCTCTATTTTGTACAGTCCTGGAGGAAAGGTCCTCAAGTTGACTGGTTCCCCCCTCTTGGAGAGGTCAGTCAAAAATTAAATTTCCTCTATCGTCAAAGTCAATGATTGACCCTCTAGCATAAAATCCTCTACATATGGATGTCAATACTCTATCAAGTGGTTCAGTAATCTGGGTTGTGCCCTCGTAAATGGACACTGAAAATTTTTCCACATACCACACTGTTTAAGCATGGAAATGTCCCCTGGATCCTCCTCTACCAAGACATCTAGTTATTCATGTTCCCTTTCCCGCCAATGCACATACATCCTGTTGCAAAAAAAATAAAATGATGAGGTTAGCTCCTTGTTTAACTTTTTTTTGAAAGTTAAAAAATATGTACGTGGGTTGTCTTTAATACAATCACATATGTATGGGGGCTAGGTGTTAATTTTCCCACGTACATACACGTGTTGGTCATTGAAAACCCATGTACACACAAGCTCGACCCTTTTACAAGGGAGTGCGCCCTCCAAACAATAAATTACGCAATAATTAATGGATGAAAATGAAAGGAAAGGTCATTTGTACTTACTTGGTTCAGGTGTGAGGATCTTTCATCTACCATAGCTCCTTGAATTCATGTTTTGAGGAAGATGGTTTTTTGACCTTTTGGTTATTTTCCAAATTGAAATGGTTAAAATGAATTGTCCACCCTTATTTATAGAATTTTTTGGCCCTTTTTACCCTAATTTGGTCCTCTTTTTCCCTTTTTTTTGGCTCAACAACTACTTGAGTTCCTTTTTGATAGATATTTGGGTCGTTCTAATGAAATTTTTCTTTTGGTTTGGTGTTTTCTTGAGACGGGTTACACTTATATGATCCCATGGTAAAATTCATTTTTCAACATTTGCATATAGGTTAGGTTTTCACCACCCTGCATTTTGCATATTGTTGACTTCTTCGCTTTGCCATAGGATCGATCCCACGGAAGTGCAACATAGAACCTCCTCTTCTTCTTTGGAAGTGTTGTAATTAGGTGGTAGAGACTTCCTCTACATGGATGTCCTAAATAGATCCTTTGCTTCATTTTGGTGTCCATGCTGTGATTTTTCTCCATAGGCTTGGGAGTCCTTTTATCCCTACCATGATTATATTTTGAAGCCCCATTCTTCTTCATATTTCCTAGCTCTTACCCAAGGGACTCCCCATGAAAATATTTTGTTGTCTTTCAGGCTCTCTTAAACTTTGGCTAACGAGAGATTATTTATTCTTTTCTATCTCGTATGAATTACTTAAGAAAATAATCCCTTTGGAAGCAACATCTAATGAGAAGATTACAGAGCTTACCTTCTCTAAAATTGTAAAACTTAATATGAAAGGAGTCATATTGTTTCATACTTAATTGCATCGCATGTCTCATCCTTACATATTTGGACTAATGCTGACTTCATGTTGCTATTAACTGAACCTTCAAAGCATTCCTTAAATGCAAGACTTGTAGCATTTTTTTCCCATTGTAATCTGACACCTTGACCCATGGAGGAATTTTCTCGAGTTTCCTTATCCTACACATGTCTCCTTGCATTGAGAATTAGTATGTTCCATGCACTTGAAACTAGTTTTCTTTCCCACGACACTCATTCCTCCTTTGCAACGTAACATTCTTTTATTCTTTTTCAAGCTTGTTCATTTTTTTTGAAAAAAGACAAAAAAAAAAATATTTCAAAAAGAGGGGACGCGATATACTTTCTCTTTTTTCGGCAGCAAGATAGTCGCCCTTGGAAAAATCACATCCTTCCATTTGTTTTCCAAGAATTTGGATCTAGTATGACCTTAATAAGTTGTTCTTGTTACATAGAGTTGTATCCTCCTCCCTTTGGTTGTTCTTCCAAACATATGGAGAGTTTTTGGTGCCTCCTGTATCACAAAATTATGTCAATATTACTCTACCTGAGTCTCATCATTTTGTCATTATTTTATCCAAGGGAAGCTTTATCCAACCCGAGACGACCATTTTGTAGTTTATATCTTGACTTTCATGAGTCATCCATCCCGAGAGTCCAATCAAGTTCAGATTCAAAATCAATGAAGTTTTGCACCTGATGAACGAGATCCTCTAGTATTTCCCCGATGACATGTGGAAGACCTCAGGGTAGTGAGTATCACACTCATATTGTACTCCTACCTGAGATTTTGAAGATCTTGAAGTTTTTTCTCAAGCAATGAAGTCCTCATCTCCAGCCACAAGCATCAATGATTCTTGAATATGTGTATCATTTTATAATTGTACATCTTCAAATGATATTAAGATGTAGATCCGTTGTGTATTATTCACGGCGTCATTTTATATGCAAATTTTGTCTAATATTTGTATGTGACATGGATCTTCAGTGTACTTGATTGGCATCCATGCTTAGTTTATCTCGAGCATGGGTATGCCTTCCTTAGAGAGATTATCATTATTTTTGTAGATGACATGCTCACAAACACTCATCTCGGGCTCACTCGACTCACTTCCTTCGCATTGTGTAAAGATTTGGTAATGTATTTCGACCATCAATTGCTCTTCTGACCTCACACATTAGGGGGAATATTTTATAGTCCAAAAATTCCTTATATGTTCATACAATACATTGGCATTTCCACTTACAAACTTTGTCAAAATACTGTTGAGGCTTCCTCTTAAAAAACCATTTTTTGGATAATGTATGCGCCCTGCTACACTGATAGCTTGCGTACACATGCATGCTACATGCTAGTGAGCATGTGTACATACGTGATTTTCATGCTAGTTACCCCACGTTTACCTCCAAAAGGTGAAAAAAATATAAAATTGCATGAAATTAAGTGGAGTTTACGAGCTATAGAGGGTTTCCTAACCATTTACCCCTTGTAGCCAATCCCCAAACCAAATAACCATTTTTTTATCATATAAAAAGAGGTCTTGGAGTGTCATTTAGGGAGACAAGTAAGAGAATAAGAAAACTCTACCAAAATCCCTTCCCCTTCTTCGCACAAGATTTGCATCATATTCTGAGTTTTGGCCTCATCCTTCGCCTCTAGCCCCTTCTCCTTATGCAACCCTTCCTCATTCCCTAGGTGATAAGTTGTTTGTGAGAAGATAATGTGGGATTGATGCACTTGGAGCCATGATAGAGGAGCCTAGACCTGGTTCATGGAGTGATTGTCGATAAAGGTTGTAATCCTTTTTATCTTAAAATTGAATAAAAGAGTTCATTCTTGTCCCAAAAAACTATGTCTACATGATTTTGTTGATTCATGCATTTATATCTATGTGTTGGCCCTCGACCAAGTTTTGAGGAAACCTTGGTCAGGTTTGGACCACCTTTTAGTCTTCGACGCGAGGATCGAAGATGGAGCGCCATGGCGAAGCTGAGATCATGGATCTCACTTGTTTTACAGGCTATCTGGACCTAACAAGGGGTTCATTAGGGTTTTGTAATGGGTTATGGGATGTCGGCCCATGGGTTTACCCATGTTTAGGCCTTTTTGTAAGGAAATGTAAAAGTATAAATAGATAATAATGTATGGTAGAAGACACACTTAGGAGAGACTTAGAGAGTGAAGTCTAAGTGGCTAAGTGCAGTAGTTTTGGGTTGCTTTGTGCAAAAAATTGTGTATGTAAGGCTCTGTGCTTGATAGAGAAGTTGGCTTTGTGTCGTGACCTAGTTTTGGGAAGGAGGATCTGGTGCTCAGTGCACAGATCTCCTCTCCTCTGCGAAGCTTGGCTTTGTGGCTTAGTGAACGGGAGTAGATGAATGTAAGAGATTGAAGAATAATAAAGAATATGAAGAAATTGGTGGATGTAGTCCCACACTGGGGTGAACCATGTATATCTTATGTCTTTGGTGTGCTTTGTGCTATGTGTGTTTGTCATTTATCTTCTTAGTGCTTTTATTATTATGTATAATTGAGAGATATGATGTTTCTTAGTGATTTACTTGTGCTTTATGAATGCATGCTAGATATAACTCAGTGTTATGTGCTAAATGATTGGAGTATCTTTATTGTTACTGCGTCGATCTATCTTAGGGTTTTTTTCTGCTATGTTAATGAAGCTAACGAGTTAATGAATATCATCTTGTAGTGTTAATAAAATACTTTGCGAAGTGTTTCCATAACAGATCTATGTCCCAACTTGGTTACAGACACCTGAGTCCTGTAACTACCCCTTCTCCTACCTTGGGCAAGACTTCACCTACTTCGCAGGTGTTTTCGAAAGGGCCAGTAGTTAGGGTTTTGTTGGTGCGTTGTTGAAGCGTTGAACCCTGGGTCTACCCCTATGCCAACAAATGGTTCTGTTGCTGGGACCTGAAACTGTGATTGCTAGGAATTGAAGCTTTGTGCATAGATCTATTGTTGAAGTGCATAGTCTTCTACTTGACTTGCGAAGATTTGTGCTAAGAAAGAAATCTGATCTGAAGAAAAGAGGTAAATCTTTGTGCTTTGATAAGAGTAAGATAAGTGAAATTTTTTGTTTCTAAAGCATGAACTTAAGTATGTTTAATAGATTTTTTCCTAGTCTAAAAGCTAGGGCGCAGTTGGAAGAGAGATTTGATCTAAGTAAAGCTAATATAAATAAAGAAAGATATGTTATTCCTATGCATAGGGATATTTTTTGGACTAATAAGTGGATGTAGGAACCTAAAAAGAATTTTTGCAGATTGCAGATCCAACACTGTGATCCTAGTGTGTAGTACATAAGAGGTTGTGGAACGTTTAAAATAAAGAGAGGATTGACACTATGTTATAACTGTATAAGACCGAGACATATTTCTAAGGAACTCCCTAGTATAGGTCCTATTTGTCTTTGTTGTAAAATTGTTGGCCATGAGGTTGAGGATTGTCAAAAGATGATTGCTAAAGTTGAAAGGATGAACATGAGACAAGAAAACTATCAAGAGACTAAGAATTTGAAGTCATTAAGTTTGTTGAGAACAATACCCATTCCCCACTCTTGTTAGGAAAGACTTGGATTGAGAAAGATCAGATCAGAAGGAAAGCAAAGGAATAAGATGTAGAAAAGAAAAAGAAAGAAATAAGGGATTTCATAGCCATAATAATAGACCGACTAATAGAAGAAAAAGTATATAAGTCGAAGCAACAAAAGGTAAGAGAATTATATAGCAATATTGAAAGAATGAAAGAAGGTTTGAAGGACCTATCCATGCAAGAAAGAAGAATACCCACCCTGGAATTAATAATAGAAGAGATATCGAACCTTTTGAGAGCACATCAGCAGTGCGAAGTCACTACACTAGGATAGGGTAAGAATAAGAATGAAAAGAGGATTCCAAAAATAGTTAGAGAAACTCAAATCACAGGAAAGAAGGAAAGGAATCTCAATAAGAAGAAATCCAAGTTAGAAAATCTACAAGAAGCTATAGAGAACAGATGGAATACTTCGTGGGAGTCAGGTCTGCAGGACTTGAACCTCCCCGGAACAACATAACCATGTATAATGGGACTTTGCCCTAGCGAAGCTATATGACCGTTGGAGGCACCCCTCCCGTTAGAACGACGCTCCAAAATGGCTAGAAAACACGTTTATGGGTGGATGGACCGCTTTTGGGACATTGAGACCACTCCATAACGGACAGATTCACATTGATGGAAGCATTCTTACCCGTTTGAAGAATCCATTACGACGCTCGCTTATTTAACCCATTGGTCACTGCACCAGGACCACATTTTTCCACCCATGAATTAAATGAGCTAATAGAGAACTTATTGTGCGTCGAACTATGATTTCATAATCCAGACATTGCCATATGTTTGTCTACCCCGCCTGTCTGTTCGCCTACCCCGACCTACCTATTTAAAAGTGAGAATGTCGGGCGAACGCACTGAGTTAGAGAATTCCATCGAGGAGGTTCTTAAAATTTTTATGGATGATAGAGCTATGTATGAAGGTATCCAGGAATCTTCGACCAGGGGAATACAATCTTCCCCTTTGTTTGGATGACATTCAGGCTGTACTAACCCCGCGACTGAACAACAAAGTAAGCATCACAACGATCTGGCTAACGCGAAGTAGATCCCATCAATCTTACTCGATTATATTCCATTTTTGTCTAGTGCGGTTAACCATGACAACATTCCATGAGACTATGAGTACACTATGATCACTGTGTACATTTTGAAGGGAATATGCGTAGTCGGGAGCCAGTTGGGACAAATCCTGCTACTAAAGAACAACGACTTCAACCTTGGAGATAGAAAGAACTACTCTATTCTAGCACCCCACAAATACTTGATGAATTCAATTGGGAAGAGTCCTAGCATTATCTCCCAGCCATAGATTAAGGAGCTAGCGTAGTCCACTGTGCTCAACGTGATGAAAATTCCCCATTTTGGCCACCACCAGGAGGTTAATGCTTGCATTAAACTCCTCTTGTCATGCTACCATTATGGATACCTGTGGCTCAACCAAAAGATTACTATGGATCCTATGTTGATCCACTTGATTATAGGATTAAGCATGAAGGGACCTGACCTTCCACAATTTTACCCAGGGAAGGCCTTGGACCGCTCCCTTTCACAACGCATTAAGGAAGAATATGGAGAAATTGAAAAAGGAAAGTGAGGCTACAAGGTAACCTCTATCCAGGATGGTGTAGTGCATAAGAATATAACAACAATAGAGCTCAAAGAATCAATCACACACATAACAACAGATGTACGTGGTTCACTCTCTCTCTAGGGCTATGTCCACAGAATTGTGCTTATGATATATTAAGATAAAGCTTACAGTTTTAATCTGCACTCTTGGCCAACAGATCCCTTCTCTTCTCTCTCTCCTTCTCCCCTTCCTGCACACCCAGATGCAAGACTTGATCTTCACACCCAGCTAAAGATCTTACAATACCAGAAGGCTCTCTCTCACAACACTTCTCTCACCCCTAATACAATATTCTCCCAATGAACAATAATCAATAACAAGGCAAAGCCACAGTACCAACCCGACCTAGGTCCTCTCGACCTCTATTTATACATTATAATCCCTCACCGACAGCCTCAGGTCGAAACCTAGGTGTCAAAAACCCTAATTACCAAAACCTTAGGTGTCTACAACCCTAGGTCAACTTGACCCATTCGTTCCGGGCTTCGCCAACCTATATTTCCTTATTCATCTAGAAATGCTCCAAGTCATATAATGCTATCTTTTTCCACTTATTGAGTCATCCTTAGTCCATATTCCTTGCTGATCTATCATCGTCGATCTCTGCATCCAATGGCTTGATTTTCTGCACTTCTCTCCATCTTTTATGTTCTTTTGCTCACTTCGACCCAGTGACAGTCATTGTTTCTCCCGTGAAGCTCACTTTTTACCTTTTCTTCCTCGTTATTCGCTTCCTTCCATAACCAAGGGTCAATAGGCCCCCAACACTCACCTGTGACTCATCCCGAGGCACTTGAGATCTGATCCTCTTGTTTTACTTCGACTTTCGACTGCGCAGTGCAACCCTTGATTTCTACTTTATGCCTCATTTCCATCCTTATGTAGACCGTCTTTTCTATTTCTAGTACCCAGTTTCAACTGCACTTGGTACCTAGACCCTTTTCTTCTTGATTCTAGTGAGAATTGCAAGGCAGCTGGTTGTCATAGTACAACTTCAATTGACTCCCATCACCAAGCCTTCCTTCCAGTCTCCTTTCAATGTCTTCAGCTGCACAGATCCTCCTTCTGTAACATAGGAAATCTCATATGGTCCTAGCCAATGTGTTCTGAACTTCCCAGGGTGTTTGATAAACTTACTGTCATATACTAGTACTAAATCACCTTTCCTAAATATCTTCTTCTTGATGTGTTGGTCATGATAGGCCTTTTCTCGTTCCTTCTGAATTTGCTGATGGAATCCTGCAATGAATCATTCTTCTTCTAGTTCGACCAACTGTGCTAAACTCTCATGAATAACGATAGTATCATCCATGTCTATAAATGTATCAATTCTTAAGCTTGGTACCAAGTACTCCATTGGGACAACAGCTTCAAGACCATAAACCAACTTGAAAGGGGTCTGCATTTTTAATTTCTTGCAAGTGGTTCTATAAGCCCAAAGTACTGTTGGTACTCTTAAATCCCAGTCATCCTTGTTCACACTGCAAATCTTTGTCAATGTTGTCTCCAAGATCTTGTTTAATGCTTCAACCGTTCCATTCTCTTGTGGATGATAAGGTGTACTCTTCTGATGGTGGACTGCAAATTCTTCAGTCAGGGCTTCAACTGTCTTATTGGTGAAGTGTGTACCTTGATCACTCACAAGGACAATAGGGCATCCAAACCTGGTTATTATGTCATCAAATATAAAACGTGTAGTTGTAGTTTCACTATAGTCCTTGACTACTCTTTCTTCGGCCCATCTAGTCAGGTATTATGTCGCAGTGATAATATACCTTGCTCCGGTGTGCTTCCCTGGTGGGTTTATAGGTCCCATGAAGTCAATGGCCCATTTTTCAAATGCTTGTAGGGTCATCTATGGTGATAACGGCATATCATCTCTTCAGGATGGTTTTCCAACTCCCTGGCATACATTGCATGCTCTGGCATATTCTTTAGCATCTCTGTGTAACGTAGGTCACCAAAGGCTAGCTCGCAGAACCTTCTACGCAGTTATTTTTCCTGCGTAATGTCCTCCTGCAATGCCTTCATGAGCTTCTTCGAGGATCATAGGGTGTTCTACCTCCATCACACATATTCTTAGGATCTCATCAGGTCCCATTTTATATAGCTGACCAACTATCAGTGACAAATCTGCACAACGCACCACTAGTTGTTTCTTCTTCGGAATTCTGTACTTAGCTGGAGCCCTTCTTGTTGACAGGAACTGGACTATGTCTGCGAAGTGGTCATCAATCTTTCTAATGGTGAGCAGTTGTGCATCCGTTAGTGTATCCTCCAAATTGGTAGGTTCTTCTCCATGCTTCAACCTCGACAGGTGGTCTGGGCCCTTATTCATTCTTCCTGGTTTAACTATGATCTCAAAATCATATTCTTGAAACAGGATAATCCATCTGCAGATTCTCCCCCCCCAACACTAGCTTCCTGACTAGGTACTTCAATGTGGAGTGATCAGTAAACATTTTAAAGTGTCCTCCCAACAAGTAGTGTCATAATTTATGCAATGCATACACCATGGCTAATCCCTCTCTCTCTATAGTAGTGTAATTGATTTCAGCTGTAGATAGTTTTCTGCTGGCAAATGCTAATGGATGGTCAAAGTTCCCTTCTCTAGGTTGTGCTAGTACTACTCCTAATGCAATAGAAGATGCATCAACATGCACATGAAATTCCTTGCTCCAGTCTGGAAAGACTATAATGGGCATAGTCACCATCTTTTGTTTCAGTGTGTCGAAGCTCTGCTGGCATTTGTCTATCCAACCAAATTGATAGTGTTTCTTTAATAACTTCTCCATTGGCGCAGTAATCTGAGCATATCCTTTGATAAATTTCCTGTAATAGCCAGTATGTCCTAGCGCGGTGTGCAATTCTTTGACTGATGTAGGTGGTGGTAAATCAACTATAATTGCAATTTTGGATGGATCCACCAACAATCCTTGCTTGCATAAAATATGACCTAATAATACTCCAAATGGTGAGAAGAAGATGCACTTCCTCAAATTCAAAGCAATCTGACACTGCCTGCATTTATCCAGCATTAGCCTTAGACATTCAATATGATTTTTCAACAAACTAAAAATAGTTCAGTCATCAAAGTATGCTTCTAAAAACTTATGCAAAAATTCTTTGAACACTTCAACTACCACCCTGGAAAATATGGCTGGGGAATTCTTTAGTCCAAATGGCATTACTGTGTATTGGTAGGATCCCCACTCTGTGGAAAACGTGGTCTTATGCTGGTCCTCCTTGGCGATGTGGATATAATGGTATCCTGAAAACCCATCTGTAAAAGAATATACTTCTTGGCCTCCCACATTATCCAGCACTTCGTCTGTGAAAGGTGTAGGGAAAGGATCATGTAGACAAGCATCATTGATCAGGGGATCAAATTTTGCTCAAATTCAAAGTGTTTGGAATGCGACGAAAATAGTGTCATTGTGTCTGTCTCGTCTTCCTGATTCCGATGGTATATTTACTTTCTCAAACGGAGTCCGTATGGAGAAGATATCGCAATCTGTTCGTCAAGCCAAACAGGCAAAAAGTTTTAATGCTGACTGTACCTGTCCGTACAGTCTGACGTGGCAGGACCGTACAGACCGTATGATGATGATGTTGCACGTGTTGATTGGTGGACTGTTGGTGAGTCAGATGTTGACACGTGTCCTTGGGTGGCCAATAGTAGGAGGACACGTGGCCCAATCCGTGGGCGCCACATGTCACTCACTGGTTGGCTAAGAAGTTTTATATAAAATGCATTGGAGGCTGCGAGGTTCGACCCCCGGACCTCCCCCCATTGTAACGCCTTCACATAATAGTCTGACCACTACACCTCTGCATGATTATTGTTATATGTATGAATTTTAATACATTTGAATTCATATATTAGTGTATGTGGCGGGGGGGTCGGGCCGGGACTTAGCCCCGACCCGTGGTCGTTTGAACCATTTGTATGTGACCGCATATATATATATATGCCATTTGCGCGTGGAGTTAAAACGTATAGCCTGTGGATTGTAGGTATAATGTGCACGGGGTTTGACATAACCCACGGTTTTTGCATATTACATGTGACCCTAATTCGGAGCGCGGGGAAGTTATACAACGGATTAACCACCTTTTACTTCGCATACGGTCACATGCGCCATACGCCCAGGTGCCGAGGCGGTTAGGGGCTAGCGTGCCCTTAACCGTTCTACGGTTTGCACTGTTTCCGCGGTTGCGCCCGGTGCTGGGTTTTTGTGCTTAAATGAGCGTGTGAGCCAGGTTCAATGGAGGAGGGTGCGAATTGTAGAACCAGAGACAGCAAACATGAAGAGGGAGACTTCCAGGAGGCCTAACTTCTTCGTTTTTCGACCGATTGAGGTGTCAAAAGAGACCAGATAGGGGTTTTGGGACGCTGGGAAGCCATTGGAGCAGTCGGTTTGTCAGGTTGAGCATTGTAAGACATGTTTTTGAGCACTTTGAGCAATTAATAATAATAAACCATTGGAAGCTAGACCAGGAGATGTAGCCCATAAGAGGGGTGAACTCCTTTATCAAATTGTTGTGTTTATGTGCTTATGTTCAATGATTATGCTATTGTCTATGTGTAAATTGCATAATTAATCCTTTTAATTTATGTGTTGCAAACTGATCCTTTTGCTTTAAACACATAAAATTCACTTGCAATAATTTTCAAGTTTTTCAAGTCTTCTTCAATTTTTAGATCAAGTTGGTATCAGAGCACTGGTTTTGAAGACTTGATTGTTTGCAAGTTTTGTTTCTGATGCTCACAAGTTTGAAACTCACAAGAGGAGAAGTTCAACTTGTGGAGCCAAGTTCTTATCCGACAAGGAGGAAGTAGATTCATTCATCGCAAGTTGCAGAGAGACATTCACCAAGCATGGCTCGTGTAGAAAGTCATGAACGTGTTCCGGCTGAAGAAGAAGATCTCAGACAGACTTTCATAGAATTGAGAGATATGATGAAAATCTTGTTGGAACGGAACATAATGTCACAGGGTGAAGGCTCTAACCCTTCAATGCATAAGGGAGGCGGTGGTGACAAGACTCCAGGCGGAAATGGAGGGAATGGTGCTTCTCCACCACCCTCTCCTCCTCCTCCATCATCATCTTCTTCTTCTTCTTATTCTTCTTCTACTAGTTCAAAACATCTTCCGAATGGGCATGGTAAAACTCCTTCGCAAATTCCTTCATTAAAGCTTGATATAAAATTTGAGTTGCCAATTTATAATGGAGAAGTTAACGCTGGAAAGTTAGATAACTGGATACGTCAAATTGAAATATATTCTAGAATACAAAAGATTCAAGATGATGAAACCAAAATTCAGTTAGCTTCATTAAGATTAGATGGTTCAGCACTTATTTGGTGGGAATCTAAGACATAGGAGGAAATGAAAAAGAATGGAAAATTTTTGCTTTCTTGGAATGATTTCAT
>SNQJ01S0003181.1:428611-497879 GCA_010110895.2 Picea sitchensis
CATTTCTTCACCTTCATCAAGAGTCCAAGTAGGATTGTCTGGAGGCTTATTTGGTGTAGAAGTTCCCTTTTTGGGTGGCATGTTGTCCAAGTATCACTTTTGAACCTTGATTTTGAGGTGGTTCTTCTAGACAATATTTCTTCTATTGTATATCCCAAGTTTCGGCCCTTCTGGGTATGAAACTTTATTTTATTAGTTCTCTGATATTTCTTTTCTGCAATGCCATAGGTGTGATCAAAATTGGATGTGCCAAGTGGAATTTAAGGTAACTTCCACAGAACTTGCTGATTTTTGGCCTTTCCAGGAGATCTCACTTTTATAACGTGCCCCACACAAAATAATTGATATAAATTTCTGAAACTTGTACCAGAAATACTACAGACTTTCCACTATCCAATGAAACCATTCTCACTCAATTTGAATACTCTAGGACGAATTTATGATTGTTTTACCTGGAATACCTTCTTGAGACTAGTCAATAGGACTAGTCAGATACCCTATCTTCCATAGGGTGTATCTACAAATGTAAGATGAAACAGAAGCTCAAATGTTTACCACAGATACCTTACTAATTTATGTGAATATCCTCCAGAGTTCAAGGTCTGAAATGTTACAGAAAATGTTTTATAGAAAAAATTCCACAATGACTCAGTTCAGGATGATTCCAGAATCCTATCTTGCACAAGATGTATCTACAAAAGTATAATGCCTTAGGAGCTGAAGTTGTAACCCAACGTACCTTGATCCGTCTACTAAATATCCTCCAAGTCATTTCTTCTGAAACGTTGTAGAAAAAACGTTATTGTGAAAATGCCAAGGTGTCTCAGATGTAGTAGTGAAAACCCAGGACCTTGAGCTCTGATACCATATGTTAAGAACCAAATATCAATATAGCATAGAAAAACCTCAGAATAAGTACTCAACACCTTGAAAAAGAGATAATTTTAGATAATAAGCCTCTTCTAGGGGGCAATCTCCTTTTACCCCACATAAATGTTCAAGTACAAAATGACTCCAAATGAAAATGTCTCCTTGGTATATATAGGAGACTAGGAGGTATAATTACAACTAATGGAATAAAGCCGACATAAATAAAATAACATTACTAATGTAATATGGCCCAATTAAGGGGTAATGAGACAATATTAGGGCTTAACATTTTCTAGTTCAAATGTGTGGTCCTCTTCTCTGATAGGTTATGTGTATCATGGACCCTCATCTGGATCTAAAGGTGCAACGACCCTAAGGCTATCTTTCTCAAATGTCATGTGTCTTTTATTTAGATCAACAACAGTGGAATTGTCAAAGGACCAATCAATTCCTAATAATGCAGGGTAAGGGAAACTATCATCAACAATTTCAATTACCTCAAAATTTGCAAAGGTTCTTACTCCATCGATGTCCACTGGGACATGCTCTAGTCGTCCAAATGGGTTGACAACTTGTTGATTATCCATGCAAAGCCTGATAGGGGAATATATCAGCTTGCATTTTCCCATCAATTCCCAAGTCTGCTTCATCATGACATTGACTTCCGACCCTAAGTCGAGGACCACATAGTCTATCTCATACTCTCCTATATGAGCATTCAAGTGTAATTCTTTATTTGTCCTTCTCCTTTTTCCAATTTGGTGCATTTCTCTATTCAGTAAGGGGTCTATTTTTCCTAGTTCATATTGCTTGATTAAATATTGTAATTCTTGTACAACGTCTTTATCTTGAATCAACTTAACACAAGTGTACAAGAATTCCATGAATTTGCTTACCACTTTCCCTTCTGTTGGTGATGAAGACAGATCAAATGCTTGAGGCATGCCATATTATTTGATTTCTGGTTGTCTCTTTGATGAAGATCCTTGATCTCCTTTGAACTCTTTCCTTGCCTCCTTGAATATCTATCTTTCTTTCTTAGCATCAAACGTTGGGGTCTTTTCTGTAGCCTTCCTGACTTCGTGGTCATTTTCAGTCTTTCCTTGGGCTGCTCTTTCTTCTCTTGTAGTAGCGCCTCCTCAAGTAATAACAACAAATCTAGGGTCTGCTCCATGAGGTTCAACATATATCAGTTGTACTTGTGGGTTCTATTGGGGTCCTCTTTCCTGAAGTTTAGCCAGCAGCACAAGGCATTCCTCTATGACATGCTCGAAGGTGTTATAGTAACTACAGGTTGTGCAGGGATTCTGACAATCCCTTGCTAAATGGCCTGGTTGTGCGCAGTTGTAACAGATTATTTGTCCTCGGCCTCGGTCCATACCTCCTCCTCCTCCTCCTCTGTAGCCACCGCAAGGAGTGAAATTTCCTCTCCCCGGACAATTGTACTGCGGATTGTTTCCCTCTTGTTGTACTTTTCCTTGAATCTTGTATATGTCTCTCGACCTTTCATGCATGAGATCATAAGCTCTACAATCATGATCATCATGCCTCACTGATTTACAGAATGTACAATACAAGTTTGCAGGTGTCTGGACATACTTCTGCATGTAGTAGCACTCACCTAGGCGATGCCTATTTCTGCATACATCGCACTAAGGTAGGTTAACTTGCTTTAAGGGGCTCGGTGCCCCTGATGCCGAGTACTCATGAAATAAGGGACAGTGTTCCTTATCATGGCCTTCAAATATACATCTTACACACCAGATATCTTCCCTTTTGTCTTTTCCCTTATTTTTCTTCATATCCTCGACCTATAAAGACAAACTAGTTAGCTGGCTCATGATTTTTCTAATGCCTGAGTTAGATTCTCCCATTGGTGTTGATTCAAGATTCATGGCGATATCCAAAGATTCTACGTGAGATGCAATATTCTACTGCATCAAAGGGATCCTTATGTGTGGTAACAACGCATCGATGAACCATTCTTTTTTTTGTTCATCAGGGATTTGGAAAGTTAATCGGCCTGTCAGGGTCTTGAATCTTTGGTCAAACTCCCAAACAGGTTCTGCTACCTTTTTTTTAATCTCTTTTAGTTTCGTAATACATTGTGACTCCGACTTAGGTTTCTTAAACTCTGTAATCAACACATTCTTGATCTCATTTAGGGGCTTAGGCTGTGTTATTCCTTGGACATGTTTCATGTACTAGCTCAATGCGCGGTCCCTTAGTGTAGTACTAAACTGGGTTCTCTTGATAGCTTCATCGGTGATACTTTTAATATTCCATACGACCTCACACAAAAACAAATGTTGATCTGGATCTTCAGATCCATATCCTCTAAAGATAGGGAGTCTCATTTCATCTTCCATAAAGCTAACTAGGGTTCCTGTCTTAGTAGATCCTGAGCTACTAGTAACAGTACTATGAATTCTATGGTGGTTCTGACTATTCTGACTGTTAAGTATTGTTGGGACAAGAGGAGGATTAACGTTACTTACTTCAGTAGTTCACGTAGTTCCTAAGGTTTCTGGTTCGTTTTGGCGCAGTTCTTCAACGTCCACAATGTCTTCTTTATATTATCTTGGTCAAGTAGTTACAACACAGAGCTTCAATGACCCTTACTTCACACAAGACATAATATTTGTAGAGTTCACTAGATCCTTCTTCCTTTCTCTTCAACACAAGACTACACCAAACTGCACTTAGCTTTCCAATCTCATGCACAGAGCACTCTAAGATACATCCGATCACACAGATCCAGTTACTAGCACTAAGCTTCTAGTTATACATCACATAGATGTACTACATTACTATTACTACTATCTTACTACTTCTCCCCTATTTACATTGCCTATTTATAGGTCACAAAAATGGGCCTAAACGTGGGTAAACCCATGGGTCGACATCCCTTTCCCATTACATCAACCCAAAACCCTAAAATGGACCCAAAAATAGGTCTTGCTTCCTTACTTTCTGCCTCACGTTGCGCTCCTTCCTTGGCAAGCTATCGCAGTTCTAAAAGTGGTCAATTATGACCAAGTATTCTTCAAAACTTGGTCAAGGGCCAACAGGTCTGACCAAATCTACTTCGAATGCCTCAAGCTTGTCTCAAGCAGATTCGACCTGCTGTAGTGCAACAACTTCTTGTTCAGTAAATTCCTGGATTGCTGTGTCATTGAGCGGTCCTTCCAAGCGTTGTTCTGCAGTGATGACACCCCGTTCGAGTTCAGCTCCATGGCTTTCAAGTTTTTTGAACAGTTGGCATGCCTTCTCTTGGAGTGGTTGTAGTCTTTGAGAGACTTCCATTACTTTACTTTGCAGCATGTGTACTATTTTTGGGATGTGCATTGTTCTGCGAACCTCTTCATTCTTTTGACTGGGGGCATGGACTTCAGCTGCGTTTGTAGCACATCTGCATGTTGCTTTTCTTCATGGAGTTGCACCTCCAATGTCTACAATGTTGGATTCTTTGTGAGGTTTTCATAAGTCTGGGTGCTTCTAGTGCTTAGCTGCCTACATTCTGAAGCCAAAGTTTTTAATCGAATGACTGCACTTCGAGCAGTGGCCTCTCTTAGATCTCTTATCTCTTGGGGTGTCTCAGGCATGGTGCAGAGCTCCAGATCTGTGATGTGTTGTTGACTCTCTTAGTCATTAAATCAATTAGAACTTCTTCAACAATTTTCTCAGCAGCGCTGAGCTCGTCTGACATACAAACTTGGGTCAGCTGGCTTAGGTGCAATAGGAATTCAGAGACTATAGTGAATAGTAAGGCAATGATCTCAGGGTAAGTAAAGCTTCAGGGTTTGTGTTCACATTCTCAGTTAGAAAAAAGTATTCTCGGTGCGTGGTGTGATGGGTTAAGTAGGAAATCTTAGCAATGGTCTGCTTGCAACGGACATGGGGCCTTCATTAACTCTGTTCTATCCGTTCTGGTGCTATCCAACAGTCTAGTGGTAACCCATAACTTCTTTTCGATCCATTCGAAATGGTGTTTGAACGCGTATATCAGTTCCAATGGCTATATTGCTTCGTCATGGTGAAGTACTCTATGTCGTTTCTCTGATATCTCGACGAAGCTTCATTTCTGTAATTATTCTTGCTACAAAGTGTCCTCTAGAACCTCTTGTAACCTTATAGTATTAGCCCTTTTCTTTATTAACTTCCTAGCCTTCTTCCCAATGAGATTCATCTCAGTAATGCTTTTACCATTCTGATGTTTATCTTCTGTGGTCTTAGTTACTTCGTGTTGTTGACAGTCTTTCCTAGGGTTCCTTGATAATACTTATTTTGTATCAAAAATAGGTAACTCGATCTTCTGCGGATCCTCAAGTGTTCTCTTAGCTTCGACATCAGAGTTGCTAATATTGAATATCTGGGATCTGCTCTTTTGTTCTTCAATCAAGTGCGCAATCCTTCTGGTCATAAAGTCTTTTAACTCTTGCTTCTTCTGTTCCAAAACTTTTTCTTCTTCTTTTCGTCTAGATTTTTCTCTATCAATCCAAGGTTTCCCTATGAGCATGGTAAACGGTGCACTGTCTTCAACAAATTTAATGATCTCAAAGTCTTCCTCTGCCAAAGTTCCATTGACAATCATAGGTATCCGGGCGAGCCTTCCACATAGGTTTACTAGATTTCCTCTGAAGAAACTTGTTCCTCCTAGGGAAACGATCATGGCAGGCTTTCCTATAGCTTCCCAATTTCTTTATGGCATAATGTTCACTTTTGTTTCTTCATCAAGAGTACAATCAATGTCAAAGTCCCCTATTCTTGCTTTTATTTGCTCCTTTTCTTTGAAGATCTCTGATAGCCTAACATGTTGGTGGTCATTCAAGGTATCTTTCATCTGTAGAAATATATTTTCTGATTCTTTCTGGGTTTCTGCTATAATCTTGGTCTCTTGATCTCCTTCAGTGTTTGCTTGCTCAATATTCAACTTCTCAAGCCTATCAATCATTCTAGGGAAATCCAATACTTCATGGTCCATAGCCTTACAACAGAGGCAACTAGGTATTCTCCCAGGGCATTCCTTAGCAAGATGTCTCGATCTTCTACAACTATAATAGAGGGTTAATCCTCTTTTTCTTTTAGATGTTCCCCAACTCCTTCTGTACTGTGCACCAGGATCATGGTGACTAGCCTGCAAAAAACTCTTTCTAGGATCCTGCATCCACTTGTTAGTCCAAACATTCTTTCGATGCATAGGTATAACATATCTATCACTATACTCATCAGATCTATTCATATCAAACTTTCTTTCATCTATTAATGCCCTAGTTTTGAAGCTAGGAAAGAATCTATCAAACATACCTAAATCCATGCTTTAGAAACAAAAATTTCCACTTATCTTACTTCTATAGAGCACAAAGCTTCCAGATCTAAGAATTTTAACTATTCTTACCTTTATCAAAGCACAGAGCTTATAGATATTACCTTTTTCTTGGAGATCTGACCTCTTTCTTCGTAGATCTGACTTCTTTTCTTCAGATCTGACCTCTTTTCTTTAGATTTGACCTCTCTTTCTTGGCACAAAGCTTCACAGGTCAAACAGAACAATGCACACTAGGGCAATAGATATACACACAGAGCTTATTTTTCACAAGGCTTCTTCTTCTTTAGTTCCTAGCAATCACAGTTTCAGGTCCTGACAACAGAACCATTTGTTGGCACAGGGGCAGACCCAAGGTTCGTCTCCAAGAGTGCACCAACAAGCCCTAGCTACTGGCCCTTTCGGCATCACCTACGAACTAGATGTAGTCTCACCCGAAGCATCTATGAGGGGGTTGCAGGATAGAGATGTCTACAACTAGGGGAATATCAAGTGGTTCTTATTACAACAACAACATAACACACATTTACCATTCAACTAGCTAGATCTATCCTTCACATCTATAGATCTGCTCTAATACAATGATGCAGATAACAATATAACAATAACATAGCTCAAAGCATCAATCACACACACAACAACAGATGTACGTGGTTCGCCCTCTCTCTAGGGATATGTCCACATAACTGTGCTTATGCTATATTAAGATAAAGCTTACAGTTCTGATCTGTGCTCTTGGCCAGTAGATCCTTTCTCTTCTCTCTCTCCTTCTCCCCTTCCTGCGCACCCAGCTACAGGACTTGATCTTCGCACCCAACTGAAGATCTTACAATACCAGAAGGCTCTCTCTCACAACACTTCTCTCACCCCTAATACAATATTCTCCCAATGAACAATAATCAATAACAAGGCAAAGCCACAGTACTGACCCGACCTAGGTCCTCTCGACCTCTATTTATACATTATAATCCCTCACCGACAACCTTAGGTCGAAACCTAAGTGTCAAAAACCCTAATTACCAAAACCCTAGGTGTCTACAACCCAAGGTCAACTTGACCCATTCTTTCCAAGCTTCGCCAGCCTGTCTTTCCTTCTTCATCTCACGGTGCTCCAAGGCATCTAATGCTAGATTTTTCCACTTCCGAAGTCATCCTCAGTCCATCTTCCTTGTTGATCTGTCATCCTCGATCTCCTCATCCAACGACTTTCTTTTCCACACTTCGCTCCATATTTTCTGTTCATTTTCTCACTTCGACCCAGTGACAATCACTGTGTCTCCCGCGAAGCTCGCTTTTTACCTTTTCTTCCTCATTCTTTGCTTCCTTCCATAACCAAGGGCCAACACTTGTCATTCAATACAAAATTGGGAGATGAACCAACCTAATTAAGAAGACTAGAATATGCGATAGAGGCTTGACTTTAGAAGGTCCAAGAAGAGAAGGAGAAGGCTACAACAGCCTTGAAACAAGAGAAAGAGGAAGTATTAGAACATCTACGTGTAGCGCGGTACTGTGTAACTACCTATGAAAATGGAAAATATGAGTTTCAGGCGATGGTTGAGGAAGAAAAAGGATAGCTACAGAAAGAAAAGGATCAGTTTCTCGTAGAACGGGCCACGGTTAAGGAAGCTTTGAGTAAAGCATACCACTTTGTGCGAGGATTGGAACAGGAGGAACAAGAGTCAGTCGAGGATCAAGTGGCGAAGCTCGCTGAGACCATCCAACAACTTCAAACAAGGATAACAAAGTTGGAAGTCCAAGTAGTACCAAGAACCTCTCAAGAAGTGAGCGATCGGAGAGAGGAAGATGAAAAGAACACAGTAATAAGGATAAGGGACCTCGCCTAAGAGTGAAAACAATTGAGCGATAGGCGTGCGCAAACTTATGAACGTCTGACAAAAGATCCAGAGCTAAGGAAGTTGGAAGTGCAGCTACAGGAGGTGCATCAACAGGCCTTCACCGTGCAGGTGCAGATGAATCTCCTCACCCCAGTTGAGAGAATGAAAATATCACAGGAACAATCCACGATGCAACAACAGATCACTTCCATCTAGGGAAGAGTAATGGAAGTTGCACAGAAATTACAACCTATTCAGGATTAAGCCTGCAAGGTGTTTGAAGAAATTGAAGGAAAAGGCTCGCAACTGGACCAAGTGGTTGTGACAGTGGAACAACGCCTGGAAGGGCTTGTTACAACATAGACAATCTAAGAGCTCACTGAGAAGGAGGCTCAAGCAAAGTAGTAAGTCGAGGCAGATTGAGTGAAGCTCGAGGCCTTCAAAGAGACATTACATAGACTTGAGTGACTCGCGACAAGTCATATGTGAGTGTTGGGGGCCTGTTGGCCCTCGACCAAGTTTTGAGGAAACCTTGTTCAGGTTTGGACCACCTTTTGGACTTTGACGCAAGGATAGAATATGGAGTTCCATGGAGGAGCTGAGATCACAGATATCACTTGTTTTTAGGGATATGTGGACCCAACAAGGGGTTGATTAGGGTTTTGTAATGGGTTATGGGATGTCGACCCATGGGTTTACCCATGTTTAGGACTTTTTGTAAGGAAATGTAAAAGTATAAATAGATAAGAATGCATGGTAGAAGACACACTTAGGAGAGACTTAGAGCATGAAGTCTAAGTGGCTTAGTGCAATAGTTTTGGGTTGTTTTGTGCAACAAATTGTGTATGTAAGGCTTTGTGCTTGATAGAGAAGTTGGCTTTGTGTCATGACCTAGTTTTGGGAAGGAGGATCTAGCACTCAATGCACAAATATCCTATCCTCTGCGAAGCTTGGCTCTGTGGCTTAGTGCATGGGAGAAAATGAATGTAATAGACCGAAGAATAATAAAAAAGATGAAGCAGTTGGTGGATGTATCCCCACACTGGGGTGAACCATATATATCTTGTGTCTTTGGTGTGCTTTGTTCTATGTGTGTTTTCCATTTATCTGCTTAGTTCTTTTTTTATTATGTATAATGGATAGATCTGATGTTGCTTAGTTCTTTACTTGTGCTTTATGAATGCATGCTAGATCTAACTTGGTTCTATGTGCTAAATGATTGAAGTATATTTACTGTTACTGCTTCGATCTATCTTAGGGTTTTGTTTTGTGATGTTACTGAAGCTAACGAGTTAATGAATATCATCTTGTAGTGTTAATAGAATACTCTGTGAAGTGTTTCCATCACATATTTGTGTCCCAGCTTGGTTACAGACACCTGAGTCATGTAAACCCCCCTTCTCCTACCTCGGGTGAGATTTCGCTTGCTTCACAGGTGTTGCTGAAAGGGTCGGTGGTTAGGGTTTTGTTGGTGCATTGTTGAAGCGTTGAACCCTGGGTATACCCTTGTGCCAACACTATGTTTAAACTTTTAAAGTGATTAGTAGAGATAACATATGTTGTTGCATTGTATTCCTAAACTTTTGCAAGTCAACTTTGGGAGGAGACCAGTAATCTAGGAGGCGGAAACAAGTGAAAGAGGATGACACCAACCACACGGAATAAAGGTGCATTCATTAAACCTCTTTCCTTTCTTTCTCATCACTTAGTTTATTTTGTTTTGGGGTAGTTTAAGGGTAGAACTATATTTTAAGGGAGTTAGCGCTCTACCTTTACCTTTGACCCAGTATAGGGGGATTTTCCCCGTAGCATAAATGAGAAATAAGAGGAAGTAAAATGAATGGAATGGATGTATGTAAGTGCTAATAATGGTGACAAATCAATGACCCAACAATAAACCCAATTGTAAAATATTTCTTTGAATTTTTACATTCACATTTACTTCAAAAACCACGGACTTGAATCCATGCACTTTTAAATATACTAGTAAAATTCACTTTCTACTTTTTCACATGCACCCCTATTTTATTATTTATATAGATAGATAGATAGATATATAGATATATCCCGATATGTTCCCCCTTTCTTGAAAATTCCTTAGCATAACATCAATGACAATGTGTTCATTGTAATGCCTTAATATGACATCAATAACAACATGTTCAACATTAGGGTTAGCTTTTTCGCACGTCAACCGATAATTGAATCATAATATGACTTCTCTATGATCCAGGTTTCACACATTACACTTGGAAAATGTAGAGTGAATGTGTGGGGTCTCTCCTCTAGCTAGAGTTCACAATCAAATGTTTGGACAACAAGAAACAAGGTGTGTCTTATCTAATCGCTAGGATTTGAATGTAGGGAGCATTGAGCAGAAAGGGAACAATGGGTGGTGCGCCCAATTGTTGGTGTGAAGTAGTGTGCAATTTAGACAGTGAAACTAATTTGCAGGCAATGTTGGACAATAGAGTGAGTTTGTGGCGGATATTACACAACTATACTAAGTCATGGGAAACAAATAAATTAAACATGGGATTTCCAAATCTCAAACAATGGCTTAGTAGAGGACAAAATGATCCATCTAGAATTAGATGCGTTCAAAAACAAACCAAACAACCCTCTAATGGTTTCACATGCCCAAAAATAGAAAACAGTGTGTGGGAACTTTAGTTCATCAATCAAACAATAAGAATTTTCCCCGAAGAGAGAGAAAGAAAAAATCCCAGGAGAGAGAAATATGGTTTTATCAAGTTCTCTAATAGCTCCAAAAATATGACTATGGATATTCCCTCACCCAATGCATTCACTAGTGGAGACAAACTAACTATTGAAATGGGTAAGCACAATTTAACCAATAATCTTTCTGAAAACCTATCACAAAGTAAAGTAAAATAATATGAAGCAAGTAACTCTACTTCCACTCATTAATATACAGAGAATCCATTTAAAAAATATAACCCAGAATCTTTGATAACAAAATGGTGAATTAAATCACATCACACGAGGAAAAACAACTCAATGAGACATGATTTTTACCCTAGAACCAAAATTAGGAAAACCAATTTCAATGGTGCTCGATATTCTTATTTTTGCAATTTTTGAATACAATGCTCTCCTCCTCCCTAGCTAAAATATATTTGAGAATGAATGAGAGTGAAGAAATAGCGATATCTAGGGGGTAAGGGAATGCCAACAACCATGGCTCTTCACTTCCCATTCCTTATCCTTCTCTCCTATTCGGTTCTCTATCTTTTAATCAATTTTCTTTAACTTTTCTTGTACATCCTTATTTGGCTTATTCAATGTTAACCTTACATTGTTTTACATGGTTTACATATTATTCATTGATTGCCAATTTGTTTTGCAGGTACTTAGTCTTATCCATTCTTCGAACCAAATCTATTTTGGATCATTTCTCTTTGTTCCTAGTTTACGTTTTAATTATTTGTTATGTCAAACATCTATATTAGCAATTACCTTGATATAGGCTATAGATAATAATGTTATTTTGTTATTTTTTGGATCAGAACCATTCAATGTAATTTTAGTATAAGCATATCCAAAACTCCTAGAGCAAATAATCCTATGGATTTTATGAATAGCTTTGAAATTTTTTATGTAATAGATTCTCAACAAGCCTGGGAAGAATGTGATTTGTTTGTACAACTATTGATATATAAGTAGCTAACTTTACAATAATAATAATAATAATAATAAAATAATTGTTAAAAATTAAATCAATAAAAACCATTAAATCATTAATAATTATTATTAATATATTATATTATTATTTTTATTAAATCAATGTTTTTTTTCACTTCATTATACTTTTTACTAAGACAATGCATTACAAGGTGCATGTCAAATTATGTGATGCAAGAATGACACAACTTTGATGCAAATCACGATGTCACCCTTTGTGTCATATTTTACACCGCATTTTCTTCATTTTTTTTCAAATTTTCTTCAATTTGTTCACAAAAAAATACACTATGAGGTGACACTAATGACAAAACTACATCCCTATATTGTGGTAGTGAGTGAAATTTGGTTTTATGTTGGGATGTATGTCAAAAAAATTGTGTTGTAAGGTGGAGATGTTTGGCTATATGTATGTGATGTGGGACTATATGAAAGTGACGTGGGGTTGTACATTGGGCATGTGGGGTTGTAACAAGTGAAGTTGGGTTGTAACTTGGGGATGTTGAGATATATCTTGTTGATGTTGGAAAATAAGTAGGAATTGTAGGGGAATATGTTGTAGAAGTAGGACTATATAAAAGAGAATTAATTTATATACCTTAAATTTATTTATTGGTGGGCATAGAAGTAGAGGAGGCGGTGGAGTAGGTATCGGAGTCTATGACTATAAGACAAGATAAAATGATAGGAGATCAAGGAGGGTAAAAGAAGGATGAAATAGAAACAAAGGAAGCAAAGGGGGTTGTGAATCTCATATAGGAGAGGATGTGATCAATTTGACACCTTAGGCCAATGCACGTCATCTATTTTAAAACATAGATTTGTTGAATTGAATTTGAACACCCAAAGTGATGGCTATGTGGTAGTGAAATATTTTTTGAATATAAATGTGACAAATTATGTAAGATTTCCCCTTCACTCTCACATTGTTGAGGATGTCAAAGAGGAATTAAAGAGGGATAATAAACAATTCTTTGGTTCACTCAAATAAAAGGATGTGATTTTTATTAGAACAAACCAATGACTTACCATGTAATTGATAGACTCATAAGGGTTGTTGAAATTGATCATGTCTACTGAAGAAGTTCCAATGTGTATATATAGAACTTATTTGAAGAGCTTGGAGTCTATTAATAAGAATAGTCTTAACTATATGAAAAAGAATCATGTTCACTTTACAAGAGTTTTATCAACTAAGAATGGTGTATTTAGTGGGATCCACCATAATGGTAAAGCATTGATATATTTGGATGTACAAAAGGATTTACAATATGGGATTGAGATTTTTTTGTTTATGAAAACACAATGATTTTGATAGATTTGTTCACTGGTGTTGTACCACTTAAATATTTTTACAAAGATATATATGGTTGAGAAATAAAATATATTGAATGAAATGTTTCATGTCAATTATTTAAGGCAATGCAATATGGATGAAAGAAACCAATGTGTGATTGTAGTTGTACATAAGAAAAAAACAATGTCCATGGAATTGTGGTTGAATTGTATTAATTAATAATACCTAATGCAAGAGCATATTTGGCCTTAGGAAATCAACATTAACCAAAAATATTTAGATTTCAAGTTTGTTATTGTAGGATGAAATAAGGGTGTTTCAACTCCAGGCGTGATACAAATCCACCTTGCTGCAACTCCATTTCAATGCTACAAATCACGCTATGTTGAAACTCTAGACATAAAAAACCATGGTGGTACAACTCCACATGCTGCAACTCCAAATTCTATGGGTTATGTGGGGATGTAACTCTGTGTTTATTGGGTGGACTTCATGGACATTGGTGAACCATTTACAAGAGGAAGTTGAATAGATTTGGAAATGGTTTTGAAGAAGTGTAATTGTCATAACATCTCACTTCCAATGCACATTTGGGGAATGATTGAAGAATTTGAACTAATGGAAACTGTCCGACTTCCAAGGTACCATTTGAAATAAATGTGATGGGAGGGGAAGTGAGGAATCTCAGAAGAATTAGAAAGAGGGGTATGTATGCAGGGGATAATGCAAAGGAAGTCGATGCCCAATTTTGATTTTCATCATGGAACAAAGAACACACACCTAGTTTATTAAATAAAGAATGAAAAAAAACAAATTGTCTCGTGATGTACTCATATTGTAAAAGATAAATTTATTTCTATGTTAATAAAGAAATCTGAAATCACAGATTAAATTGGTGTTGTAATATCTTGTTTCCATTTCTATAACTGAGTGATTCCTCATTATATTTGTTTAGTTATGATGTTGTCATTGCTAGTACACTGGTAGTTGTGCACTATGTGGGTAGAGACCAAGTTTATGTGTTGGGTGAGTACAAAACCTAAGGGTTATTACATCAAGTGGTATCATATTTAGTTTATGTCCTTATATTTGGTTCTTGATAAGTTTTTTGTGTAAAAATGTGGTTGTGGGAGATAAGTTGTGAGGAAAATTGCCTAGAAGTAAGGCTTGTGAATGTTAGTATGAGTGAGGGATACAAGACAACTTGTGAGGATTCATCCACATCGAGTAGGAGTAGCACGAGGAGGTGAAAGGAACCAAGAATTATAGGAATTGAGAAGGAGGATAGAATAATGTGAAAATTAAAGGCTTGGAGATGCTGAAGAAAACTTAGAGATGGAAGACAAGATCAAAGAAGAGATAAATAATAAAGAAGGGGACCCAACAATGAGGTAGAACAAGGGTGGAATTTCCCTACTATGATGGTAGTTTGAAAATGGAGACCCTATTTGATTAGATAGGGGATCTCGAAAGGTACTTTGAGTACAAGAATGTTCAGGACCACAACTGGGTTCAATTTTCCATGACATAAAGGGTTGTTGAACTCATTCTTATAATGGGGGGGGCGGTGAATTAGTATAATATAATTTTTACTTTAATTGGGCATTCACCAATCATTCATTAACTTTAAAAAAGTAAATGTATGTAAACTCAAATCATGGTACACATAGTTTAACATGGAAACCCTTTCAGTAGAAAACCACACAACATTTATCTTTATAAATGTCTGTAGGAACCAACCTATTGTTAGAAAACTTGTAGACACCAACCTGCAGGAGACACCAATATCCTTAGTTGATCACCAACTCAACAAGATATTATGTAGGCACCAATCTACTAGAGACACAAATCTCCTTAGATGAGCACCAACGCAACCATATATTATGTAGGCACCAACCTATTGGAGACACCAATCTCCTCAATTGAGCCCCAAATCTGTAAGATATATATAGACACCAATCTAATATCTGCATACACACAGTACTTTTGAATTCACCTCCATGCTTCATACTTCATGTGTTTCAAAACATCATCATACCCTTAACTTTCATTCTCCAACGCCTCCCCTTGCTTCATACCTCAGACGTAGTTTCAAAACTTAATCAGATTTAGAAATAATTCCATAGCAAACCTCGTAGCATCATTCCCATAATATAATCCTATACTGCAGCATCACAAAATCAAGACAACTTACTTTTCAACATCATGGACCTTAGTCATTCATAGTGCACCCTTAAAGCTCCAAGAAAAATCCTCTTGACCTTTAGACCCAAGAATACTCTCCAACTTCTCATGTGTACCTCAGATCTCTTCTACACACCTCAGACTTGATATTCTTTCTTGGATTATCTTCACATGTAAACATATATCCTATATTTATAGTGTTTTTTGGCTCACTTTTAGGGATGACTTGAACTTTTTGGTTGGGTTGTCTAATAGAAAAATCCATATCTCCTAATTCCTAAGGATTTAGAGGGGATTCCATATATCATTGGAAAGGTATCAGAATAATATTTCCAACCATATAACCTATTAATACTGATATTGTTTGTGGCTCAACAAACAATGTCAAATCATCTCAAAGTAAATGATATTTGATTCAATACTGCTCTTTTGCCTTAAAAATAAGTATGAGATTCCAATAAATTTATAGATAGAAATACAAAGGCCATATCTTGTTCTTTAAGACTTTTTATAAGTTGTCAGAAGCTAAGAAGAAGAATTCAGATAAACAAAATTGAAATACAAATTAAGGTATCGAGTTAAGATAAATATCACTTTAATTTCAATAGTAGAAATAACAAGATATGTGTCTATGTTATGAATTTCATTAAATAGATGATAAAAAAATCATAAATATATAGGTATTATCTTGCTCACATCAAGATAGGGGAAATTCTATACCCGAGTAAATGTTTAATAGACAAACTGTAGTAGAAGTTGTACTAATTAATTGCATCCATTCACAGCTCAAACACCATAATTTGAAGAAAGTGAATTATGGGAACATATGTAACATCACACAAGGCGAACACAACTGAAATAAACAAGAAGCATAATCTCATATATCTTTGAAAAAAATGAAGTTCTTTATTGAAAATATCCCGCCACATTAAGGCTCTAAGATTCCTTTCTATCATTCTACAACATTCTTTTATAGAAACAGGTTCATAACCAAAATTGGTTATCTCCTCCTAATATTAAGTTAACATTACAAAAATATATACAAAATATGCCAAAATTCTAGGAATAGATTCTTCAAAATCTCTAAATTTTCTCAAAGTGGTTTCCAAGTTCAATGAAGCTACTTCAATCGTTCCCACTCTTGACTTGATGGATATTTACAAGAAATGAACTTTTTTTAGGAAATATCTACCTCAATATATCTTTCATATGTAGGAGAACAGTTGAATAAATTCTTGAGATGCCATAAAAGAAGGAAATATTCATCCAATAAGTTGAAAATTCTTCAGTTGCTCCCTTAAACTTCTTGTCATTTTCTCTTGCTTTTACAACAATGGTTGATATTTTGGAAAACAAAGTAAACCATTTTTACCATAAATTTCTGGTAAACCCATTTCCACCATTCTTTTATAATGGTTATTAAACCATTCTACATTCTTTTGAAGATGGGCTAATTTATTCTGGACCTGCTAAATAAGATTTATTTTTGCAAAAATCGTTTCTACCTCCATGATTGTATTTTTTCTATATTTAAAACCATATTGATTGAATTACTCTTTTGTCTTGGAATTGAGAACTTTAATTATTTGATTAGCTATTTGAGGTTTATTTCCCAATTCTTGTAAATCAACTTCTACATATTTTTCAACCTTTCTGACCAAACTAGCCTCTTCTTCCATGATCATGAAATACCTCCACATTCTATTTATTTTTTCAATAATTTTATCCCAAATAACGTGTCTAACTCCCATTAGATATGATTTCCTTGAAAGCTTGTTTTTCAACATATCAATTTTTTCCTATAGTTTGAATTTTGCTCCATGTAATTTCTTGAGTTTCCTCTCTTTCTCTCCCATGTTCTCCTTTAGACGTTTGATTTTAGTTTCATGAGTAGAGGCTTCTCTTTTTTATTTCTTTAGGATCTAAATCAACTAAAGTCTTAGCCAATTCTTATGATTTGTTCGTTGATGAAGCAATTGTAGAGGAAGATGAAATTCCTTGTTTCAGAACTTCTATATACTATTGTAAAAAATTGACTTGTTCATTCAACTGAGCTATAACATTCAAAATTTGTTCCTTCTCCTTTTGGATAGCCATTATTTCAGGGGTTTGGACATGTTCATGATCATTCATTTTAAGTTGTCTTTTAAAAATAATTATTTCATCGTCTTTAGAAGTTATCAGCTCCTGTATTGGTTCTTCATTAGGAGCATTATCACTTATTATTAAGAGTCTATTTTCCAAGTCTTCTATTCTCATATGTCTGAACCTGGAATTTGTTTGATCTTGTTTCAATTTCTCTTTCAACTGATTATTCATTCTTTTCAATTTCTTCATACTGAGAGTAGTCTTGATAATGTCTCTATTAACCATATCTCCTATCTATTTGTGTAGATCCATCTTGTCAAATAAGGGTACTTGATCAAGATCAAAAGAAAAATTTGTTGACTTATAATTACTATGACCTTGAACACTTGTGAATTCTGATTCCAAAACATACAAATTAAATCTCCCTTTCTCAAAATCTATTGTAGAAAACAACCTTGTTTTTGATGAATCATTATCTAGCTTTTGTAGTAAAATTTGCTTTATCTATGCATTCTCGTTTTTCATACTGTCATATTTTAAGAATATTCTTTGGGGTTTCATTTATGAATTATGTTCTCTTGTTGGATTCAATAACATTGAGAGAAGAAGATCCATCGAGTAAACGGGTTCTTTTTTAATTTCTCCAATTGTTCTTGTTTCAGATTTATCCTCTTCCTCTAAATTTTCTACTAAAAAATATTCAATTCTCAACCTCTTGCTTGATGACCCTTCTACTGCTTCTTAAGTATTCTCAAATTCTTGATTAAAATTTATATTGAATTCCTTATCTTGTTGTTAAGGAGTATCAATATCCTCAACTTGGGATGATAGGTATCTATTCTAAACTTCCTACCATCTATTAATATTCTTGATTTTTTCCAGATCATGTCTTCTCTGGTGTTCATATCTTGTTATCTCAAACTCCAATATTCTGGCTTTAATAACCCCCAAAGGATCATATTTCCAATATCTCCCTTGTTCAAGACCCATTCCCTACAACATTTCCTCAAAAACATGCAAATATGATCTATTGACAATAATAAAAGGGACAACTTCTCTTTTTGGTTTGAATTTAGTCCTTTTCTTTCTAGGAATAAAATGGATATCATTAGCATCAATACTTTTTCTAATAAATTCCAAAGCAAAAACCATCATAGTTAGGAAAATAGGAAATTTGAAAGGTTTGACTTCTGATCCATACATTGTTATCTCTGTATAATCCTCGAACAAGTACCAATCTCCTAAATTAGTTTCTAAAGATTCATGTAAAAGGGATTTTACTCCTAGGAAAATTCTAGGAGGATTCTCTTCATGCAACAAAGTATAAGCCATGGACAAAAATAATTGACATAATCAATAAAGCCAACATTCTGCAGCTTAAACCTAACTACATGTGTCTAGTGAATGAATGATAGGGGATTTCCACTTTTGTCTTCAATCTCTAAACTTAAAGTTTGGAAATTCCTCATTTTAGAGAAAAGAAGCAAATGCACCAGATAAGACTGAAACCTACAATATATGTTCAGAGAAAAATAATTGATTTGGTCATGTAAGGAGTCTGATATTAGCTAATAAAAGTAGAATATATCCATTAATTGAGTATTAGGAGGACAAATGGCCCTAAGAAGACCCAAAATAGAACTTTCCACAACTTTATCAGAGTCATAGCCCAAAACTGAACATATCATAGCAATTATTTCTTATTCATTAGTTGAAAATATTCCATATTCATAAATTTAAGAGATTTTCAAAGAAATAAAACTATTTCCCATCAAGGATTGTAGAAAGGCTTGTCTATCTTGGGATTTCAATTGATTAAATTCAACTGCTAGGGTTTCCTCATCCAGAATCTGTCCATCAATAAACTCTTCTATAGTTAACATTCAAGCAATTGAACTAGCTTTAATTTCAAACAATAATGACCCTTTTGTAGTGAATACACTTCTCAAAGAAGAAACATACTTTTGTGCATACAAATGCACAAATTATGGGAAGTTATAGGTTTGGGGCATGATAAAACGGGCTAGGTTCAAACCCCAGACGTTAAATAATCGTTTAATTCCCTATGTCTAGATGTTGATGAATTGTACAATTTATACAGGTCAAAGGATATCCTAGGGTAAAAAATTTGACAATCCCTATCTACTAGGGTGACCTCAGCAGGGGTTACAACCTTGGACTTCTTGACAATGAAGGTTTTCGACATTTTTAGTGAAATAAATAGGAAAAGGTGTTTTGGCTCTTACTTCTCAAGTGAACAGAAGAAAAACCCTTTAACTCATCAACAAACTTAGTATCGACAACTCTAATTTGGCAATGAATATGGAATCTGCAACAATGATAGTTGTATTTTGACAAAACAACAAAAATTACCTTTTTCGATGTTTTTATTTTGTTATAACTAAAACCTAAATATAAAAAAAATGAATTAATTATGTTAATTAACAAAAATTATGTATGAAAACATGATTATATACCAATACCGGTGGTTTTTTAAGAGATAGTAAATAGTTTATTTTTATAACACCACATGGGTCAGAGTAGTGGTTTTGAATCCCATACAAAAATTTGCGTAATGGTCTCGTCATTTGACACGTCTCATCGGAAAAAAATATTGTGATGTCACCACGCTAGGGGTTGTTCTCATTAAACATCCGCATATGGGAAGAGCGTGAAACATCGATCTCGTTATCTTTTACAATAGACGACTCGTAATTACCTCTATATGCCTACACCATAACACATCATTTACATTAGTTTTAATATTTTTAAAAATATAATTAAAACACCTATTCATACGAAGTTGCGACTATAATATTATAACCTAAAATAATATATGATATATACAACTATTATATATAATCAAATAATAGACTAGATCCAAACAAAAGAAAACCTAATCAAAACTTAAAATTAATATATCAAATCTAGACTAAGGAAGAAAATTAAAAAGCAAACTAATATATAGGTAAAGGTGCCTATTCTAATCAAGGTTTTGAATTTTTATGTAGAAATAAATCTGTGTTATAACATAACCTATGCTCCCATTTGAGATAGGTATTTAGAGTAAAAATTCCTTCAAATATAGGGAATCCAAACTAAGCATCAAAAATCCAAAAACAAGATTTCCAAAAATATTTATCTTGCAATCTTTATCTTTGACATCTGTAGTCTCCCCCTGTCTTTGACATGAATGACACAAATATTTCCAACAAGGGTCATGTTGTACTTTGGTGGGATATGCTACAAAAGGACATGGTAGACAACCGATAGGGGAAGGTTAGAACTTGGAGGAATATGGTGATAAAAATCAAGGAGAAATTCCTACCTATTGATTACCAACAAAATATATGTAAGCATGTATAGAACTTATGGAAGAAGGAGACATCTGTTTGGTAGAAAACTAAGGAATTTTTCAAACTATTGCTCAGATTGGGGATAAAATAACCATATTATCAAAGAGTGGAGAGATATGTGAATGGGTTGAAATATCAGATTCAGGATGAGATTAGAACATGATACTTTCGTAATGCATATAAATCCTATAAAGTTTATTTTAAGGTGGAAGAAAATATTGACAGGAAATTACAATAAAAATTCTGAGGAAAAGGAACTGGAGGTAGGGGCAGAAAAATTGCTTCTAGAGGAAATGAAAAGGAGGATGAATCCACCAATAGACAAATTAATAGAGGAGGCAATGGCACTAGAAGAGTCATGGGATTTAGAAGAGGAAAAAGTAAGTACATTATTACTTTCTACAGATGTGAAGTATAGGTACATAAGGCATCTTAATGTCCAAAAAATTATAATTCAAGAAAAACAAATGAAGGTCGAACATAGGTCATATAGGCATATGAGGCAGTGATTGTTGCTGAAAATGTGATGGTAATTGAACAAGAGAAAGGTGATAATTTGATGTTCTGGAGAGTGTTACTTAAACCTAAAAGGAAGATAGCAGAAGATCTTAATCAAAGGAAGAAATCTTTTGAGACTAAATGTAAAATTCAAGGAAAATGTTGCAATTTGGTCATAGGTGGTGGAAGAATACAAAATTTGGTATCCAGAGAAGTCATAGAGAAATTAACATTAAAGAATTTTTCCCATCCCAATTCATATAGAGTTTTGTGCTACAAAAGGGACACCAAGGGACCATGATAGAACAATTCTTGTTAAATTTTTAGATTAGAAATTTCAATGAGCAAGTCTTGTGTGATGTAATAGAGATGGATGCATGCCATGTACTTCTTGGAATACCATGGTTGTTTGAAAGGAAAATTTTCCATTATGGCAGAGAGAATATGTATGAATTCACAAAGGTTGGATAGTGGTATAGATTGGAACCAATGCTAGAAAATGAAATGACAACAACAATGAATAGTGGAAAAAAATATTCGAACAGTAGTAGCAGTAGAGTCATGCTATGTTCAACTAAGGAATTTTTGAAAGAAAAGAGAAAGGATCATTTATTTTTATCCATGATGTTGAAAAAAGTCCAAGAGATGGAAAAAATGACTATTGTACCACCAAAGATTCAACCTTTGTTGAATGAATTTAAGTATATTGTTGTGGATGATCTGCTATAAGGTCTACCTCCCTTGAGGAGTATATCACATCAAATTCAATTGATACTAGGGTCAAGTTAACCTAATAAATATCATCACCAGATGATTCCAGTAGAGAGTGAAGAAGTGAATAGACAGGTGCAAGTGTTTCTTGACAAAGGACTGATCCGAGAGAGTTTAAGTCCTTATGTTGTACCAACAGTATTGACACCTAAGAAAGGAGGTGAATGGAGAATGTGTATTGATTCATGAGCTATCAATATCATTACTATTAAGAAGATGTTTAGCTTACCAAGGATGGATCCTCATGGATGGCTTGAGTGGGGCCAATTACTTTTCAAATATCAATTTGAAGAGTGGATATCATTAGATTTGGATAAGGGAATTGACGAATGGAAAATAACATTCAATACAAAGGATGGACTATTTGAGTGGCTAATCATGTTGTTTGGTTTAAATAATCCTCCTAGCACACTCATGAGGATTGTGAATGAAGTCTTGAAACCATTTTTGGGAAAATTTGTTGTTTTATACCTAGATGAGATTTTGATCTTCAATATAACCAAAGAATAACACCTAGATCACGTGAGGAAGGTGTTGCAACAACTGAGTGAAGATAAACTGCTAATAAATTTGAAGAAATGCACATTTATGAAATAAGAGTTATTGTACTTGGGATTTTTAATTTCCAATGAAGGCTTGAAGATGGATCCTGAAAAGTTAAAGGCTATTTTGGATTGGCCAACACCTAAGTGTACATTTGATGTGAGAATCTTCCATGGTTTGGAAATATTCTATGAGAGATTCATCCAAAATTTTAGTGATATGTGTGCACCACTTATAGAGTGTATGAAGAAAGTGACTTTCTAGTGGACAACAACAAACATGAAATCATTTGAAAATTTGAAGAAAAAAGTATCCGAACAACCATTTTTTGCGCTTCTAAATCTCAATAAAGTATTTCAAGTGGGCTAGGATGTAAGTGGTTCAATGATTAGAGCATTTTTAAGCCAAGAAGGAAGGTCAAATGCATTCTTCAGTGAAAAATTGAATGATTCTAAGAAGAAGTACTATGTTTATGATCAATAATTTTATGTTATTGTACAAGACTTGAATAAATGGAAACATTACTTGCTACCGAAGGAGTTTGTCTTATTTACTGATCATAAGGCATTGCAGTACATCAAAATTCAAGGTAAGATAAATTAAAATCATTCCAAATGGGTACAATTTTCACAAATTTACTCGTTTGTTTTGAAGCAGAGGTATGGAAAATAGAATAAAGTTGCAAATGCATTAAGCCAAAGCATAATTTTATTGAATACTTTGTCAGTTGAAATTGTTAGTTTGGAATGTATGAAGGAGTTGTATATAGAGGACATAGATTTTTCAAAGGATTTAGAAGAATGCAAGGCATCTTGGAGCATTGATAGAACACTGTATTTGGATTTTCACATCCAAGAAGTATTCTTGTTTAATAATAAAAGTTTGTGCATTCCATGGAACTCATTGCAGTTAAATATTGTTAGAGAGTTGCATAGTGGAGGTTTAGGTGGAAATTTTGGCATTGATAAGACAAAAACATTAGTGAAGGAAATACACTTTTGGCCCAACATCAACAAGGATGTTAAGAATTTTGTTGATTGTTGTAGAGTTTGTCAGCTATCAAAAGGAAAGAGCCAAAACATGGGGTTATATACACCATTGTCGATACCGGAGATACCATGGGAAGATACAAGTATGGAATTCATTATTGGACTACCTAGGACACAAAGAGGTCATGATTCTATGGTGGTTGTAGTGGGAAGGTTTTTGAAGATGGGAATTTTCATACCATGTAAGAAAACCAGTGATGTTACTAAAGTGGATGTTTGATTTTTCGAGAGATTTTGAGGTTACATGGACTACCAAGAAGTATCACTTCTGACATATATAATAGATTCATTGGAAATTTTTGGAGGGTACTTTGGAATAAGATGGGTTCCAATTTGTTGTACAATTTTTCATACCATACACAAACAGATGGTCATATCAAGGTGATTAACCGAAGTCTTCAAATTTTGTTGAGGAGTTTGAGTGAAGAAAAACTAGGGAAATGGGATTTTGTTTTGGCCCAGGATAAATTTGCTTACAATGATTCAATCAATAGGTATGTGGGTAAAACTCCATTTCATATTGTTTATGGAAGGTCACCAAAAGGATTTGTGGATTTAGTTAAGTTACCAAATATGGAGGACAAGAGGAATGTTGATGCAAGTGGTTTTACAGAGGTCATATAGGAGATGCTTGAGAAGATCAAGCAGACACTGCAACAAAGCAATACTATATATAAGAAAGGAGCATATTTTTGAAGAAGACAAAACATTTTTGAAGAAGTAGAGTTGGTAATGGCACATTTAAGGAAAGAAAAATTCCCCGGAGATGATGAAGAAGGTACCCTGGTTGAATGGAAGAAACAAATACTCATTAAACTAGCCAAAGAATTAGAGAAAATATTAGTGAAGAGGGTTAGTAAAACAACATGAAACAAGGAGTATTATGAATATTTTTTATGTTGGAATGTAGCTCAATACTGAGAGGGGGGGTGAATCAGTATTAATAACCTTGATCAATTTTCAAATAATTATTTATTAACTTTATTGATCAGTAAGAAACTTCAGTAAATACCATCAATAAGTATAAACTTAAATTACAAATTACAAGTTTTATATGAATATTGATTTAGAGCACCAACTCTAGGAGACAACAATTCCCTTGTTCAGGGCACCAACCTTAAGAAGCTCCAACTCCCCCTTTGTTTCAAGGCTCCAAAATTAGGAAACACCAACCCTAGGAAGCACCAACCCCAGGAAGAACCAACTCCTTATATTTAAACTTTTATTTATTAAAGGATACTAATCCATCCTTGCTCCTCTCTTACACCCTCATTTCATAAGTATCTTCATATTTCTTCCTTGGACTTTGCACTTTCTTTTGATCTTCTGATGTAGACCACAAAGACACCTTCTTCTCACCTTCCTTTATTTTTATATAGTCTTCTAAAGAGTGTGACTTTGAATCATTGTGTCTTTTGATAATGAAACATTGCACCCTTTTGTTTTAAGTAATAATAATGTTACTTTTAAACAATATATTTTCTTTCTTTTATTTATATTCATAAATCCATAATTAAGGCACCCTATTTAGTTAGGCCCTCTTTTAATCCTTTTAAAGGATATCTCTACATAAATCCCATATGACCAGTTTTCCGGTGACCTTGGCTAGTTATTTTTGGCACTAGCTCCTCGTCCTTTAACTTCCAAATGACTTCAAAATCGAAACCTCTGACCTTATGTTATACTAGTGGCGCTAACATCTGAATTAATTCTTATTTTAATTCATATGACCACTCTTATGGTGACCAGATGCTAAATCCATATGAAAACTTAATTCTCTGCATGTTAAATTGGTGCGCAGAAGCAACAAAGCACCTTTGATCATCAAGTGACCATAGACAGTGACCAAGTACTATGCTTGTTGAGTTCTTTATACAATCGTTAAAATTATTACAAATTGACGGATGCAATTTAGTCAGTGATGGGAATGAACGGTCTTCATTCATTTTGGGGGATAAGCTTCACCTTGGATATTACATATCCTAGGGGCCAAATCCCTAATCTTTTGATGCATGGAATCATTATCAATGGTTCACATCATTTCAGGGGTCGTAGCTTTATTGGCCTTCACGCTTGTTTGTTAGGCGAGATGCATCTCCGCCGTAGGATCTCCTCCTTCCTCAATCACGATCAATGATGGATTATTTATCCTAGTCCTTTACTTCGATCAAAAACTATGTTTTAATCACATGGTGAGTGAATGGTGGAGGTTTGATCTGGTTATTTTACTATTAATCCGACCATCTATATTGAATATTTCTCTAGATCGAATAATCACAAATTCTACTGGGTTCAACGACTAGATCCTGGTCCAATCCAAATCTAACGACTATTTTAGATTTCTCTTAACTTCAATAGTTCTTCACCTACTAACTGGGAAGGATCATTGATCCTGTAAAGTGATCGATGATCACTTAAAAAATGTTATGATCTCATTCATGTTCACGTTCACAGAGAGACTTTCACTTGATGATTCCTCTTGGAGACACAATTAATTCAATATACATAGATAAATCTTATAGGCACAATTACTTCATGAACAAGGTTCTTGATCAACACTTGAACATAGTTTTTTTTTCATTTCTCATTAAATGTCATTCTGTATAGCTTATACTTTTTTGTCTACAATCTGCTATAATGTGATTGCATATTCAATTCATTTTCTGCTACAAATACAATAATCTTTGCAAATTCCTCATTACTTTATTTTCTTTTGTCACATATTTACTGTTGTAATGGTTGCAATTAATCAACTTTATCTTCTACAAATTTTTATGTCTGCTTCCCCTGTAAACAAAAATTCTCTATGACCAGAGTTAACATAAAAATCAAATTATTTCTTCTTTGTTTTTCTTTGAGAGGCTGAATAGCAGGGTACATTAACAGAGTTATAATCTGATGGATTTCTCTGGATGATACACCTATATAGACCCTTGTTGACATCAATGGCCACTTCATAACACAATGTGACCATATTGGTCTTCTTGACATCAAAGCCAACACCATATTACTATGTCCAACATTCTCCCCTTTTGGCATTGATGTAAACACCATAGATCTTAATATTATTTTCTCTCCCCCTTTGACAACAATGACAGAAGGGGTATTTTCTTTATCCCTTTGAAGTGACGCTCCCCTTGAGGTGATGCTCCCCCTGTCCATATATTTGTTTGTGCAATTTTTTTAATGAGGTATGGAGGTTACCCCTAATTTTTTTTCTTAGATTTTCAAATGTACTTCTAGGTAAGGGTTTTGTAAAAATGTCTAGAATTTGTTCTTTTGTGCCTACATATTCTACTTTCATCAATTTTTGAGCAACCTGATCTCTTAAGAAATGACATTTGATTGGGATATGTTTGGTATTAGAGTGAATTACAATATTTTTTGATATATTTATGGCACTAGTGTTATCATAGTTAATGGTGATGGGATGATCATATTTTACTTGTAAATATTTTAGAGTCTGTTTCATCTAGATCCTTGTGTGCAACAATATGAAACAACAATGTATTATGATTATGTAGTAGAGAGTGATATAAATGTTTGTTTCTTTCTTATCCATGCCACCATACATTTTCCTATAAAAAATTCTCCTCCATTGGTGCTTTTCTATCATCTACAATACCATCCCAATCTGCATCAATGTATGCATTCAATTGGAAGTCTTTTTTCTTTGGATACAATAATCCAAAATCTGAGTTAGCTTTAAGATATCTAAATATCCATTTTACTGCTTTTAAGTGAGATTCTTTATGTGCAGATTAAAATCTTCCAACCATTCCTACAAACTCCATGATGTCAGGTCTTGTTGTTGTTTGTATATAGTATACTTCCAACCATTGACCTGTACATAGTTTGGTCTACTTTTGGTGAGTCATATTCTAGGCTTAGTTTGCATCTTGTGACCATGGGAGTGCACATAGGTTTACTATATTCCATTTGGAATTTACTTAACATTTATTTGACATATTTATCTTGATAAATGACTATTCCTTTATCTTTTTGAGTGACTTGTAAACCTAGGAAGAAAGTCAGTTCTTCTAGCATATACATTTCAAACTCTTCTTGTATTTTTGTTGCAATTTTTTCTCTTAGTATGGTAAGATTATTTCCAAATATGATATCATCTACATATACCACCACAAAAATCATATATTGATCCTCAATTTTTATATATAGGTTGTTGTCAGTATTCCCTCTCTTATATTCTTGATTTTGCAGATATTGATAAAGTTTTGAGAACCATGCTCTAAGGGCTTGTTTAAGACCATACAAAGCATTCTTTAGTTTGCACACATATTCCTAATTTTATATTAATATGAATCCTTTTGGTTGCTCAATATAGACTTCTTCTTCTAATGTTCCATTCAAAAATGCTGACTTGACATCCATTTGATAAATTTTGAAGCTTCTGAAGCATGCAAATTCCAGCAACATTCTGATGGCTTATAGTCTTTCTATTGGGGAGAAAGTCTCTTCAAACTCAATACATTCCACTTGGGCATATCCCTTGAATACTAATCTATCTTTGTTATTTATGATCTATCCATTTTCATTGAGATTGCTTTTGAACATCCACTTGGTTCCTACCACATTCTTTTCCTTGGGTCTAGGGACAAGTTCCCATGTATTATTTTTCTCAATTTGATCATGTTCCTCGTTCATTTATTTTATCCAGTCTTCACTCTTGCTGGCTTCTGCAAAAATTTTGGGTTCTATTAATGAAATCATTTCCTGTTTAGAATAAAATCTGATTTTCCTTCTTGTTTCTACACTTGAATCTTTATCCCCTATAATATGATTTTTAGGGTGATTCTTTTGAACTCTTTTTTATGGTGCTTTTGGAAAGGGTGTTTCTTCCTCATACTTATCATCATTAATTTGTGGTTCTTTATCTTGTAGTTATTGAGTATCTTATTCATTCTGTGATTCACCATCTTCTTCATCATCATTGTTTCTTCTCCATTCATCATTTTTTTATCCATCTTGATCTTTGATTTTTCTCAATTTTAGATCATCTATTTTCACATTTTCACTTTCCAGTATTTTGTGCAATCTTAGATTATATCACTTGTAATCCTTTTTGTTAGGTGACTATCCCAAAAATATACCTTCATCTGATCTATAGTCCAATTTCCCTAGATTATCTTCATCCCTCTTGATGTAACACTTAATTCCAAAGTCTATGAAATGTTTCACAGATGTTGGTCTTCCAAACAACAATTCATAAAGTTTTTTCTCATGGTTAGCTTTAAGATGTGCTCGGGTAAGTATGTGGTTGTTGTATATATTGAATCTCTCCAAAATTTGTCTAGAAGCTTGGTTTCATTCAACATAGTTCTTGCAGCCTCTTGAACAATTTTATTTTTCCTCTCAACAACTCCATTATGTTGAGGAGTTCTTGGAGATGAGAATCATCTCTTGATTCCATGATATTCACAAAATTTATTGAATTCTTTAGAGGCAAATTCCCCTCCATTATCTGATCTTAAACATTTTATTTTGAGATTTGTTTCATTCTCTACATAATTTTTGAATCCTTTAAAATTTTCAAATGCCTCATACTTTTCTAAGAAAATATACCCAGGTCATCCTTGTGTAGTCATCAATGATAAACATGAAGTAGTGTTTCCCTTGTATGCTTCTAGTCCTAGAGGTCCCACAAAGATCATTGTGAAAAATCTCCAAGGGTTTTGAGGTAGAATGTTATTTTTTCTTGAATCTGATTCTTATCTCATTCCCTTATTGACAGTGTTTGCAAACATGACCCGAGGTGATCCAGGTGGATATTGGTGGCCACCCACCTATTCCAAATAGCTCATTTTGACAATTGTAGTTCAACAGGTTCTTTTGTAATTCTTTGTAATTGTTGGTTCTACACTTTCGGGGTTATATGAATCCCTAAAAATCTTCCAGGTGGAGATTGGTGGCCTCCCACCTAATCCAACTGGCTTATTTTGGATTTTTTCATGTCAGTACATCTTTATGTACTTCCAAATCCGTTTTGGGTCCCTACAATTTTTTTTTAACTTGCCACGATCAAAATATAGACGGAGTCAGAGTTTGACGAAATAATGTGTATTTATCGAAAATACCTTTCCAACGGGCTATCACGCACCTGAAATAGAGGTCGTATGCAAACGTTACGACCCCAAGAAGTTGAGGTACCAACTTACCCATTGGGGCCGACATAAATTTTGGTGTTTCATCTCCTAGGGTTAGGTTTTTGGATGTCTAGGGTTTTGGCATTCATGAGTAATGCTAAAAAGGCCTCTGGAGCCTCATTGTAATAATTTTTCTTAGATGGATGCACATAGTAGCCACATCTCTTCTTAGAGATAGCTACCACCATTCGAGCAAGTTGTTTTCAATTCTGCAATTTTACAGTTTAAACCTATTTCATTTATTCAATAGAAGTTATTATTCATTGGATATATGTTGTTGTTCTTTGTATCTCTATGTTATTATATTCATTCTGTTATTTATTTTATTCCGATCATAAATCCATATCAATGGTATCAAAGAGGTCTGCTCTTCATTTATTTTTCTTCATGCATGTCTCTGATAAGATCTGGGTACAAGAAGTTGGGACTCGAACCAGTTGAGCCTTTTCAATATCGGTCGCACCGAGCTCGACCAAAACTCATGGGGGACGAGAAGAAATATGATGGAGCAGGAGATCCTTTTAAACTGTTTCTTGAGGAATCCCTTGTGCGAAAAAGGAACAAAATGATGGACAAATTTGTACAAATCCTTTGGCGACTTCCCACATGAGACACATCTTCATAAAGTGGACATGAAAACCCCTTAAAGGTATGACTAAATTTTGATATTCCATTATTTGAAGGATTGATAGATGCAGATTCTATAGATAAATGGATGAATTTGCTTAAAGGGTATTTTTCGGTCCACAATTTTTTCGATAGGGAAAAGATTACTTCTGCACTCCTCAAGGTTGTCCCCCATGTTAAGGACTGGTGGGATACTTACTATGAGAAAAGGGCCATAGAGTAATATTCAATATTTTTGGTTTCCCCCACATGTTATTCGTTCAGGGATGTCATTAAATAACAATACTACCCTGTTGGAAGCTACAAAAATACACAAGATGGAATACCCTAGGTTAGGAAAGGAACCAGACGGTACCATATTTCACCAATATTTTCCATACCTTGCACACCAAATTGGGTATCAAAGACTCTAAACAAAATCTATTGCTCAAATATTGTGTTTGTATGCATAGATACATTCAAATAGAAATGGAATTTCTAGACATTGCATCATTGGGTATGACTTATAGACATGTTGTCAAGATCGAGCATAAATTTAAGCAAAAGAGGAGAGAGTTTGGATCTGCAAACTCCTCACAGCCAAAGCAGGGAAAAGGAGGCCCCAATGCACAAAACAAGGGACAAAGAAAATATGGTCACTCTTAGGACAACCATTCCAAGCCGCAGCACAAGAAGGGTAATGAGAAGTTGAAGAAGGACACAGGAAAGTGGCGTGAATACCATAAAATCCCTTGGAACAACACCGAATAATGTCACTCCAAGAAGTCACTTATGGCCGAGATGAAATCTTTTGAGCCAAAGGAAGATTATGACTCCAAATAAAATATAGAAGGAGGGAATCAGACCATCGATGTCAAACCCAACGCCACCATCGCTACCACCAAAGTCCATTCAAGCGAACTAGAAGAAATAGAGGAAGGGTAACACCTCTTTCAATCATAGATGTGAGTAAAGGGGAATCCACTTCATTTCATTGTCGATAGAGGCAATCATAAGAACCTGATATCACCAGAAGTCATTAAGAGGTTGGACTTGTCGATGACACCACACCTCCTACCATACACCATCGAATGGATTTTCCAAGGAAGAGATCTTCACGTCAGCCAACAATCTTTTCTTCCCTACAACATCAATCCATTCAAAGATGAGGTATTGTGTGATGTTTCTCCCCTTGAAGTTTGTGATGTTATTTTAGGACAACCATATTTGTGGAAGAGACATATTGTGTATGAATCTAGACTCTGCAATGTTATTATTAGTTTTGGTAGACAATTATAAAGGATACCAGAGGTAGCGCCACCTACCGCTATTTCTTTAATCTCTGCTAAGAAATGCAGTAAAGTCATTTCACTAAACAAGAAGTTCATCTTCTTTGTGTTCCATGCTCACAGTAATAAGAAGATTTTCGCCACATCCTTGACCTCTAGACAGAGCCTCTCTTTGCAGCAAAAGCAAGTGAATGGAATCATGTAAGAGTATAGAGACATCTTCTCCTCACCCACCATGGTACTGACACACTGCCAAGTCAAGCATCCAATTGATCTAACCCCCGATGCACCACTTCCTAATGGACCAATTTATCTTCTCTCACTGATGGAAATGAAGAAATCAAGCATCATATCCAAGAGTTGCTTCAAAAGGGGCACATAAAACCCAGCTCCTCCCGTTGCAGAATCCTAATTGTACTGGTGCAGAAGAAATACAAGACTTGGTGTCTCTACATTGATTAAAGAGAATTAAAGAAAATCACAGTCAGGAACCGGTACCCAATTCCCCAAATTGATGACATTCTTGACCAACTCAATGAGGCCAAGTTATTTAGCAAGAAGTCTGGATACCACCAGGTTCCCATTGAATCAATTGATGTATCAAAAACAAATTTCAAATCTAAAGAAGGTCTCCTTGAATGGTTGGTCATGCACTTTGGCCTAACAAATGCACCAACAACTTTCATGAGGTTGATGGATGATGTATTGAGACCCTTCACCAACTCTTTTGTGCTGGTATATATGGATGACATCCTCATCTTCAATAGAACTTGGGAGGATCACATGCAACATATTCAACAGGTTTTGAGCACTCTATGGAAACACAAGCTATATTCCAACTTGGAAAAATGATCCTTTGGCATGAACATGGTCCAATGATTGGGATTCATTTTTGATGAACATGGGGTACATGTGGATCTGACTAATATCCAAATCATCTATGACTAGTCATCCCTAACCACACTAATCAAGCTTTGGAGCTTCTTGGGACTTGCCAACTTCTACCGATGGTTCATGTTGGGATTCTCCCATATTGCATGGGCCCTCATTCAAGTGACCAAGGGTGGTGGAAAGGAAAATTTTCCGTGGGTGAAATAACAACAACGAGAATTTGATGATATGAAGCATCGCTTATGCTCAGCTCCAATACTCTCCTTACATGATCTGCAACAACCGTTTGAGATTTAGACCGATCCATCTGACTATGTTGTAAGTGTAGTTCTCACTCAAAATGGTCATATGGTAGTTTACCATAGTGAGACACTCTCAGTTACTATCCGAAAATACCCCACCTATGACAAGGAAATGTATTCCATTGTAAAATCTTGTTGTCAATGGAAACATTACATTCTGGGAAAGGAGATAGTCATCCACATTGATCACAAGCCTCTGTAGTTCATACAAACATAGGGGAAGTTCCAGAATGACCACCATCAGAAGTGGTCCACATACCTGCAATATTTCCATCTCAACATCAAGTATAAGATAGGGAGCATAAATCGTGTCATTGACTGCCTCAGTCAACCTCCCGTGGCTACACTCACCACTGTGCTCAATTCCTGTGGGAATGAGGTATCTGAGTGGCCCCAACTTTATTAGAAATATCTTCAATTCACTACAACCTATCATCTCTTGGGTACAGGTGCAAATATCACTGATTTTCACATTCAGTACAAATTGTTATTCCATCAGGGCCACCTCTATGTTCCTGCAAGAGAGCGTGCCACCCACCTATTCCAATTGGATCATTTTGACAGTTTTAGTTCAGCACGTTCTTATGTAATTCTTTGTAATTGTGGGTTCTACACTTTCAGGGTTGTCTGAAGCCCTGCAAAAAAATTTATTCCATCAGGGCCACCTCTGTGTTCCTGCAAGAGAGCGTGCAAAGAGAGCGTGCCACCCACCTATTCCAACTGGATCCTTTTGACAGTTTTAGTTCAACACGCTCTTATGTAATTCTTTGTAATTGTGGGTTCTACACTTTCAGGGTTGTCTAAAACCCTACACAACTTCCAGTTGGATATTGGTGGGCACCCACCTAATCCAACTGGCTTATTTTGGAATTTTTCAGGTCAGTACATATTTTTGTACTTCCAGGGAAGTTTTGGGGATCTAAACAATGTTTTTTTGGGGATCTAAATAATGTGTATTTCTCAAAAATACCCAACGGGCTATCACACACCTAAAATAGAGGTCGTACGCAAAATTTATGACCCTGGGAAGTTGAGGTACCAACTTACCCATTGGGGCCAACATAAATTTTGGCGTTTCATCTCCTAGGGTTAGGTTTTTGGCATTCATGAGTAATTTAAAAAGACCTATGGAGCCTCATTGTAATCATTCTGCTCAAATGAATGTGTGTAGAAGCCACATATCTTCTTAGAGATAGATACCACCATTCGAGAAAATTGTTTTCAGATCTGCAGTTTTATAGTTTCAACCTATTTCATTTATTCAATAGAATTTATTGTTCACTGGATAGCTGTTGTTTTTCTCTGTATATCCGTGTTATTGTATTCAGGACCTGTTATTTATTTCATTCCACTCATAAATCTGGATCATGAGGGCTTGATGATTTTTGGCATGTCTTTTACATCTCCCTTTTTACTAGCTTTGATCAGGTTATCAAATCTCAAGTGTCCCATCCTTTTGTGTCATAGCCAACTTTCATCTACTTGACTCATATGGCATTCTTCTTCTTCCTCAATATCTAAGATATACACATTGCTTGAGGTTATTTTTTCAATAACAACTAATTTTCCTGATCCTTCTCTTATTTCACATTTTTGGGAGTAAAAAAGGAGTATGTGTCCCTGATCACAAGTTTGGCTTACACTCAGTAGATTAGGTTTTAAATTTTCTACTAGCGGCACATTTTTTTCTTTATTTTTCTTGTATCAAAAGGAAACTATACATTGTCCTAGTATTTTGGCAGATACATTATCTCCAAAAGTGACTTTACCTTTATCCTTCTTTGTCATAGTGAGAAATTTTCCTTTATCTCATGTCATATGTTTTGAGCATCCACTATCAATATACCATTGACACTTTTTGTTCTTTGCATACAGGGCCACTTTACATTATGTTACTTTTTCTTCTATATTCTTTTCTTTCCATATCTTCTTATCCTATTTGTTAGGGTTGCTTAGCTTCAAGAATTTCATTGGTAAGCTACATTCACTCGTTTTATGGCCATAGTTGTTGCACTTGTGGCATTCAACATTGCACTTTTGTAAAGGAGAGAATGAATTATAATTTATTTTCTTTATATCATTCTTGTTGTTCTTATATCTTTGGACATTTCTTGGTTTTTATTTTCAATAGGATTTACAATGTACTGCTTTGTGTCCAAAGTTGTTGCATGAATAGAAATATCCATGAAAGATATGTTGATATCTATTAGGAGGAGTCCTTTTGATTAATGTATTTCATTTTCCTTCTGTTACCATCCTTTTGATCACTGTATTTCCTTTTCCTTTTGGAGGAGGTGATTGCTTATTCAAAAAAATATTTAATGGTGCCATTTTCATCTTGTGACCTTCTCTTTTTAAGGGACTTCTAAGAGAATATGCATAGTGTTGGAATACTGAGAGGGGGGTGAATAAGTAAGATCGTTTTATACCACTTTTAACCACAATATATATTCTTTCACTTTATCAACAATGTTCAACAATTTATCATCAATGTATCATCTATGATTGCATTCCATATATATATATCATAATCATGCAACATCACATCAAGAAAATGGTACACCAGTAGTTACGTGGAAAACCAAATGGGAGAAAACCACAAAATTATTTCTTATATATATCAAGAATTCATTCATATGAAGCACCAAATTCCCACTTCTCCAGTAAAAACTGCAAGGAGGCTACACACCCCTATTTACAGGCTCCAACCTAAATGAAGCTACAACTCCCTGAATTCTCTAGCTCCAACTAGAAGGAGGCTACCACCCTCTAGGTTCTCCAACTCCAACCAAAAGGTGGGTACAACCACCTAGTTCTCATGCTCCAACCTGAAGGAAGCTCCAACTCCCTAAATCTATGGAACCAACTGGAAGGAGGTTACAAACCCCTTTCCTTTCCCCATCACGTCACCCTAAAATATAAGTGTAGACCAACTGTCACAGAGTATGAAGCTATCACTGTCACTATCATTTCCATTGTCACATAAACCTGTAACCTATCACTGTATCCAACCTGTCACTATATCCAAACTGTCACATTAACCTATAACCTATCACTGTATTCAACCTATCACTATATCCAGCCTACCACATCAACCTATAACCTATCATTGTAACTAACCTGTCACTATATCTGACCTGTCACATCAACTTCTAACCCATCATTGTATGCAACCTGTCACTATATCCAACCTGTCACATCAATTTGTAACATGTCATTTTATCCAACATGTCACTATATCCAACCTATCACTGTCACTGATACTGAACCAGATCCTAGAACATGGATCATATACCAAGGACACCTCTCAACTAAGTGCTCAACATCACCAACACATACCTCTACAATCATGTACCAACATCATCACATGCCATCACAAGATATGTGTTAGGTACCTAACCCCTCACGTAGGTAGAATAATATATTTCCATTTAATAAAGGTCAATATTAATAAGGCCTAGCAATAAGGAAGAATAATTTCAATGTAAGAAGACCTAATAGAAGCTTTCGCTTCTAGAAAGATATTCCTCTAGATGGTTCTTTTGATAGACATATTTAGTATAAATAGGAGTCGAGGGTATGAGAACTTTTGTCTTGGATATTATTGTAATAGAGATCTTATCTATTGGAGGTTCCCCCTCGAAGAGGAAAGTGAACATTACTCTCAGTAATCAAAGTTGTCTTTCTGTTATTATTCTAGTCATTTTGGTATTATTGTGGTGTTTTTATAGTTATATTGTTGATCATCTACCATTTCTAGCTATTTATTTATGTTCTGCATACTTTTTATATTTGGAATATTACAAGTGGTATCAAATCACCTTCCTCAACAAAAAAATTTGGGTAAATTTTTTTCAGGGTAGAGACGTATTCTGTTGTCTTTAAGCTACAAAGATCTATCGTTACATGTATAAACCCATGATTGGGGATAAATACACACAGAAAATACAAGTGGTACTTAAGCACACATATGTTGGCCACCCTAGTAACCCATGTTGGTACCCCTTTGAGTGGTAGCGCATCAGAAAACACCTGTCTACATATCACCCTAGATCTCCTTAAGCCCTCCATAAATAAACTAATTGGTCGCCTAACTATTATAGTGCCACCGAGAACAACACTCGGGAATATACTCTCTAGTAACTAGGTAGTCAGGTAGTACGACTAAGGGCATGTTCTATCCTCCTTAGTTGGTGCCCTAAGATATTGGGCCGAGTACTATTGTTGGACCCCACATGTATATCAGAGAGCTATAGAATAGGGAAAACCCTTATTTGTAGAACCCTTGAATACCTAACCCTTGGGACGAAAAGAAAAATAGAACATACAAGATCTATTATGGCGCAAATTTGTCTCCTGCATTCGATTTGTGAAATTACTACACATTTCTTCCTGTTAAGCATTTGGGAATTTCATCACTACAATATTCTTGAGATCGGAGTATAAATATGCAAGAGCAAAAAAAATAAATGAGTCTGGATTCAAAAGGAACCATTATTTGAGAGCTATTCCGTTGGATTTCTCTCTTCTCCCTTATCGCAGTCATACCTATCATTTTTCACCAATTTTTTTTCTTGTGGACCCAACACCCTTATTTTGGCTTTACCCCATTGGATTCAACTCGTCGCCTTGATTGTTGTGATACACTTCACCCATAACCCATTTTATGTGTGGTCCCACCCGCCCCTTTTCATGTTCCCTCGTCATCATGGCCCATAACCATAGCCAAGACTTAGAAGCTCGCTTCACTACCTTGCACTCTAATTTCACAGAAACCCAACAAGAAGTGTGACAACTTAGTGCCAATATTTCCAACATAAATCAAAAGATGCATTCCTCCATCGTCGCCTCAATCGCAAAACTCAAATAAGAGCTCAAACAAGACATTACTACCCAACTTGAATCTGTCACTATGATGATCTACTCCAAGCTACATATCCTTGCATATATTCCCTTATCTAACCCACCTTTGCATACCAAAGGTGAAACTTCCTATCATTCCCATAATTTTCAACCCCATCACTTTCAGTGTGACCTACGCATTCTGGGTGTGGATGTGACCAAATTTGATGGATTGGATCCCACTAGATGGGTAACTTAAATGCAACATTATTTATCTTTTTATGGCATTACAGATGAGTTGGCCAAACTCCGGTATGGTGTTCTCCATCTAGATCAAGAACGTTGGCAATGGTGGAAATGGAGAAAAAATGTCCGCCAAGGGTATGTGGCTTGGACACACTTTGTGGCAGAGCTTTATGAATGCTTTGACACTGACACCAACCATTTAGGCCGTTTGAAAAAATTGAAACAATCTAGCATAGTGGAAGACTTTATAACTTCTTTTGAGCATTTGGATTTTCGTACAGAGGGCATGTCTGATGCTTTTTTCTGAGAATGTTTTATCAGTGGCCTCAAGGATGAGATTTTTTCTCATGTCCTCATGGCTTGGCCTCAGAGTTGGGTGGATGATACTAAAATATCTAAGGAAGCACAACAGGTTGTCTCTTCTCAAAACCAAAAGCCCTCCTTTATTCCTCACACTAAACCAGTAACTCCCACTCCTCCTTCTACTCCACTAAATATCCATAAATTGACCAGGGCAAAAATGGATGAACGCCAACTCAAAGGCCTTTGTTATAATTGTGATGAAAAATATTTTTCAGGACACAAGTGTAAGGAACAAAATATTTTTATGGCCATCTTGGAGGATGTTTCAGAAGAGGATGTTGAGGCTCCCCTTGTGTCAGTATCACCTGAACCCATTGACATAACCCCTCCCTCAGACCCTCCTGAAGTAGAACCAGTCATTTCCCTCAATTCTCTCACTGGCTTCTCTGCTCCCCAAACCCTCAATCTAATTGGTTACATCAAGCATAGGACGGTCATCATTCTTGTTGATAGTGGAAGCACCCATAATTTTATTCATCGCCACATTTCCCAAGAAACTAATTGATATATCCTTGCATTCAATAATTTTCAAATCATGATTGCCAATGGTGGGTCCACTAAATGTGGAGGTCATTGTAAAAATGTGCATCTCCAAATTGGTGAATACCATCTAAACTCCCATATGTTTGCTATCGACATGGGTGTTTGTGAAATTGTGTTGGGTGCAGAATGGCTAAGGAATTTGGGTCCCATTCTCATGGATTTTAATGATTTAACCATGCAATTTGACCAAGAGGGCCAACAATATAAGTTCCAAGGCATCATTGTTGGTTCCCCAGAGAGCATTAGTTCCCATCGCATGGAAAATCTTCTCAAAAAAGGTCATTCTAGCATTATTTCCCAACTCCATTCCATATAAGAAATTGAAACGCCCTATGTGTCCCAAAACCTCTAATCCATCCTCTCTAAACATCAAGTGGTTTTTTCCACTCCCCAGGAACTCCTTCCTTCACATGGTGTTCATGATCATTCCATTCCCCTTGTCCCCAGAAACCTTCCTCCCAATATTCGTCCCTATCGTCACCCTTTTTCCCAAAAAAATGAATTTGAGAAAATTCTTCAAGACCTACTCAACACAGGCATTATCCACCCTAGTACGAGCCCCTACCCTTCACCTGTGGTCATGGTCCTTAAGAAATAAGGTTCTTGGCGCATGTGTCCTGATTTCCGCGCCCTCAACAAAATCACCATTAAAGACAAATTTCCCATTCCTGTCATTAAAGGCCTCTTGATGAATTGAGTGGCACCCAATTCTTTACTAAACTTGATCCTTGTTCTGTCTACCACCAGATTTAGATGAAAGAGGAAGACATTCCTAAGATTGCATTTAGAACTCATGAGAGCCACTATGATTTTTTGGTCATGCCCTTTGGCTTGTGTAATTCTCCCTCCACTTTCCAAAGCCTCATGAATCATGTATTTCATCCTTTTCTCCGTCATTTTGTCCTAGTTTTCTTTGATGATATACTCATCTATAGTAAAACCTAGACAACCCATCTTTATCATGTGGATCGAGTTCTCCATATACTCTCTCAGCACCAACTTTTCCTCAAAATATCTAAATGTGCTTTTGATGCCTCAAAAGTCAAGTACTTGGGTCATCTTGTTGGCAAGGCCAGCGTCAGGGTGGATCCTAAAAATATTGAAGCTATGCAAGATTGGCCTCACCCAAAGACTCTCAAAATATTGCGTGAATTTATGGGTTTAACAGGTTATTGTCGCAATTTTGCTAAGAATTATGGCAAGATTGCGACACCTCTCACTGCACTCCTTAAAAAGAATTATGGCAAGATTGCGACACCTCTCACTGCACTCCTTAAAAAGAATTATTTCACTTGGATTCCAATAGCTTCTTAGGATTTTCAAACCTTGAAGCTAGCCGTGTGCACCACTCCAGTCTTGGCACTTCCTGATTTCAAAAATACCTTTGTCCTGGAATGTGATGCTTCCGAGAAAGGAATTGGTGATGTCCTTTGTTAGGCATAAATATTGTCATTTAATTCCGTTGCCCAACTATTTAATTTGTCAATCCAAGGTTCGTAGGCTTACAAAGAAAACACACTATATATGCAAGACTGAAGTAGAAGTAATCTAATCTAAATTGTTGAAATGAAATTAATCTAGGAAAGCATTGAAAGACTAACTAGGAAAGCAGGAAATTAATCTAGGAAAGCAATACAACATGTGAAGAGTTTGAATGACAAAAGACATATGTGAGATCACAAAATAAATCAATCTCAAATTATATTACAAGAATCAAGTGACAAAGCATGAAATAATAACAATGAAAGAATCAAAGCTAAGAATCCCCTTCTCCTAATTACAAGACTAAATTATGAAATACATGCCCCCCTCATGAAGAGAGAACACTCTCTTATATACATGAGTGTCATAATGACAGATCCACTATTCTCTCAACCACTCTCAACTACTTTCCCATTATTACAAGATATGCTCCCTTCAAATCCTCCATACATCTCTCACATATCTTAGATAATATATGCCAACCAAATCTTCCATGATATTCTCTCTTTCAAATCTTCAAGTTTGAAGATGTAATTCGAATTTGAGGATAGGTGGTGAATTTTGACTTTGTTGAAATCTTCAAATATGGTTGCACACATCATCAAACTCATCCAACTTTGATATATAATGAAAATATGTTAATTTCTAATATTTAATCACAAATTCACTTATAATACTAAAATGAATAAAGTGGAAAATAATAATGTGAAACCCAAATTTATTTATGAAAATGGTATGATGGAAGGTTAATGGGACGATGAAATGTAAGGAATAGTGAAGGGAAAAGTGGATGAAAATGCGACATTTCTGAGTCCTAACATCCCCCCCAACTGAACTTGTTGCATGTCCTCATGAAACTATGCATGGATTTTCTTAAGAACTTTTGGCATTTAAACTATGGCTTTGATTGATGATGTCTTTTTAATAAGGAATATTTCCAGGATGTAAAATACAGGAGTAGCAACATGTAAAATACATGTGTAACAACATGTAATACATTTGTAGCAGCATGTGAAATATGTGTAACAACATGTGAAATTTTCTTATGGTTGGTTCTTGTGTGACAACCATGAATACAAAGAATGTTGGTTCTTGTGTTAACAACATTCATTTCACTTATTGATTTTCTTGCTGCAATAATTTAGCCATGTACTCACTGGAAATAATAAGCTATCAATGTGCATAACAGAGCATCACTAAGTATAAGAAATCCTTTTCTTTATCTTTATGAATCATGCCAATATGTATATCAATCGAAATGCAACAAAGTGTCGTTGGAAAAGAAATGTTAGTGAATCATAAATGGAATGATGAGATGGTAAAATGGAATAATGGTAATGAATATGTGGTGAAATAGTTCCCACCCCCCAACTGGAGTGGTTGCATATCCTCATGCAACTTAGTGTAGGTTATGGAAGGAAAGAGAGCATGGCGAGGAAATTTTCCAAAATATTCAAGTCAGCATATAAGGAATTGTGTGATTAAAGATTAGAAAACAACATACCTCCACTCACCCAAAAAGTAGATGAACTATTCAATAGAAATGTAGTTGTTGCAGCTGCTGGATCAAGAAAACGTGACTGGTGTTGTAGCTGCAACTGTTGTAACTATTGGAGAAAAGAATATGTGACTATGATTGTTGGAGGATGGAAGGTGTCACCGCTACAAGATCATGAAAATGTAACTGTGGCTGTAGTTTCACTGTTGTACTGTAACTGCTGTAACTGTAACTATTGTAGCTTCTAAATCAGAGAATACGAAGTGGAGGGATCTGAACTGTTGTTGATGAGAAAGTATGAAAGCAAATGGTAGTACTCTCATATAGTTGAATTCACGTTGTTGTTACTGCTAAGGGAGCCAAAAAAAGTTATATAGTCTTTACCTTCTACAAACCTGATGGTACAATTCTAATCATGCAAAAGGATGTGTCGATGTCGAGCAAGAAGAGAAATCATTGGATTACTGACCATTGATGAATGTTGTTAACCAATGTGAGGCAAATCACCATTGATATCAATGAGAGACAAGGTACCCAAGTACATCTTGCGAAGTGAGAATGGATGTGTTGAGGTCAAGACACTTGCAAGATCTGATGATCAAGGGACATTGATGTATTCCCATGATCGTCAGCGAGAGAACTTTCCATTAAGGCATGCAAGCCTCTAGGTACTCAAAATGGACTCTAGTCTATTTTCCAGATAAGGTGATGAGGTCAATGGGGAAAGACTGTTGAAAGGTGGGCCTTAAGGAATCCCACATCAGTCAATGCAATTTTTTATAAAAAGATTGGTAGGACTAAAAGATAGATCTCAATAGCAACAATGTGTATGGAAAGATAATGTAATCATGGAAAGGAAGTTTTTTGTATTCAAAAGGAAAACTAGAAAGGAAAAAATGAACTGAAAAAGATAAAGGAAATGATGTATGCAAATCAGAAAGATAGGGATGTGCGAAGTCATGATGTATAAGCAAATGGAATATGGCTTCAACATAGGGATGATCAATGTACTGACAAGGAGTAATTTAGGTAAGCATATCATGACGCAAAATGGTTTATGAATAGGTGTAGTAACAACATGTTACAAATATAGGAGTAACAACATGTAAAATACATGTGTAATAGCATGTAATACATGTGTAACAGCATGTAACACATGTGTAACAACATGTAAAATACATGTGTAACAACATAGACATGAAATGTATAATGAAGATCAACTCCTTCAAATTGTTTATCAAAGCATGTTTTTCTGAAAAATGTTGTTATTTAGGATAAATCTCTTCAGCAGCAAAATTGATTGTCGTTGAACCTGAAAACGTTAGTAATAAACCTAAAATCAAACATGTGAGATCATCGAATAATAAAGTGCATGAAAGAAAAAATAGTGTTTAACAAACTAAGTCAAAGAAAAGGAACAAAATGCATTTTTTTTTTTTTACCTATCGACAGTGATGCACGATTTTCTTCGTTGGTTCCTGTTTTGAGTGACTTCAAAAATAAATTTAGCGTAGAAATGAAAGCATGGTTTAATATCGTTTTCAGGAAGTTTTGTGATACATTTGCAAAAAAAAAATTCATTATATTTTTTTTCTTTTTATGGTTTTGTATATATATATTTTTATTGTTTTCTATTATTCTCAAAAATAAAAAATAAACAAAGAATCCAAATGAATATTGTGATCATGCTTGTATAACCATTTTGTCCTTTGTTGATTGGAAAAATATACCAGAGTTTTGAAATCCATTACTTTATACAACAATAGCTATAATGTTATTAGTGTGAATCTCACACTCTGATCAGAACTGGTATAATTCAACAATAAATTCAGCACAAGCATCACAAGGATCTATGGATTTAGAAACTATATCAACAATTCTTTATAAACCGCAAGCACTGCGTTCCAAATTCTCCATGTCCATCAAACATCCCGAAGTAAGAGCATACAATTGAAAGGAAATTAAAAAGTAATAGAAATAGAATCGGCCCAAAGAGAGCATGCAAAAACAATATAGTTACCTGGACCTGATTGAACTCTAATAAGCATGATTATCAACTTTTCCAACTGAAAGATATTGCCAGTAGCGATCAGACCGACCTTGCCTTGGATAAAAAGGACATTTTCACCAGGCTGTTCGACCTAGATAGTGAGTGAGTTAAGATACTCGAATCATTTCCCAGTTGTGCTCCTCGATTGCACATCAATCTCCTTGGGCAATCTTCCATTTCTTCATTTTTTATGTAACAATCATTATCTTGAAATGAATAAAACCTGTGATAATAAAAAAGAAAGTCATCAAAGAATTCATTTAGCTCGTCAAAACTTCCTAGACCAGAAGTCTTTGGATCCAGTTTGCGTGTGAGATCATTAAGTTCTAGAAAATCGGCTTCCAAGGGAATTTTTCTTCTTTCATTTTAGCAATAGTGAGGCCAAGGACAATGACTGAGTAAATAAAATACACGAGGACAACAAAAATCCACCATAGTTGGTCAGCTAGAGAAGGGCTAGTGAAAGCCACTTCACTAAATTCCTTGCGATCAGGATTGTGGCAGCTTGTGACAAGGCACGCGCTATCAGGTTTTCTCTCTTTGGGAGTGATGACAAATCTTTTCAGATCTCTAGCAAATTTGTCATGCAATCCTAAAATTCAAACTATAATAGGGTCTTAGTTTAGACTTCAAGTTCCTTTATAGATCACCATGTATTAAAGTTTTTCTCCAAACCTGTCGATGCCTATCTGTCACGAACAATGTCTCTTCTACCTTGAGTGATATATAAAAATGAATAGGAGAAAGTGTTGGATACAAATAAGAATAGAAGAGAAATGGTCCCGTAACTTCTTGCCAAGATTCAAATTGACTTGAAAGAGAGAAAAAAAAAACATAACAGATCTCGAAGATAAACCGTTTAAATTCACTGAATCTTACTCTAAGGATTTCCTAAAATAGTATCGCATTTGATCTCTTATTCATCAGGAGGTAGGTGGCACTCGATTGTAATACTGAGCTGGACCAATTCTCTCAAGTAAATAAAATACATGGAGAAGATAGAGGGCCACTTACGGGATTCTGGCCGATACATGGGTGATAATATCACCAAAAAAATCTTGGAAACTCGATCATGATTTTGATCTTAACAGAAAGGTGGCCAAAGTTAGTGGGATTTGGAAGGAAAATCTCATGCATTCACTCCATTCTTTTGAAACAACCCATGCTTAATTTTATCAATTCCTACGCTTGCTGCTTGTGGTAGTGATGTTGCTTTAGAGTCAAATTATGATGTTTAGGATTGAGATCCAGAAGAAAAAAAAAATAAAAAAAAATATATATATATATATATATATATTAAAACAATTCATCTTCCTAAGGTGAATATGGTAAACAATTCATTAAGTTTTAACAATGGAATCATTTTTTATTAACCTCAAGTCTTATTGCAGTTCCAATAACGACAACAGAGTATTATATGAAAAGAAACCTTGCTCAGATTTTTATTGATTTTTAATTTGTGTGTGTGCAATTTTAGTTCAAGGCTGCAGGATGAAGACAAAAGATGGCATTGATGCGACTCAAAACTAGAAATAAACCAAACCAAGAAGACATAGTTCAATCATGGCACAATTCAACCACTGTTATAGCAAGAAAAAAAAAATCCAGGTAAAATTTCGCTGTAACATCATGTAAAATTTCTTTGTATCAACGATTGTCTCAGCATGTAAAAACTTCACTGTTTCAGCATAGAAAAATTTTGGTTTTGTTTTTATTCGTCTATTTTTTTGTTGTTGTGTTTATTTGTGGGTCAAAGGATGGATGCAAAAACATTCATTCCTGAAATCAAAATCATCCCTATTTTATGATCCTCACGATCACACAAAGCACGGAGGAGAGCATACTTATTCTAGGTAAAAGCAAAATCCGATAATGAAAACAAAAACTGAAAATGAAAGCCTACCTACTCTATGCTAATTACATCTTAGAAATCAGTTACGTGTAGTCAAATAACCAATGGAGCCAAGCACGCAATAGTAACAACAATATGTTCAGTGGAAATTTTTTGAATGAAAAATAGAATTTTACAAGAATGAATGAATCTAATTGTTATAACTGTAAATTAACAAAATTAAAAGAATTTAACTTGGTAGTTTCTTGAAACCATCGTTCGATATAGATTTTGTAGGCGGAGTTTCCCTCACTCAGATCATGCTGTAGCTCCTCATTGTCCTCCTCAAGTTCCTTAGATGTTGATTCATCATTCATTTCTAGAGGAGTATTTAAGCTCTTGGCTGATGTGAAGATCTCCTCTTCTGAGAAGAAGAAATCCCAGCTTTTTCAAGGATCTGAGCGAGTTGTTCCAAGCTGACACTCATAGTTAAATCACATTTCAAAAGGGGTTCTTACAGCACCCAAATCAAAATAAAAAAACTGAAAATCACACTTGCTGAAACACATGAAAACCTCTTCATAGTTTCAAAATTTGAAATTGCAGAAATTGAAACACTCCCTACAGGCCCTTACCCATATGTCACCTCAAAGTTAGGATCATGACTAATCACACTTGCATGAAAATTCAAGCTAAACTTCAATCCATCATGCTTCCCCGACAACGACGCCAAAATGTTAGGTGGAAATATTGTCGTTTAATTATGTTGTAGTACTTGCCCAACTATTCAATTTGTCAATCCGAGGTTCGTAGGCTTACGAAGCACACACACTATATATGCAGGACTGAAGTGGAAGTAATCTAATCTAAATTTATGAAATGAAATTAATCTAGGAAAGCATTGAAAGACTAACTAGGAAAGAAGGAAATTAATCAAGGAAAGCAATACAACATGTGAAGAGTTTGAATGAAAAAAGACATATGTGAGCTCACACAATAAATCAATCTCAAATTATATTACAAGAATCAAATGACAAAGCTTGAAAGAATCAAAGCTAAGAATCCCCTTCTCCCAATTACAAGACTAAATTATGAATTACATGCCCCCCCTCATGAAGAGAGAACACTCTCTTATATACATGAGTGTCATAATGACAGATCCACTATTCTCTCAACCACTCTCAACTACTTTCCCATTATTACAATATATGATCCCTTCAAATCCTCCACACATCTCTCACATATTTTAGATAAGATATTCCAACCAAATCTTCCATGATCTTCTCTCTTTCAAATCTTCAAGTTTGAAGATGTAATTCGAATTTGAGGATAGGTGGTGAATTTTGACTTTTTTTAAATCTTCAAATATGCTTGCACACATCATCAAACTCATCCAACTTTGATATATAATGAAAATATGTTAATTTCTAATATTTAATCACAAATTCACTTATAATACTAAAATGAATAAAGTGGAAAATAAGAATGTGAAACCCAATTGTATTTATGAAAATGGTATGATGCAAGGTTAATGGGATGATGAAATGTAAGGAATAGTGAAGGGGAAGGTGGATGAAAATGCGACATTTATGAGTCCTAACATCCTTATGCAAGAGGGTCGACCTTTGGCTTTTACCAACAAACAACTATCCGAGTGAAATTAGGGAAAATCAATCTATGAAAAGGAAATGTTGGCTATTCTGCATGCCATGGATATTTTGCACCATTATCTATTGGGGCAATGCTTCCAAATTAAGATAGATAATCAAAGCCTCAAGTATTTTCTGGAACAATTCCTTTCCTCCCCAGAGCAACAAAAATGGGTGACTAAACCCTTTGGATATGATTATGAGATCATTTACAAGAAAGGAAAAGACAATGTGGTTGTCGATGCACTTTCCAGAAAACATGACGATGAAGGGTCAATTTTTTCTCTCTCCTTCATTGTACCAGGTTGGCTCCAAGATGTTCGCCAGGAATGGCTACACGATACCAAAAGTTCGCATCTGATACAACAATTGCAGTCCAATTCTCCATTTTCCCTAGGGTAATCTTGGCTTAATGACGAGCTTCGATACAAAGGCCATTTGTATTTAAGTAAACAATCAAAACTTAAATCCATGATACTTTCTAAGCTTCATGCTACACCCATAGCTGGGCACTCCGGGTTTACCAAAACCTATGACAGGGTCAAACATTCTTTTTTCCTCGATGGTATGAAGCAGGATGTTTGTAATTTTGTGGCTGAATGTGATGTGTGTCAACACAACAAGGGAGAAATAGTCAAATCTCCTGGCACACTACAACCGCTTCCGATTCCACCTGCTATTTGGCGAGATATCTCTATGGATTTTGTTGTAGGATTACCTAAATCGGGAAATAAATTAGTCATCATGGTGGTAGTTGATCGCCTTTCCAACTATGCTCATTTCTTTTCTCTTCAACACCCATTTAAAACATCCATTGTCGCTCAACATTTCATGCATCAGGTCTTCAAGCTTCATGGCATGCCACATTCTATTGTGTCTGATCGCGACCCAACTTTCACTAGAAATTTTTGGCAAGAACTGTTCAATATACAAGACACCCAATTGCATCTCAACACAAATTATCATCCCCAGACTGATGGTCAAACTGAAATTGTCAACAAGTGTTTGGAGACATATTTGAGGTGTTTTTCACCAGAAAGGAAATATTAGTGGGCTCAATGGTTACCACTAGCTGAATGGTGGTACAACATTTTGTACCATACAACTACCCACATGAATCCTTTTGAAGCAGTATATGGACAAAATCCACCTTCATTTCTCTCATATTTTCCAGGTGTCTTGAAGGTCCATGCAGTTGACCAAACGCTTACAGTTCGAGAGGCTATTATTTGTACCTTCCAAGAGAATTTGGTCATGGAACATAATCGCTTGAAGAAATAAACAGATCAAGGTCGCTTTGAACGACAATTTGCAGAAGGAGATCAGGTGTTTCTTCAACTGTAACCCTACAAGAAAAATTCCCTCAAGGCTGACCATTGTCAGAAACTGGCACCCAAATTTTATGATCCTTATACCATTCTAAAGCATGTGGGACATGTGGACTATCAGTTATCTTTGCCCAGTCATTCTAAGCTCCATCCTATTTTTCACGTTTCCTGTTTAAAGAAGGTTATTAGAACTAAGTGCCAAACTCAAACCAACCTTCCCAAGTTAGATGAAGAAGGCTCCATTTGGCTACAACCACAAGAAATTTTGGACCAACGTGAGCATTGTATGTGTCAGTGAACCATCAAGGAAGTGTTATTCTAGTGGAAAGATACAACTCCAACAGATGCCACTTGGGAACCAACTACCATTCTGCAACAATTTCCCCATCTCAAGCCTTGAGGACAAGGTTGTTTTTAATGGGGAGGACATGTTAGGGATTTAACCCCTCATGTAGGTAGAATACTATATTTCCATGTAATAAAGGTCAATATTAATAAGGCCTAACAATAAGAAAGAATAATTCCAATGTAAGAATACCTAATAGAAGCTTCTTCTTCTAGAAGGATCTTCCTCTAGATGCTTATTTTGATAGAAATATTTAGTATAAATAGGATTCAAGGGTATGAGAACTTTTGTCTTGGATATTATTGTAATAGAGCTCTGCTCTGCTAGAGGTTTTCCCCTCAAAGAGGCAAGTGAACATTGCTCTCAATAATCAAAGTTCTCTTTCTGGTATTATTCTGGTATCATTTTGGTATTATTGTGGTGTTTTTATGGTTATATTATTGATCATCTGCTATTTCTAGCTATTTATTTCTGTTCTGCATACTTTTTATATCTAGAATATTACAATATGTGTCTCAACCAAGTACCAATATGTACCATGCATCAACCCATACCATCAACCATGTACCAAAACAAGTGCATTAACCATGCACCAAACTTGTATCATCAACCATGTACCAACCATGTACATCAACCATGTACATGGACATCAATCTATACCAACCATATGCCAACCATGCACACCAACCATGTACATCAACACCTGTACCATACCGTATACCATATACCATATACCATGAAATGTGTCTCGACTATATACCATGTCATATCATTCACCATGTACCATAACATATTATAAAAAAGTAATACCAATGGTGTATCTCAATCAGCTACCATAAACCATGTGCCAATGTATCCAAGATATGTACTAGCAATGTATCTCAACATGTAGACCTCAATCAACATGCACCATACATCCAATGATGTGCCTCAAGTCATATACCAAGGTCCTCAAATACAATCCTCAAGAATTCTCCTCAATATCACTAATATACAAACTCAAACCTCAAGTATACACCATAACATGTAACTAAACCAGAAACCAAACCAACTAGTAATGCCTCTAATCAATGTACCATTACATTACCAAGATGCACCAAATCACATGCTATCATCACCATGAATATACCATAACATATACTATCATCACCATGCATGTACCATAACACCAAAAAAATAAGCATTAAACCTTACCTTTGATTCTGTAGTTGTTTTGTTACTTTGTAAACTGACCTATATCTTCTTCAGACCATCAACAACTTGGTACCAACATGTTAGCTCAAATTTTCATGATATTTTCAGATGTACATGAATTTCCCTTCTACATCCCACGTATATACGTTCTTTCCTCCACTACATCCTGCGTACATACACTCCCTTACAAGCCCGCAACTCACATATACCTCAAAAACTAGGTTTTTTCTGAAACTCTGAGATTTTCACCATCAACCCTTCTTTTTTACCTCAGAAAACGATGCTACAACTTCACCAAAAGATCACTAGATCACAATAAATATAATCAATGAATAAGTGTGTGTGTGTGTGTGTGTGTGTGTGTGTGTGTGTGTGTGATTATGAATGACTCCTTGAGGTGTATTTATACTTGTGCTAGCTAACTCCTTTCCTTAATTTAGGCTTCTAGGTTTTTTTTGTTACAACAACTTTACCCCTTTGACCAAGACTTATAACAAACTAGGGGCTTATTTTCCACTCTTTGGGGATTCCAACTTTACAAGGCCATATCTACCTAACTGTGAGGAACAATGTGGCGTTCTGCATATCACCAAAAACAACAAGACAAGTAATATCCATCTATGAGTGGGTTACCTTCATTTACTCCATCCTTCATGACTAAATTCCATGATCAATCCACAATCCTTAACCATACTTAGGGATTTATTGTAGATTTCTTCAAAGCGTCTTCCCGTGAGGGCCATGCTTATAGCTATGCCATGAGGGGACCACTTTGGATACTTCTCCAAATATACCCATCACATCAGTTGACATCAATCCAATATTCGTGGACATCAATGATAACCATCTATCCAACAATATCCCCCTTTGGCATTGATGGGAACACCAACATTGATGGAAAAACGTATACATGGAAACACTCATGCTTATTATCCCCTTGTGACCATTGTTCCTCATCAATTTTTCTCACTCTCCCTCTTTGCATCAATGGAAAAGGGTATCTCTCCTTTGGGCTTCTCCCCATGTCTTCATGCCTATGTTCTTTCTCTTCCTCTTTGACCAAAGGTTAACTCCTCCTATCAATATGTATTGTCCTCACAATGTACCTATTGTAACCAATCATAGGAAAAATAATAGCTCCCCATGTGGGTATGTCCCCCCCTGTATGCATTCTATTGTTCTTCCTTTCTGTATCTCTCTCTGATGACTTGAATTTTCTTCCAGGTGTTGTGTAGATCAATGTAGGGCTACCTATATAATGTTTCCTTTCCTCTCTTCCAGTGTTTTTCATTTTCCATTGGTGATTCCTCATGTAATTTACTGACATATATAAAAACAATTCAAAATTTAATTTCTTCACTTAGTTGTCATGTTCACTTGATCATACTATTCAACAATGTCCTTCTGATGATATAACTTGTGTTGATGGTTTCTCTTTCCATGTTCTTTTGTGCCTTTCACTGCTTTCCTTTCTGTGACCAACTGACTCCAACTGATTCCAATTGTAAATATGTTGCTATGCATCTGACCCATATTTCCTATATCTACTAAGCATCTCATGAATCCATGTTTGTCCACATGTCACAAACTATCCATAACTCTGGTACTCAATTTTCCACAATTTTGACCCATATGTCATTGTACTATGTGGCTGCAACTGATCATCACATATAAAATGTGTCCATTGCTATGATCTATCTTCTCATCAAACTCTGCATGTTTGGAACAACCTGTAATGAAAATATCCCTACCTGAATACATACATGCAATATAATCATAAACTTATACCTTAAAAATGATACCTATGTGGGAACACAACTTCTCAATCGATTAATTTGTTACTATGCACTTATACTATCCGACTGCTCTGAATATGTCTCTGCAAACACTTCATACTACTTGAAATATGGTTCTTTGATCTGTAGTGTCTACTGCATGTTGGGATTCTCCAAGTCGGATGGCTCAAAAACATTATTGTTTTGATGTAGAGTAGTCTTCCTCTTCATCTGTATACTCATAATATTTATGAACTATGACTTCTTCCTTTCTTCATGTGGATTGATCTTACACTACAATTCCTGAAAGTACAATCTCTTGAAATTGTTTTTTATGCACCTACTCTTCTTTTCTTTCTCATACTACTACAAATCCTGTGATCTTTGGGACCTCATATTTATTCACTTGTTCTTCTTGTTTTTCATTTCTTCTCCAAACCTTCCTATATATGACATCTTTGTTTGTACTTGTAGATTTATCTTCATATCATACTATTTCCAATCCTAAGAGTATGAATTCTGGGTGTCCATTCATCTAATCTTCCTTTTCATGTTCTTTTTTTATTTTCCAAACCTTCTTATATCTGGTATCAATGCTATTTATCAAATAGGTATCCATCATGCTTCTACAATCACGATTTATGGCACTTGTAACATTCAATGTTATGTAGGGCCACATAAGATTTTTCATGTTTGAAAATTTCTTCCATAATCCTTGCAATCTGCAACTTTATGCCCAAAGTCAGTACAATAAAAACAATGACCATAAAGAAAGTTACATTCCTGGGAGTGAATGATCTTCTTTGTTGTGTAGTCCTTATGAATTCTTGCCTTGGTTGATCATGATCTTCTCTTTTTTGGATTCCTTCATTGAATCTTCTTTGTTGGCTAAATGTGGTAGGTATTGTTGAAGATGTATCTCTATTATTATTCTTTGATTCTTGTTGACCATGATTCCTTCCTTTGATTACTTATGCATAACTCTTACTCTTTTCTTCATTTTTCTTTTCTGGAACCCTGGAATGCTTCTCTTCATTCTCTACTACTAATGTGGATATTTATGTCTCTTCAACATTCTTGCTGAGCTTGATGATTTTAATTCTCAATGTGACAACTTATTCTTCAAGATTCTCAACCTCTTCTTATTTCTTCATCATATAAATCTTCATGAATTCTTCTAGTCTCTTTGCTTCTTCAAGTTGGATCTTCAATGTAATTATTTCTTCTTCAAGTCTTCTCTCTTCTTGACCAAACTCTGCCTCAAGCTGGTTTAAATCATTAGTTCTTTCCTTGAGATGATCTTTCAATATATTCTCTCTCTTTTCTACTTCTTCATCATGTTATACTATTTTGGCTTCCAAACACTTCTTTTGATCTTCTAGAGTTTATTCAACCTTTATGGCTTCTTCTAGTTGAGCTCTTAATTTCTCAATGAATTGTTGGGATTCTTCGAAGCTTTGAACACTTCCCTTTGCTTCATCAATTCTATTTTGTGTGACTTATTTTCTTCTCTTTCTTTATTTAGTTCATCTAAAGCACTGACCAAGTCTTCCTTTTCAATATCAATATTGTCTTCTATTTCATCATTTTCAATTTTCAAGTAAGGGAATTCAATTTCAAGATGTCCATGCTTTTCAAAATTAAAGAAAAATAACTCACCTTTGTTGTCTTTTGTCACTTCACACTCTTATTCTTCTAAATATGTCTGACATGATGAGAATATTTCTTCCTATTTTGTACCAGTATCTTCTTTAGAAAAATATGAATATGTGTTGGGAGAAAAATAGATATCATGTAGATTATCCCAAATTTCTTTAGTTGATTAACACTTTCCAACCTTTTCTCTTACTAGATCAAATAATCCTTCCCAGATGAAATCCATTTCTATTTTTTTATTCTTCTTCAATTCCTTCTTATCTATAGTCTTTCCTTTCTTTACAGCATTGTATCCTGTAACAACTGAGTGCCAAACATCATATCCATGTTCCTGTAAAAATACCTTCATCCTACAACTCTACAATTCATACTTCAGACCCTTCTGACCATTGAACATTGGTTCTCCATTCATATTGTACTCCATGATCTACCTTCCAATGGTTAAAATATTTCCTTGAAGGAACCTTCTCTGATATTAATTGTTGGAATACTAAGAAGTGGGGGGGGGGGTGAATAAATATGAGCACTTTATACCACTTTTAACCACAATATATATTCTTTCACTTTATCAACAATGTTCAATAGTTTATCATCAATATATCATCTATAATTTCTTTCAATATATATATCATAAGCATGAAACATCACATCAACATCAGATCAAGAACACAATACACCAATATTTACGTGGAAACCCAAATGGGAGAAAACCACAATTGTTTTTCTTATATATATCAAGAATTCATTCATAGGAAGCACCAACTTCCCAATTCTCTAGCTGCAACTGGAAGGAGGCTACAACCCCCTATTTATAGGCTCCAACCTTAAGGAATATACAACTCCCTGAATTCTCTATCTCCAACCAGAAAGAGGCTACCAATCCCTGGGTTCTCTAGCTACAACCCCATGGGTTCTCAGGCTCCAACCTGAAGGAAGTTCCAACTCCTTGATTCTCTGGCACCAACCAGAAGGATAAAATCTACTGAAGGAAGCTCCAACCTCCTTGAGTTCATCCAGGGAACTGATCAACTCTACTTCAATATCTACTTCTTCTTCAAACTGATATTTTTATTCTTCAATATCAAATGTATTTTTAGTGTGATAAGTTTTTGTTTCTATACCCATAAATAGGTGCTCAGATTCCTCTTCCTCTTCACTTTCTTCAGATGAGTTGTTGTTCTCTTCAGTGTAAAAGGTATTCTTCTTTTTGTAGACCTTTCTTTTGTCTTTGGTTTGGTTCTTATTCTATTCTTTCATCATCTCTCTCTTCTTGTTTTGGATAGGGACATTTGGAATCAAAATTTCCAATCTTTCCATAGTTAAAGCATATTAGAGGAAACTTTCCCTTGTATCCACCAGTTCCTTTCTTGAGTTTCTTCATTAAGTTAGTTATTTCTTCATCATATATCTCTAATTGATCTTCATTAGACACCTGATCCTATTTCTTCTTTTCTTTTGATGCTTTGAGGGTTTTTTCTCCTTTTGCTCGTCTTTCTTTCCCTGTTCTCATCTCATACATTGTGAGGATCCCATGTAGTTCATCCATTGTGAGATTATCTAGGGTTGGTCTATCTTCAAGAGTATAAATCTTGGCATCGTATCTCATGGGTAATGATCTCAAGATATTTTGGAAAATGGGTTGATCTTTGAGTTCTTCTCCTAATTCTCTGATTGAGTTGACCACTTCATCTACTCTCTGAAGATATTATGCTATGCTCTCTTCTTATTTCATTTTCAAGTTTTCAAATTGTGTTCTGTAGGTTTGTAGTTTGGCATATTTTACCTTGATATATCCTTCATATATGACCTTTAGTTTGTCCCATATTTATTTTTCTAACTTACAATGCATTAATTTCACAAATATAGGATGGCATTGACTGCTCTTGCATTATCATTGCAAATCTTCTTTCCAGTTGAGTGTGTGGGAGGAGTAGCAGGTGAAATGTACCCATATTCTATAGATTTCTAGATATCACAACCCAGGGACATTATATAACCTTTCATCCTCACACTCCAAAGTGCATAATCATTCCCTTTGAAAAAAGGTGCTCTGGTGGAAGACATTCCTTCTTTTTGATCCATTGGATTATGAAAAATCTACATTCCAGTTATTAGACTGTGTTGAAGGCACCTACTCTGATACCAATTGTTGGAATGTATCTCAATACTGAGAGGTGGGGGGTGAATCAGTATTGATAACTTTTATCAAATTTTAAATAATTATTTACTAACTTTATTGATCAGCAATAAACTTCAGTAAATACCATCAATACGTATAAACTTAAATTACAAATTACAAGTTTTATATGAAGATTGATTTAAAACACCGACTCTAGGAGACATCAATCCCCTTGTTCAAGGAACTAACCCTAGGAATATCCAAATCCCCCTTTGTTTCAGGGATCCAACCCTAGGAAATTCCCTTATTTTAGGTCACCAACCCCAAAAAGCACCAACTCCCTATCTTTAAACTTTTATTTAGTAAAGGACAATAATCCATCCTTGTTCCTCCCTTCCACCCTCACTTCGTAAGTATCTTCATATTTCTTCCTTGGAATCTGCACTTTCTTTTTATCTTCTGATGCATACCAAAAACACACCTTCTTCTCACCTTCCTTTATGTTTATATACTCTTCTAAAGGGTGTGACTTTGAACCAATGTGTCTTTTGATAATGAAACATTGCACCCTTTTGTTTTAAGTAATAATAATGTTACTTTCAAACAATATCTTTTCTTTCTTTTATTTTTATTCATAATTTCGTAATTAAGGGACCCTATTTAGTTAGGTTCTCTTTTAATCCTTTTAAAGGATATCTCTACATAAATCCCATATGACCAGTTTTCTGTTGACCTTGGCTAGTTATTTTTGGCACTAGATCCTCATCCTTTAACTTCCAAATGACTTTAGAATCAAAACATGTGACCTTATGTTATACCAGTGGAACTAACCCGACTTAATTCTTATTTTAATTCATATGACCACTCTTCTGGTGACCAAACGCTAAATCCATATGCAAACTTAATTCTCTGCGTGTTAAATTGGTGCACCAAAGCAACTAATCACCTTTGATAGTCGAGTGACCATAGGTGGTGACTGAGCATTATTCTTGTTGAGTGCTTTATACAACCATTAAGATTATTACACATTGAAAATTTTTACTTAATTAGTGATTCAAATGAGCAGTTGCCATTCATTTCGGGAGTTAAGTTGCACCTCAGATCTTACGTACGTCGGTGACCAAAATCCATAATATTTTTATGCATGGAATCGTGATCAATGGTTCACATTATTCTGAGGGTCGGAGATTTATTAACCTTCGCACTTTTTTGTTAGGAGAGATGCATCTCCGTTGTAGCATCTCCTCCTTCCTCAAGCACGATCAATGGTGGAGTATTACTCCTAGTCCTTTCCTTCGATCAATGACTCTGTTTTAATTCCACAGTGAGCCCATAGTGGAGGTTGGATTTGGTTCTTTTACTTTCAATCTGACTATCTGTATTGAATCTTTCCCCAGAACGAATGATCACAAATTCTCCTAGGTTCAATGGCTAGATCCTAGTCCGATATGAATCTAACAACTATTGTAGCTTTCTCTTAACTTCAATAATTCTTCACTTTCTAACTGGGAAGGATCATAGATCTAGTAAAGTGATCGATGATCACTTAAACCATGTTATGATCCTATTCATGTTTGCGTTCATAGAGAGACTTTCACTTGATGATTCCTCTTGCAAACACAATTAATTCAATATACAAAGATAACTCTTATAGGCACAATTACTTCATGAACAAGGTTCTTGATCAACACCCGAACATAGTTTTTTTTCCATTTCTCATTCAATGTCATTCTATACAACTTATACTTTTTTGTCTACAATCTGCTATATTGTGATTTCATCTTCAAATCCTTTTCTATTACAACTACAACAATCTCTGCAAATTCCTCATTACTTTATTTTTTTCTATCATAGCTTTACTGTTGTAATGGCTTCCATTAATCAACTTTCTCTGCTAAAAATTTGTATGTCTGCTTCCCCTATAAACACAAATTATCTATGACAAGAGTTAACATAAAAATCAATTTATTTCTTCTATTTTCCTCTTTGAGAGGTTGAATAGAAAGGTACATTAATAGAGTTATAATCTGGTGGATTTGTCTGGATGATAGACCTATATATACCCTTGTTGACATCAATGACCACTTCATAAGACAATGTGGCCATATTGGCCTTCTTGACATCAATGCGAACACCAAATTACTATGTCCAACATGTTCGAGTTGAGAAACATAGGCTATGAAGATGCATCGTGGATTTTTGAAGGAGAACTAGCACACCTACGCGGATCTTTATCCTCTATAAAATCTACAATTGCATACACATGAGTTGGATCTTATGTTTATCTTACCAAGAAAAAACAAAACAAAAGAAAAAGGAATTTAGATAAATTTTTAAAAAGAAAAAACAAAACATTCTATTTTGTTTACAATCATGTGTATAAATTTTAGTTTGTTAATGTGCATAAACCTTTTCTTTTTATTTATAGTAATATTTTAATTTTATTACTTTTAACTTATAAACTAAAACACAAAAATGATATATCATAAAAAGTTACTTCTCTATATTCTAGTGTTATGTAATAAGTTTTCTTTTAATTAAATTACTTTAAATTTAACATAGTGTTTTAACTTTTCTAGCTTTTAGATTGACTTTGCTTTAAATTATTTTTGCTAAAATAAAACAAAACTTTGCATTTTACTTTTATCATTTATATGTCCTTTTTTATTTTTATTTTATTATTCCAATTGTATAAATCTTTACATAGAAATAATTAAATTGTAAATCACATAAAATCATAAATCAAATAAAAATTAAATATTGCTAAAAGAAAAATTACAGGACAAATGGATATATGCTTGGAATGTAGGTTAGGATAAAATTAACTTAGAGATTAATGTGCATTCTTGTCTAGGGATTTAAGCCTAGGGTGACATTCCCGCTTCTTCTCGCCTAGCCCCGCAGGAGGTTGAAAATGTTGATGTTTGAGACTCTCTAGTCTTTTGCCGTCAACAATTTACACTTCTCAAGGTTCTCCCCCATGTCAAACATTGGTGGGAAATTTACTGGGAGGAAAGTTCCATGGAGGAATCTAGAATATATGGGGTTGAGCCCACTTGGGATTTTTTTGTTGATGCAATCAAGGAACAATACTACCCTATTGATAACTATGAAGACCAGTACATGAGATGGACCACACTACGGCAAGAGAAGAGCCAAATAGTTCTGGAGTTCACAAATACTTTCCATACCTTGCACACCAAGATAGGTATCAAAGACTCCGAGAAACATCTAGTTTTGAAATGTCGTGGGGCTTTGCATAGGTACATCCAAATCAAAATGGATTTCCTAAACATATCATCACTGGGAGTTGTCTATCAATATGCTATGAAATTGAGCAGAAATTTAGGCACCAAAACAAATGGGAGTTTGGGTTTGCAAATCCACAACAACCAAAGCATGGTAAAGATGACCCTAATCAATAGCCTTCTGACAACCAATCCAAGACACAGGAAAATAAGGGTAAATGAAAGATGAAGAATGACATTGGGAAGTGGTGTGACTTCCACAAAATCCCCAAGCACAACACTGATGAATGTCGCTCAAAATAATCATTGGTGGTAGAGGTCAAAGACAAGGAGCCAAACCCTGATTCATAATATGATCCATAAAATATTGAAAATAGACAAATCATCGATGCAAACCATATTGATACTATGGAAACAGTAACAATTCAACCAGAAGAACCAATAGATCTTGAAGAGGGGGAGAACCTCTTCCATTCACAGATGTGGGTGAAGGGGACCCAATTGAATTTCATTGTTGATAGCAATAGCCAGAAGAAACTCATCTCAACTAAGGTTGTCAAAATAGTTGGGGTTGTCGACAACACCACACCCGAAACCATACAACATTGGGTGGCTTCACCAGGGATGAGATATTTGTGTCAGTTTGCAGTTTCGTCTGTCCTATGGAATCTATCCCTTCAAGGGTGAGGTAGTGTGTGATGTTTCCCCTCTTGATGTCTGTGATGTTGTTTTGGGCCAACCATATATGTGGAAACGTCATGTTGTTTATGAGTCTCGACCTCGTAGTGTCATTATTATTGTGGGGAGTTAGCTCTATATGATACCAGAGGTAGTTCTGAATATTGGTCCACCAAAAAAGTGTCACAAGGTAATCTCTCATATTGAAAAATTCATCCTCTTCACAGTCTGTTCAAAGGATGCACATAAAGCTGCTACAACCACTACAGCCTCAACACCATATATCCAACAGAAGAAGATTGCAAAAGAGAAATAAGATATTGTTTCTTCACCTACAATGGTGCCTACACAATGCCACATCAAGCCCAGAGACAATAGGTTGGTGGAACAGATTCAACCCTGCCAACAACAATTTCGTGACATCCTTCCACGGACCAAGCAACGCAACTTCTCCAATAAGGCATGCAACTCACCAAGATTCATATTCAGAAAATTATTTCCCCTCTTCCCTGAGAACTCAACACAATGGAGAACATTACTTCCTAATGGGGAGGATTGATCTACGTGGATATTGGTGGCCACCCACCTGTTCCAAATTCCAACTGGCTCATCTTAACAGTTCAAGTTCAACACGTTTCTATGTAATGGGGACATTGCTTTGTAATTGTGGGTCTTTCACTTACGATTTTTTCCTAAATCCCTACACAACATCCATGTGGATATTGGTGGCCTCCCATCTATTTCAACTGGATTATTTTGGAAGTTTTCATGTCAGTACATCTTTCTGTACTTCGAGGGTTGTTTTGGGGCTCTAAACAATGGTTTCTTGGATTTCCATAGTCAAACTATAAATGGTGTCAGAGTTTGATAACATAATGCATAGTTCTCGAAAACACCTTTCCAATGGGCTATCACACACCTAAAACAAATATCATATGCAAAAGTTACAACCCCGGGAAGTTAATGTACTAACTTACCCCAATGAGGCCCACATGAATTTTGGCGCTTCATCTCCTAGGGTTAGGTTTTTGGATGTCTAGGGTTTTGGAATTCATGTTTATCATAAAAAGGCCTTCAGATCCTCATTGCAATCATATTCTTGTGAATGAGTGTAGTCGTCACATCTCTTCTCATAGATAAGGCTGACACCATTCTAACAAGTCTTGCACTCTGTATTTTTACAGTCTATGTACATTTCTTTTATTAATAGAAATCATGTATTGTTGTATTTCTCTATTTCTAACCATTTTTAGGTGTATTTCATTGTAGTATCTATGCTTTCATTTTGTTCCAAAAATAATCCAGATCATGAATACTGACACAATACTTAGGACTATTTAATAATTTGTATTTATTTATTATGATTTTATGTTTAAGACAATACTTAATATCTAAGTGAACAACAATTCAAATTTTATATCTAGATTTTGGTTTTTTATCGAAGTTATGCATTAGAAAACCAAATAAAACCACTCTCTATAATAATGTGCAATTAAATCCAACCACTAATCAAAACTTACAATACTAATGTGATTTTACCCAACATTACACTCCAACTCACAATATTGCATTGTAGTCAAAAGAAGCACACAACTCCTTCTGCAATACAACATTAATATAATATAAAATATAATTTTGAGATGAAATGCATACATTAAACTTGGACTCAACTTCAACCTCCTCTAGTATATGATATACCATTTTATTTTATTTTCCCTACATATAAACCAACACCACAATAAATACATCAAACATATATAACATTATAACATAACACATACCTCATAAGGCGATTTTTTCTTCATTAGTACCTCCTATTGTTTTATGATGCATTGATACTTCCTCTGTTAAATCACACCAATGCACTTGTTTTGGTTTAGCACACCAAAAAAACAACACCACAATGAATACATCAAACATATATATAACATTATAACATAACACATACCTTATAAGGTAATTTTTTCTTCATTAGTGCTCCTTATTATTTTAATTATTTTATGATGCATTGATACTTCCTCTGTTAAAGCACACCAATGCACTTGTTTTGGTTGAGCATACCCAAAAAAAATTAATCATCTGCTAAAACGTTCACTAGTATAAACCTTTACAACCTAAGTTTTGCAAAGGTTTGTAATTCTATTTTCATTGAAACTTAGTTTAATTAGTGCTTCTACTATATTTGGGAACACCATTGTACATCTCATCTATATGCACATTGATGTTTCGTAGTCAATAAGGTGCACCGACTTTAAAAAACAAATCTCTCTTTCTTTATCTTAGAAAAAAATCACCTTGGAAAAAAAAATTCATTCACCCTGGAAAAAATATTCATTTTCTTCATTATACATTTAAATTTACCAAAAACCTAATCCATTATTGTGCCAAAGTGAAGGGGAGACTTGTGAAGATATTTTTACCAAGGAAAATAACAAAGGGGAGAATCCTTGCAGAGAAGAATTCGTAAAGAGTCACTATATGATGCATATAAATCTACATAAGAGTAATTTAGGACTATTTAATGGTTCATTAATGGGTACTTAGATGTTAATGTTTCTTTAGATATTTTATTAATATAGAGACAGGGCATTGCAATTTATGGTTTAATTTGTTTATAGAATCAGTAATAAAACCACAAATTAAGTCTATTAGTAGAAACTTAATACGAATCTTATTAAGATAACATAATCAAGGAAGGAGATGGACCTATAAAATAATATTTCTTACCATTTTCTACTTTCACTTAATATATCTTCACTTTTGCTTAATATATATTACATTGAAATTGTTAATATATATTACATTGAAATTGTCTACTTTATTTATTAGGGATATTTCATTATGCAGATTTCATAGGTTTCATATTGAGATAATATGGATGATAAATATTAGGGATATTTCATTATGCAGGTTTCATATTGAGATAATATGGATGATAAATGTTGATTGATGGCATATTTTCAATATTTTTTTTGTTGTAGTAGGAAAATGAAAAGTAACTTATTCTAAATATAATATAATATGGATGATAAATGTTGATTGATGACATATTTTCAATTTCTTTGTTGTTGTAGGAAAATGAAAAGTAATTCATTCTAAACATAATATAGGATAAAAATGAAGAAATGGGTTGATCTCAAAATTTGTGAGAAATATTAGCATTTTTATTCTTAGTTTCTATTTCACATTTGTTCTAATTTTTATATTAAATTAATTTACAATCTACCACAAATGATTTCTATAAGGTGTTCACATACCAAGAAGAACCATAAAACATTTGATTGACATTTCATTTAATATGGGTTGTAAGTATATGATCGAGTATCAAGGGTTACTACATAAATTTGTAAGTAGCTATTTTTTTTTTCATTTTCTACTTTAGAAATATTTGATCAACAAGAATATTTTATCTAAACTCTATTATAAAGTGTAAAACTTATAGGAAGCAAAATATAGAGTGGAACCAATATAAGATTTGATGGAAAGAAACACGAGGCGGGGCTTTGGAACAATGTGTATTGTTCATGAAACAATCACTACTATGGTAAGTTTACCACTATTTTCATAAATCATGTACATCTAAACCAAGGATGATATATTAATATAAAACATACACATATTCAAAATTAGAGATATTATATTGTAAATTTTGATATATTTATATTTACACTTGATTTCTATATTTATAAATAGTAAATCAAGATGTTGAGAATCAAACAAATTACTATGGTAAGTTTACCAGTATTTTCACAAATCGTGTATATCTAAACCAAGGATGATATATTAATATAAAACATACACATCTCTGAAATTAGGGATATTATATTGTAAATTTTGATATACTTATATTTACACTCTATTTTTATATTTATAAATAGAAAATCAAAGATGACGAGAATCAAACTAATTAGTATAACATTGCAACTAATGTAAGTATGACATGCCCAAGTAATGAAGAAATGAGACCTATAAATTAATATTTCTTACAATTTCTACTTTCGCTTAATATATCTCGACTTTTACTTAATATATATTATGTTGAAATTTTGTACTTTCTTTGTTATGGATATTTCATTATGCAGGTCTTATATTGAGATAACATGACTAATAAATGGTTTGGTTGATGACATATTTTCAATTTCTTTGTTGTTGTAAGAAAATGAAAAGTAACTCATTCCAATCATATGATAGGACAATAATGAAAAAAATGGTTGATCTCAAAATTTGTAAGGAATAATAGCATTTTTATTGCTAGTTTCTACTTCACATTTGTTCTAATTTTTATATTAAATTAATTTACAATCGACCACGAATATTTTCTATAAGGTGCTTACATACCAAGAATATCCATAAAGCATTTGAGTGATGTTGCATTTAATATGGGTCATGAGTGTATGATAGAGTATCAAAGGTTACTACATATTTGTAAGTAGCTATAATATTTTTCATCCGCTACTTTAGAAATATTTGAGCAACAAGAAGCTTCTATATAAACTATATTATAAAGTGTAAAATTCATAGGAAACAAAATATAGAGTGGAACCAATATAATATTTGATAGAAAGCAACATGAGGCAAAGATTTGAAACAATGTGTATTCTTCATGAAACAATCACTACTATGGTAAGTTTACCACTATTTGTGTATTCTTCATGAAACAATCACTACTATGGTAAGTTTACCACTATTTCCACAAATCATGTATATATAAACCAAGAATGATATATTAATAAAAAAACATAGACATCTCCGAAATTAGGAATATTATATTGTAATTTTTGGTATACTCATAGTTACACTTGATATCTATATTTATAAATGGAAAATCAAGATGTTGAGAATCAAACTAATTAGTATAACATATGCAAGTATGGCATTACCAAGTAATGAAAAAATGAGGCCTACTAGTAGTTCAAGTAAGGAATGAAAAAAAAAAAAAAAAAATTACTATTTTTATATCTTGGAATGCTTGTCGAATAAAAATTGTATATTTTTGTAAAACTATGATATTTTGTTTATCATAGATCTATTGTCCTATTTTTTATGATAGGGTTACTAAATATTGTAAGTATTATATTTGGATCAAGATATCCACCATTAATATGATGGGGTTTCTTATTCTTAAATGATGCGATGGGGTTTATTATGAACTATTGTAGTGTTTTTCTAGCATGTTATTTCATTGATTAAATATCCTGAAAAAATATTTGATGTTAATTTCCGGTTCGTTAAGCTTATTCGTTTAACTACATAATACAATGCATTTTCATAGTGATTAAATTAAATGCGATAACTTAAATACTAAAATTATTATTATTTAATTTTCATATCACTATTTAACATTTTCAAAAAAAGAACAAATATATATATATTTTTTTAAGTAAAAGGAGGTAGTGCCTGTTATATTACCATTGCCAAAGTACATAATTCAAGACTGTAGGTGATGCCAGCTGTCCTGCCTGAGCAGGAAACCGGGACAGCGTGGCATCCATGTCCATGTGTCACACTGAAGACAGAGTTTAACAAAAATTGACAAAATTGACGTCTTGCCCGAAGGAAACCAGGACTCATGGTCACAGCATGCAAGCGGGTTATTCTATCTAGATCTAAGACTAACTGATATCTAGCTAGTAAAAGGCAGAGACTGTAATGACAAGACAAAGACCAGAAACAAGTTTGAAGCATGAGGGAACCTCTGAGCCAAGCTGGTTGTCCTAGACCTCGGAGTGCCTCCATCGCGTCGGGAACGTATAGGTGCGTGCACAGGTCGGACATTGCTTTTTGGCCGATGCTCGGGAGTGTTCTGCGAAGAACATATCCATCCGTTGATCCAGGCGTTCCAAGCAGAAGGTGTGGTCATCCAGCTTGTGCCTAATTTTGTAGACCAGTTCGATAAACCCCCAGTCAGCTACCGGTGGCTGCTTCTCTCTGGTATCCTCATCCGCGTCCTATGCTCTCTGTCGTCCCCTCTCATTGCCTGTTTCCTTCTCCTTGTTGGTGGGCTCTGGGGGAGCCTCCTCTTCCACGTAGCAGGGGGAGTAAGGATTCTCCGGGGTGGCCGCAGAGGGGTCGGACACCTTGCGATCAGACTGACTTTTGCTGTGGGTGCCCAAACTTATGCTCGGATTCCAGTTATCCGATGCTATGAACAAGATATGCCTGGGAGGGCTTGGCGGGCCAGCTTCCGGAATGACCTCTTCCACGTACGCCATTGGAGGCGAACGTGGTTTGGTCTTTCTCCTCTCGGCTGCAATCGCCATAGCTCTCTCGAAATTATTCTTTCGCTTGTGTCGAAACTCTGCCGCTTCGAATTTTTCCTTCCGCTTGCGCCGAGACTCCTCCGAATACCATGCCGATCCCCGGCGCGACCTCCCTCGAATTCGGGGCATGACGGGGTAACTGTAAGGAGTTTGAGTGCCTAACCAGTGTAGTTGCCTCGCCAGAGAGGAATGAAGGAGGCCACCGTTGCTCTGGTTCGACTGCAAGACCAAAGCTTCCCGGAGCAAAATGCAATAAGAAGTCGTTGCTCGAACCACTAACGCTGTTATGAACACTACCGCCATTTCCATGGCATTAAACTTTGTCATTAATCGCTGTTGCATAGTGCGCTGGTGAGGGGTACTCTTCGCTTGCGCGAGAGGCCTCATCGTGAAGGTTATCCTTCTCGGATTCATGTGGTTTAATGGCGGAGGTATTGCGAGCCGGTAGATGCATTAATGCAGCGTCCTGGCTCGCTCCCACATGGCTCTAACGCGCCACCTGTCACCCCATCCGGGGAAGAACAAATATATATTAGTTGCATGTGCAAACCTGAAAAATATTGTATAGTGCACCATGGATTGTGTCGTCAAAACAAACTGATGGTCCTAACATCACCATATCCATTGGGGATCTTCTCTCTATTGTATGTAATGGTCCTTATAACTAAATAACACATAAGTGATCCTATATTGATATTGAATTTGTGGCTTCATATATTAACATGTGAATCGGTGAAACTATAGTGAATACCAACACTATTATAGCTCAATATTCTAGTTATGATCACCACTATATAGGCATGATAATGTGTGTGACTCTATAATGCACTAGTGCATGTTGATATGTATTGCATTGGTACATACTCATATATAGTGCATTGATGCAAATGGATATATACTACACAAGTGCACACTCTTGTATAGCAAACCGATACACCTTTACATATACTGCACCAAAGAAAAAAAAAACTCTACAAAAGCATTTTCCTGCTAATTTTTATTTTGTTATAAGTAACCTTTGTCATTGTTAATGGAGCTTTTTGTGGAAGGTTTTTTGAGAACTTAACCAATCTTGTAACATTTAAAACCTTCACTAAACCATGTTTCCTTCTATTTTTAGGTGTTCTACACGAGGGGGGAATAATATCCAAACAATTCCAAAACCGTAAAAGAGAACAAGTTGGAAAAAAACATAAAAATTCAACGAAATGAAAAGAAATGGTATTGATGGTTTAAGATATTAAAAATCATATGGTATCTATTTAACTAATAGGATAATATTTACATACTCAAAACTATTAATGTCTATAGATTATTATCAATATTAAAGTACTATATGGCCTCTCTTGTAATAACTAATTTTATGAAAGGAAAAAGATATAGGTTTTTAGAATGTGCATTAAATATAGCAGAAGCACAATGATTCTCAAAATAAATTAGGGGATGCTTTTATTCATCAATAAAATTACAATTACGAGGCAGTGTTACATTTATAGTGACAAGTTCATTTCTCTTGCAGTTTAGATATGAATGACAAAAATGCTTGTCCTTCACAATAAAAACATTTCTTTCCAAACCAAAATCTCGAATACAATATCCCTCTTTTGAAATTTGTATATGAAAACAAATGAATATTGTTGTTATTTGTAGATGCACAGTGTGACATGGAGTCCATGTGGTGACTATGAAAAAACATTTAATTGGTTCTAGAAAAAAAAATTATGAGATGGACGAAGGTTAGATGTCCTCATGGGCTCTCAGGCTATAGTGGCTCTTTGAGAATCATAATCATTGATATCCTTTCAATCAGATGATGAATGCGACTAGTTGGTGAAATCTTACAAAACCCTAAAACTAAATAATCTTGACATGGATTGAGGATCATTGATCTCTTATCCAATAATATGGTTATTGAATGTTTCATGTACATCATGAAAGGAACTCTGCATAAACTTTCAAATTCGTTCATTGTCTAAACTCGATAGTATCCATTACAATTGAATTACCCTGAACCTTTGACATCTGAGGGAAAAACCCTGACATAAATATTTGAATTGGAACAAACCATAAACCCCAAATTTTATAAATGAAAATGTACTTAAATGTATGTATGATGTATATCATGCAATCTTCACAAGACTTGTGAAATCCACCCAATCCATAGACCTAAAATATTATTCAACAAAATTTATCTAGGCATTTTCCATCCATCATTATACTTTTATAAGATTTGTCAAATCCTTTTCCATCCATCATTCTACGTTTATAAGACTTGTCAAATCCACTAGGTCAAATTATGGAATAAAAAATTATAAAGAAAATCCTTTGGGAATTTCATGTCTAACATGCATTGCCTTTTACAAGAAATGTAAAATCCACTTAAGGGCTCTTTAGACTTTAAATATTATGACATATTTTTCCTAGGTTGTTGATGTTTAGTTTGCAAGGAATTTTACAAGACATACAAAATCCATCCACCCAACGAATATAAAATAGTAATTTAACTAGAATTACTTTAGGTCTTTGAAATATATTACACATTCTCGAAACAAAACCTACTGTAAAATAGTAATTTAATTAGAATTACTCTAGGTCTTTGAAATATATTACACATTTTCAAAACAAAACCTGCTATGTAGACTCAAAATCTATTTAATTGTATTTTTTTTAAATTCATGTTGAGCATAGATGGCATTTTCAATAGATGTAAAATTTATTTTCATAGAAAAACTAAAATTATAATTAAATTAAATTAATAAAAATTTGAAATACAATATTACAAACATAGAACATTTACTATAAGAATCAAACATAGAACATTCACCACCCAACTTAATGATCACTACCTAAATAACTTAAACCAAAACGATTGTAGAAAGAATTTTCTATTCTAAATAGATATAATATGGTGAACCAAGATTGTTACATAATTCATGGTTGTATGCCATTATTTGAACTCATAATATTTTATACTCTAACTAGTTATAATAGGGTGAACCAAAATTGTTGGATCCTAGTTATAATAGAGTGAACAAAAATTGTTGGATCCTTTATGATTCTAACTAGTTATAATATATAGGGTGAACCAAAATTGTTGGATCCTAGTTATAATAGGGTGAACAAAAATTGTTGGATCCTTTATGATTGCATGACATGAGTTGAAGGATCTCATATAAAAATGGCATTGTGATAATTAAATCTTAAACTAGTTTAGAATTCCATTGTTAATATGTTTTGTGATAATTTGAGTCAATAGAAAGTATTTAGGTTTTTATATTATAGCTAAAATGGGTTATTATAAGCATACTCTCTTGTTAAAATTTATCATATTTCATGTATAAAGCGAATTATTTATCTGAATTATTTGTGTAGATAGAATACAT
>SNQJ01S0003181.1:498044-517699 GCA_010110895.2 Picea sitchensis
ATTATTTTTTTAAATTTTATAATAAATAATTTTTTTAATTGTATATCTATTTAAATAATAATAATAATGTTTTTATATATTTTTTTAAATAAAAAATATATTATATCCAATTAAATATTTTAAAACAAAATTATATTTTTTATTTATTATTAACATTATTCTAAAAATAATAGTAATAATAATTTGTTATATATTTCTTATTTCTTATTAATGTTTTTATTCTAAAGAAATAATAATAATAATGTGTTACCTTGTCTAAAGAAGAAAAGAGACTTTTCAAACCAAAAGAATATAATGATTTTATCTTGCACAAATAATAATAATTTGTTACCTTGTGTAAAGAAGAGACTTTTCAAACCAAAAGAATATAATGATTTTATCTTGCACAAATAATAAGAATTGGTTACCTTGTCTAAAGAAGAAAAATAATTGGTTACCTTGTCTAAAGAAGAAAAGAGACTTTTCAAACCAAAAGAATCGATTTTATCTTGCACAAAAAATGTAAGATAAAATGCCAAAGTAATATTTCATTCTTAAGATTTGATTTGATGTTATCTTGTAATAAAGAAAATTCCAAAGCAATCTTTCATTCTTGACATTTAGAGAATATTTCATTCTTAAGATTTGATTTGATGTTATCTTGTAATAAAGAAAATTCCAAAGCAATCTTTCATTCTTGTCATTTACAGAATATTTCATTCTTAAGATTTGATTTGATGTTATCTTGTAATAAAGAAAATTCCAAAGCAATCTTTCATTCTTGACATTTACAGAACTTTATGTCCCACTATAATTTGGCATCATTCTAAATGCATCAGTCCTTTCCTGTTGTTTTACTTTTCATTTATATTAAAATATATAATTTTTTATTACTTTTCATTTATATTAAAACATACATATTTTTTTTATTATAGTGTAATTAATTTTCTAAAATAAATTAATATTTAAGTTTTTAAAATAAAATAAGGATTAAATTTTTTTTTAAATTTTGTATTTCTTTAGATTATCATTAAAACAATATGCATGGAAAAACTAGACACCTATTCTATCATATAAATGGAAACTAGAACAGGTGGCACATTGTCAAGTGTTTGTTGAAGTCTAGAATAAACTGGACTCTCTAAACTATGTAACAGTTTATCTACAACCATGATTGTTCTGAACAGAGAAACAAAATAATAGTAAAAGAAATTAGACTGTGGGAGAACCCATATTGTCGTCACCATTGGGAGGTCATGGAGCAAACACATAGGATTGACAGAATGTTGGGCACCTGTTCTTGGTTGGCTCGCTTGATAGGGCGTCGAATAAAACATCAAGGCATCGAGAGAGGGTAGTCTAGTGGTGAAGATGCTCTATTGCATCCCATCTCATTTCAAAAATTAGTTGCAGATTCTCCTCTGAGAAGCGCCATGTGTTGGGTGACGTCGAGTTTGAAGCTATAGTTGGTTGAGAATTTCCAATAGGTGGAACCTCTTATTCCTGCTCCACGGTAGGAATTTCTTCTTCGACGGGGTAGCCTCCCAATTCTGGAGTAAAATAGCCTTCCAGGGAATGATGACTAGAAGTGAGGGGTGGAGTCAAAATATCAGAGGAAGAGAAGAGGAAGGAGTCCATAGGTTCCAGAGGGGGATCTTGAGGTACCTCTTCCTCAACATAAGCGATGGGTTAGTCATCATCTAGCCAATTTTGGGAAGAACCATATAAAATATGCAGGGGAGGGTTAGCAAGGTAGGAATTATAAATGGGGGATAGAACTGGTTCGACGGAAGGTCCAAAACGACGGTGTCGAGCATCAAAGTTGTAGTAGGTCGGTCCTCTCTTGGGCTTTCCCCTTTCTCTAGGTATTGAGAAGGTTGGGGTGGAGAAGGAAATTGAGAGGAGGAGAAAGAGCCCAAGTGAAGAAAAACCAGAGTGGGAGGGATAAACCTGAGTCTGTACCTGAACAAGAATAGAAACAAATAGAAAATTTCCAATGCTAACCTTCATATTTGCAGTCAACTAGATAAAGGAGAGCTCCATTAAGGCTGAGTTGACAGCATGCAAAATATTTTTACCAGTCCTAGAAGAATCTGGCTCATGCTTTGAGTGTGCCATTAACACTAGCTTCCCACATAGGTGCACCACTGTTACCGTCAAGTGCAGACTACTCATGCAGAAGGGATGGAGGGGGAGGGTGGCGGCTGGGGGTATTAAATTCCTAGCTTGCATGGTTGCCAATTGTCACCCCATATTGGGGAGGAGAGTCTCTGAGTGCAAGCTCCATACAATGGAGAAAAAATGGTGGTGTTGGGGATTGATGAGCCTCGATTAGGATATCCCCTGCTTGAGATGAGACAACTTCATTAGCTAATTTATCAGATACCTTATTTTCCTCCCGTCGCACATGGGAAGGGATGAGTGTGAGATAAGGAAGAAAAAGAGTGCATAAGGTTTCAAGGGGATAGAGCAGGTGCCAACTTGGGGACACTTTGGCAGGATCGAATCCATTGATGAGTTTGGTGGAAAGAAAGATGATTACTTAAGATGATTAGATGGTTTAGATTTAGGCTAGTGGCTAGTTGGATTCCCCTGATGAGGCCCTAGATCTCTGCAGAATTATTAGCATCATGCCCAGGTACCTCGCTAAGATATAATTGATCTTCCCTATACTGTCTCGAAGGACGACTCCAAACCCTGCAACTCCAAGATTACCCTTTGAGGCCCCATCAAAGTTTAATTTAACATATCCTAGAGGGGGGGCACTGCTAAGAAGTGAGGCTAGGTGTTAGGGAAGTGGGGCGGGGAGGAATGTTGGGTGAGGTTCTTGGTAAGTTAAGATTCCAGTTTGAAAGGATGATGGATTCTTGGGGAGTGTTGGAGAGGTCTTCTTGTGTCCAATGCTAAGCGCGAATGGTTTCCTACACATTTCCAAAAATATTTGACGAGATGTGAGAAGGGGAGAAGGATTGGGAATGAAATATCTGTTTGTTTCATTCTTTCCAGATCTACCACACAATGAAGCCTAGTACTAACTTCCATATCTTGTTCAAGATTGGATTAGTGTAGGTTGTGGCTCCCTAGTTCTCAATGGTTTTTATGATACCGTCTCTTGCTATGTTGGTTTTCCTCATGATCTGAAAATCCTAATCCCAGATCTCTCCAATAATGGAGCATTGATTGAGTAAATTCTATGTTGACTCTTCCTTTTGTTGATAGAGATGAAAAATTGAGGACCCAATAAATCCACATTTCCAAAGATTCTCCCAGTTGAGGATTTGATTTTGTACCATGAGCCATAGGAAAGTGGAGACCTTCGACCACAATTTTGATCTCCATATAATATGCCAGATATTCTCTTTGGGTTGGGTATGAAAATTATCCTAAACGATGTATGATTCTTCAATGGTGAATGTGCCTAGTAGGGAGTGTCCCAATCGAAGAATGTCCGATCCATTTTAGATGTGAATTTTCCTTTGGGAGGCAATGGTGAGCCAAGGTTGCATGTTACAGTCTTCGGGAATGTGGAGGTCATGAGGAAAAGTTTTCCAAGTTCTCCAAGGGTGATGATGAGTAAAATTTAGCCAAAGGTATGCTACTTTGAGATGATATATCTATGGCATATGATGCTTGAGGGGGAACATGATGTCCATGGAGTGAAAAGGACGTAGTTGTTGTCAAGAATCTGTCCAAAACAAATCATTTTGACCATCCTGAATTTCCCAGAATGTGTGCTCCTATATGAGAGGTTGATTATGCCAGGCTGCATTCCAAATATTAGAACCTTAGATATGATCATGACCATGCTAGGATCGTGACCATGGCAGAGGAATTTTCTCTGCAGGTTTCATATGGTTTTAATGATCGACTGCGAGGCAACCAGAACTGAGAAAAAGTAGGTTGGGATAGCTTGAAGAACCGATTTAATGAGGACCAGTCTTGCTGCAAGGTTGAGGGATATAAAAGTCTAGTTTCTCGTGCGATTTGAGAGGGATGAAAGTAGGGTGTCCCAAGAGATGCTTCTAGTGTCCGCCTCAGAGAGGGTAATTCCAAGGTAGTTGGATAGAAGGGAGCTCCTTGGTATACCCATAAGTTGAGATCTGTGATGTTGGATAGTAGGTGGAGTGTTAAAGAAGAAAAGTTGTGACTTACTCAAATTGAAAGTGGTGCCAAAGGCTTCACAGAATTCAGTGAGGATAGTTTTTAGTTTAATGGATTCTTGAGCAGTAGGAGAGTTCATTAAAAAGGTATCATCCACAAACTGGCTATGAGAGGCAGTAGGTTGCAAGCCATGTAGAGGTAGACCTTGGAGAGATCCATCCTCTATAGAAGCTTTTATATATCATCCCAAGCCTTCTGCCATAATAACAAAGAGAAAGGGGGAAAGAGGGCCCCCTTGATGAATGCCTCTATAGGGAGAGAAAGGTTCAGAGGATAATCCATTAACCATAACATAAAATAAGGAAGAGGAAGTGAGGTTTGAAAATTATGATTAAAGACAAACGCAAAAATAAGGGAGCACATATAATTCCGACTAAGACAATCAAAATCTTTTGAGATATCTATCTTGATGAGCATACCTACAATGTGATTATATTTGAGAGAGTGTATCACCTTGTGGACTAAGATGACACTATCCAAAATATGATGCCCCTCTACAGATCATGGATTCTCTTTGGAGATGATGAAGGGGAGGATGGGTTTGATTCAAAGGTCTATCAATTTAGTAATGATTTTGTAGATGACATTCCATAGTGCAATGGGATAGAATTTCTTCAGGTGAGTGACTCGTTCTTCCTTGGGAATGAGAGTGAGGAAGGTAGCATTGAGAGAAAATAGGACTTTCCTGAGGTTCTGTATTCCTCCACGGGTTTCCAGACCTCTTCTCTTATCATCGACCAATAAAAATGAAAGAAGTTGGTTGTGAAGCCATCTGGTCTTGATGCCTTTCCCAGGGGCATCTCCTTGATATCTTTATCCACCTCTTCCTGCATGATTAGTCTAAGTAGGTCCTGGTTTTGTTCCGGCGTGATGAGGGTTGGTATATTCTTTGTTACTCTATTGATGGTTGGGGTTATGTCAATGGGCGACTCTGATAAGAGTTCTTTATAGTATCTTACCAACTAGGCTTCTATTCCTTCATGGTCCAATATTGAGTTGCCTTGTTCATCTTCAAGTTTTGTGATGTGTTTGATGTGGTGTTTGTGCATCATGGAGCAATGGAATAATTTTATAGTCCTTTCCTCTTCTTTAATCCATTGCACTCTATATTTTTTTTTCCATAGTATTTCCTCTTGTTTTTTCCTTTCCTCAAGTTGTTTCCTAAGTGTTTCTTCCTCCTGACTTAGCTCATCTGTGTCATCCTAAAAAATGGTTTCTTGTTGAATTTCTTCCAAGCATTTCTCTAGGGTTCTTTTTTCCTGGAAGAAGTTTCCAGATAAATTCTTATTCTAGTTTCGAAGATGCAACTTGAATTTCTTCAACCTTTGTTGGAATATGTACATTCGTGAACCATGTGAGATCTTCACATTCGCCCACTAAGTTTGGGAGAGCTCTAAGAAGTCAGGATGGGTTAGCCAGAATTTATCAAATCGAAAAGGCTTATATTTTGGGGTAGCGATTGTGTCAATCCATAGTTGAACATGCTAGCGATATGAGCTCGATTTTGGGAGGATTTTTTCCTCTATCGAGGATCCCTTGGGCATTAGGGTTTCAGAGATGAGAAAGTGATCCAGTATGCAAGCAATTTGTTGGGAGTTAGATCATTTGTTGGACCAGGTGAAGGTGCCATTCCTATTTTCTATATCAATTAGATTGAGATGATCAATAAGGTCATGAATCTTACCACTGTCCTAATCCGGTTGATGTGTACCTCCTCTTTTTTCTTCTAGTGTGAGGATTATATTGATGTCTCCTCCAATGATCCAACGATTTTTTCCTAACAGTCCACCAAGAGAAGAGAGGTTGCGTATAAAGAGGTCTTTTTAGTAGTTATTTTGGGGTCCATAAGAATGGGTAATGATCCCCTCCTTGATGGAGCCGATTGCACGATAGTGTGTAGAAATTGTGTATTTTTGGGAGAACGGTTGGTTAATGATTAACATGGCAGAGTTCCAGAGGATTTCCAATACTCCTGGTGCACCTTTGGATTCGTTATAGATGAATTGACAGTACCGCCAACAACTTCTAAATACTTATTTTGTTGCTTCTCCCGCACATTATGTTTCGTCTAGAAAAAGAATTCCCAGATTCTCTGTCATTATACTACTACGAAGAGTCTTGTGTTTGGATATTCCATTTAGGCCTCTTACATTTCATGTAATGATATTTATCATGAGGATTTTGGTGGGGTTGAGAAGAATCCCTTGGTCAGGCATTGTATATATCCCGAGTTAATCATGAAGTGGCCTACCTCTTTAATCAGTTGTTGATTTGATTTGCGTCCTTGTCTCTTACTTTATTTGGGTTTATGTCTAGGATCTAGTCTTGGATCTAAGCTTATTCCTAATCTAGAGGTTGTTCTTGTTCTAGAATCTATAAAGACTTTATGGAATCTCCTTAGCTGGTTGACCAGAATAGATTGTCATTCCTTCTTGTTGAAAGCATCCTCCTATTTTTCTAGATCGATGTCGGTGAGGTCTTGCTCATCCATCTGCATTACTGAATCCCCCTCGACCCCTGGGATCCTTCCTTCTTCCTCTTGGTCAAGGGAGTAGGGGGTGGTGATTTTCTCTAACACTGGGTCAAGATATGTTTTGGCTTTGCCTTTGTTATTTCTTTGATGGCCTTGATTGTGGGGATTTTCCACCTCTTTTGCATTCGTCAGGTGATTTAAAACATCAAATGAGTTTCTGGTCGGGAAATTCTTATCTAACCCCTGACTAGGTTTCTTTGATGGTTGTTTCTTGCGGTGTGTGACTTGCGTTAATCCATCCTTCGATTTTTCATCCATTGGTGGTCGCGTTGAGGCATTGAGGGGGCAGTCTTGGAAGAGATATCCATGGTCATGGAATTTTCTACAGTGGAAAGGTATGTTTTTGTATTCTATGGTATATATCTATTTTTTATCATGATATTCCAAGGTGATTGAGCCTAGCAAGGCCTTGGAGATGTTCATGTAAACACATACCCTAACATATGAGGTATATCTCCTTTGTTTTGTTGCCTCTAAGGATTTCATGTATCTTCCTAGGGTGTTCCCTATACCCATTAATATTTCTTCAAGCCAAAAATCTTGGGGAAGGGAGTAGAGGTGGATCCATACTGGTGCAAAGGAGAAATCCTCTTTTTCTGGGCTGAAGCGATCTGTCCAGAATCGAAGATAAAGCCCAACAAAATTGAAAAAATATAGGCCATTTTCAAAGACTCGATCTTTGTCTTCCAAGTTGTAAAAGATGATCGTGAAGAAGCCCTTTGAGATAAGATGGAGATCATGTTCTCCCTTTGGGTTCCACCAGGTTTTAATCCAATGCACTAGATTTCTAACTAAGGGCCATAACCCCAAATATTTTCCGATTAGGGCACGATATTTCATGAACTCGGTGTGTTCCCCGACTCTTGTGGAATTTATCACATATCTTGGTGCCTTAGTTTCTTGAGGGATGCATTTCCCTAATTCCCATGTGCGAGTTGCCTTTGGATGATACATTTCCACTTCCATTTCCATGTTCATCCTAGTGATTTTCTCCTCTTGCAGGATTTGCCCACGGAGATGAGGTGTTGACTCAAATGGCGTCCTACAAGCCTTGGCTCATGCCTTCTCATTCGCAACTACATTTCGATATGAGGGGTTTTGCAGATTTCTAACTAAGGGCCATAACCCCAAATATTTTCCGATTAGGGCACGATATTTCATGAACTCGGTGTGTTCCCAAACTCTTATGGAAGTTATCCCATATATCGGTGCCTAGTTGCTTGAGGGATGCATTTACCTAGTTCCCATCGACGAGATGCCTTTGGATGAGACATTTCCACTTCCATTTCCATGTTCATCCTAGTGATTTTCTCCTCTTGCAGGATTTGCCCACGGAGATGAGGTGTTGACTCAAATGGCGTCCTACAAGCCTTGGCTCATGCCTTCTCATTCGCAACTACATTTCGATATGAGGTTTTGCACTCCCCCCCCCCCCCGCCCTCTATTTCCATGTTGCTCGCTCAGTCGCGTTGTGGAATCAATGACATGAGCCTAGACTTGAAGAGAAACTCCTGAAAGATGCAGGGTTAGATGTGCACGATCATGTTAACCCTAGATTCCATCACTCTAAGATTAAATGATTATTAAAAATTAAACTTAATTGTAAAAAAATCACACTTACCTAGCATTAAAAGAAACAAGTTTTCCTTTATCTAGTGTTTGTAGAAACTATGTTCATACATTTTCCAATGTGGGACAATCATACATAATTCTGAGTGAATTTTGCAATTTGGATTTGAGAGAATATAATCTTAAAACAAATTCTTTAAAATTGTATTTCTATGCTTAAAAAATATTGAAAGAAAAGTTTCAAGATCACTATAGTTTTGATGACTTAGGAGGCTAGGAAGGTTTGTATTGTGACAACTATTTCTAAATTGAGATCTAATATGGGTATAGGTTGGGAAATCTAAGAGTTTTTTTTCATATTCTACCAGCTCAGTGTCATAAAGATGAGAGATTCTTCCATCCTAGGGTGTTTTGGGAGTTGTCGAACACCCAGTTTTACTATGTCGCTAGTGAGAGTTTATTATTATTTTAGCAATGTTGATTTTCTTCTTTGCACTTCTCAAAAGTGAGAGCTAATTTTGATTTTCTAAATTAGGGTTGACCACATCCTTGTAATATTTTAATTTCCTTTTATCCACTAATTCTTTATCACACAAGATATTAAATTTAGAAGTGATAATACTTTAATATAAATATTTTTAAATTATGAAGTAAAATGAAATTCAAAATTTTGATTATTATACAATTTTTTCTTAAAATTAAAAAATATGTATTAATTATTTTAAATAATAAAAAAATGGCAATTAATTCATCCATCATATTTTTTTTCACAGGAAGGAAGATTTTCCCCCGGAAATAGCAATTGCCCTGCTATTCAATTAAGAATCAAAGTAACTTTCCAATACATATAGGCTCGAAGCCATTACAACATACTCATTATGAGCTTTATTCATGTAATTATGAGATTTATGATATCAAAAATTTTATGTATTTGTGTAAACATAATAATATAATTAATATAAAAAATATATTCAATTTTAAGAAAAAAGAAAAAAAAAATTGGTTTTCTTAAAAAAGATTCTATGTTTAAAATTTTAAAGAGAAGCATTCCTCAAGCCTTATAGTTTGATGAACTAAAAGGTGAGGAAGGTCATTATTGTAATTCAAATATTCTAAAACTGAGATTTAATGTGGGTGTATAGAGGATATTTTAATAGAAAATGTTTATCTTATTCAACCCTGTTAATGTCACACAGGTGACTTATTCCTTTGATACATTCATTTCACATATTCCTTTGACCCACATCATTATAGGAATTTTCCAACCTCTTGTTTCACTATGGAACTAGTAAGAGTTTATTCTTATTTTAGTAATGTTGACTTTGTTCTTTACTCTAATTATAACAAAGAGATGTTTTTTATCTTCTAGATTAGGGTTAATCACCTCTTTAGAGTATATTGATTTTATCTTATCCTTTAATTCATAGCACGCCACAATTTCTCCTTAAATTTAAATGTAATAATATTTTTAATATTATCAATATTCCAAAGAGTGGCCTCTTCCTTGATTCCCCAATGACTTACTCACAACTTGGCATCTTTATGCCAACCCAAATTGAGTCACAGTTATTGGTGTTTGAAGGAATCTTAAGGAGCCTCTCATCTTCCATGTTGTTCATTTTGTTCTTGTACATAAGGTACCTATTCATGGCCATGCTCTCAATAGAGGAAATACTTTCTTTAAAGAGGAGGATAGGATAGGGTGTATAAACTTTAATTTTAAGATTATAACGTATAAAACTCTTTTGGAGTTTTTTCTCCACCATTCTTTAAAGAAGCCATAACTCTAAACTTCACAACCATATAAGATAACATGAATGACTAGAATTTCAAAGAGGAGTTTCTTTTGATCCCATAATCAATGGTCAGTTGGTTTACAATTGTTTTCATGAAGATCAAAATAAGCTTTCTACCTTCCATTAATCATTTTTTCAATGTTATAGTTATAATTAAGATTGTGATAAAAATACACTCCAAGATATTTGTAGAAAGTGGCTTCATCCAAATCATGATTACATGAAAATGACTAAAATATCATACCAACATCTTTCATTATCGATAGTTATCTCCATTCATTTGTGGATGTGAATGGCACATTTGATGAATATCATCAATCATTTATAGATAATGATACTCCTAAAAAAATTCAAAAAATGGTAATAATTATATCGATATTTTAGTTGAAAAGAGCTCAAAAGAAATCATATGATATAAATGTCTACACATTACCAAATTTAGTGGATGTAACTAGTAGAATGAATTAAGAGTATTTTCATTACAAAAAGTCTAAACCCACCTGTCACATGGAGTCTTTATCTCATACAATATTTAAGTCGGTCGATTGAGAGAGATGGAACTTTTTTTCCTCTGTAAACAAAGCTCTCAGTGAATCTGTTCTTCGTTTATTTCCCAAGGAATCTACCTTTTCCTCTCACTAACAGTTGTTGCTACCAGCTGGGGAAACATCAAATCACTGATCAATGATGGGTTGTATTTTATGCAATGTTGATAGCAGATCAACGTCCATGAACAGAAAAAGAATTATATTGTTAACTGTTACGAGTTGTTAATTGCAGAAATTTTTCGCATCCTATTTGTGTTTGTTTGTCCACATAAGTAAGCCACAATGTCCACCCTGAAAAGAAAAGATAAAGGTGCGGGGACAAAACACTTCAAGAACAAAATGAGAACAAACTGGAAAGATAAGGCCGATGATGGATACTAGGCAAGCAATATTCAACCTGCTATGTTGTGGCAGGTGGATTATAGGTCGTCGGATCCAGATTGCTTTCAGATCAGAGAGTTTATAATTCACCTCCATCAGCATTCAATGTTTCTTAGCAAGTTGGATATTGGTCGCCTGGATATTATGGGAAAAACACTTAGTAACGATAACATTAATCACAGTTTTTTTTGGTTATGAGTAAAAAAATAACAACGACCTTAGAGTTTAAGGAATTACTTGGAATTTTTTAGAATTTTATTTATGTGCTTGAAAAACATTAAGAGAATGGTTTCAAGATCACCATAGTTTTGTTGATTTAAAAGATCATGAAGATTGAAGTCTCACAATTATTTTGAAATTGAGATCTAATCTAGGTATAAAGGTGAGGCTTTTTGGGAACTCACCAAGCAGTTTCACTATGAAGATCATGAAAATTAATTCTTATTTTAGCAATGTTTATTTTATTCTTTACACTTGTCAAAACATAGATAATTTTGATCTTCTATATTAGGGTTGATTACTTCCTTATAATATCTTAATTTTATTTTCCCCTCTTACTCTTTATAGTAAGGCATTTTCTCCTTAAATTTTGATGTAATAATATTTTTAGTAGTATCCTTATTCTACAATATTATCTCTTCTTTTATTCTCCAATGGTTTAGCCAAGACTCAACATTATTGTACCCTCTCACTTGAGGTGAAAATGGTTTTCGTTGGAGTTTGAAGCAATTTTAGGAAGTCTCTTGTCGTCCATGTTGTTTAACTTGTTCTTATACATTAGGTATATGGTCATAGTCATGCTTTCAATGAGGGAAAGGATTGCTTATGTGAGGAGGATATGATAGGGTGTATTTCCTTTAATTCTGAGATTATAGGTTATAAAATTATTTTGGATCTGCTCTATCTTTCTCCACTGCATCTCCAAATTTTGCATCCATATAAAATAACAGGAGTAACGAAACTCTCAAAGAGGATTTTTTTCTTATCCCATACGCAAAGATCCACTAATTTACAATTGTTTCCAATCCCATAATAATCGTTTCATCCTCCTCTCAATATTATTACTCCAATTGAGTTTGTGATGAATATGTATTAAAACACTTCCTTCAAGTTGTTGTTGTCATATACAAAAGTATTGTAGGTGATTTTATTGGATTTAATTATCATGAATTTTGTTTTGTGAGTTTTAATAGTCATGCCTGTATTAGATTATAGATCCTTGAGTATTCTTAGTTGCTTGTCAATATCATGGGGACTCCTCACCATAAGAACAATATCATCTGTGTAAAGAAGAAGAATGATGACTATGCCACTGAGAGTTGGACCAACACGACCTGCTGCTTCCAAACAATATTCTAACTTGTAAATGTATATGCCAAAAAGGGTAGGGGATAAGGAACAACAATTCTTAGCTCCAATATTGCAGTTAATTTCTTTTGACCGGCCCTCAGAGTTCCTAAAATTGGAAATAACGTTCTCATGCAACCTTATTGCAGCATCCCTCAACTCTAAAGGAACTTTTATCTCTTCCAACCTATCCCAAAGGTTTGTCCTAGGTATTGTGTCAAAATATTTCCTAAAGTCAATGAAACAACAAAGGAGATTGGTTTTATTATTGCAACACTCCTTTACAATGATCCTAAGTGTAACAAGGTGGTTTGTAGATTTTAACCTTGTACAATATTTACTGCAAAAATATTTCCAGTAAAAGAACAGAAAATATACAATGGAAAATACACACATTACATAGATATTTTTGCTAAAGAAACCCAAACCAGGAAAACTAACATATTCTATATACATTCATAGCGATACATTGTTTACAATAAAATATACATGTAAGATCCAACGACATCCAAAACCCTAACCCAATGACCTCAATTAGTCAACAACCCTAGTTCCTTAACCAAAAATATAAAATCATTGGAAAAAACCATGTGCCAAAAAACCGCCCAACAATGGACATGAAAATTGAGGCAAAAATGTGACACGTTTCCCGAGGAAAAAAATCTCGAGGGCACTGCCCCTGAACCCCCACACGGAGGGATATAAACCCCCTACATGTCTAACACAATGTAGACACTACTACTCATGCAAATAATATAACACATACCCAACCTTCTCCCACTTGTTTTATTTTCATAGAGGGGGTTACAGGGTTACATTATCAACAATGCCCATGGATCCTCTACACCAAGATAACTTCTCAGTGCTCATAGATTTTGTTAATGAATCTGCAAAATTATTCAAACTGTCCACCTTCATCAACAACACTTTATTTTATTCAACCATGTCTCTCACAAACTGATATTGAATACCAATATGCTTTTTCTTTGAATGATAAGTCGAGTTCTTCACCAGAAAAATTTCACTATGTCTGTCATAATCTATCCTTACAGCTTGTTGTACCAACCCAATACCCAAACACAATCTTTGTAACCATACTTATTCCTTAATTTCATGAGTGTCTTCCATGTATTTAGCTTCTGAAGTTGAAAGTGCCACTACAACCTATCTTTTTCTCATCCAACTTATTGTTCCTCCACACAGGTTAAACACATACCCACTTGTAGATCTCCTATGATCCATATCTCCGGCCCAATATGCATCCACAAAGACATGTATATCCAACACTCTTTCCAATCCCGATTTTCCTTGGTAGCACAATCCATAGCTAGCAGTGCCACACAAATACTTGTTCGGCCCCAACAACTCCCCCTAAAATTTTACAAAATTTAAAGGGCCCCCATTAGAATCTTGATAATTATAATGAGCTACAGAATCAACATTTTCAAATAGTTCCATACCTTGGCTTGCTTTGAGACAAACTTAAGACATTCACTATAGTATGAGACATTCATTACAAGAGTATATGTAAAAATTTAGAAACGAGCACAAAAATCTCAATTTAAACAAAAACGCTAATTTTTATCAACTGTTTACTTTCGTTTAAATTATGATTATGTGTTCTTTCTTTTGCTCATTAGCAAGTTTGACTATTTTGAATAATGTGTTCAATACTTCATCAAATAATATCTTGGTTGGTTTCTCATTTTCATAAAATCACTTGGTGATATTAATTAATTAAATTCTTTTTTTCATTTTGCATCTCATTTCAAAATAAAAATAATAATTAAAAAAAAAAATTATCTATGATTTGTTTGATTTTGTGAAAAAAAAAAACTAATATTTTTCTCTTCTCCGTTAACTTGAAGCTTCTAGAATTAAGATCATATTTGAAAGGAAAATATAAACAATGTTTGTTTAGAACTTATAGTTAATTTAAATTTATTTTTTATTTTATTGTTCTAGATTTTGTTTTATTCGCAATTTTTAGGTTATTAAGTTAGGTTTCTTTTTGTTTCACAGATTTCTATTATCAAATATCTTATACAGATCTGATCATGGATTGATTTTATTATACAAATACGTTCAAGATGATTGATCCAAAAATATTATTGGATTGCTACAAATAATGTTATTAGCAACAACAGATAAAATTTGGAAAGGTGTCAAGATCAGAAAGACAATTTTACAAGACTGATTGCAGCCAAACCATGAGCAATTTGAAGAAACAATTGAAAACCCAGAACCCAAATGGACCCATTTACCTTCTGTGTAGAAATTTTCCCAAAAAAATGCACGATTTGAGAGATATTGATGTCTCTTTACGAGACAAATTTCAGGTGTCAAAAATTAATAGTGATGCCCAAACTGTTCATTCATTGTATAAATATATGAGAAAGTTCAGAGCCATAGAGACCAAGAATTGGAGAGGAGGATTTTTATCCTTTCTCTTTTGTATATTATTTATTTTTTAAACTTTTCTTCTTTTCAAATGGAGTAATGGATGGTTGGAATATTTGGGAGAATGGACGAGTATTTTCAAAGAAGAATATGGAATTCTAGGTTGCTTAATGGATTTTGTCCTGTGAGTAAAATGGTTTTATTTTCATTATAATATCTTCATATTCTTTTAATAATTGATTATGCATTGATTTAAATTAGCTTTATTCTTTTTTATCAATACATGGTTAATTGTTATCATTTATGTACTAATTTTTTCAATCTTTAAGAGTTTATTATCTTAAAAAATTCTTCCAGGACTATAGTACGGGCATGTGATTTTGAGAAAGAATATGGGAAAACAATTCATCTTTGGCTTTAGACCTGTGTGATGCTTATTCCATTTCATTCTTTCATTACTATTATATTATGTGAATATTATTATAGTTGATTTTAGCTTTAGCTTGTCATCATATGGTGTTTTCATACTGTTAAATGTTATATGTTGTCCATAATTTCTTATTCCATTTTTTATGTGTGATCAATCGATCATTTGATTATTGTGGAATTTATTTATAATGTTAAATGATGGATAATATCAATACTCAGAATTGAGTTTTCTTTCGTTCTTAAATATTGATTATCTTAAGATCACGTGATTTTTAATTAGTTGTCTTCATGTTGTTATTAATTTACTCCAATATCAAATACTTCTTTGAATGTATTCTAGAAGTGCTAGTATTATTCTATTATGGGTTTCCCTTAACAACAATACATGCAGGAGCTCATACAACACAGAAAGATAATACCAGTTTCGTTGATCAACTACAGGTTATTCTGTGTGTTATTTAGTTAAGTTGTTTATGAATGAAATAATGATTACATTAATTAGCTTTGACTATTTTTGTGTCACTATTTCAATCATATTCATTTAGTATTTATTCGTTTAATATCTTTTAAAAAAATTCAAAAAGAAGTGTTGTTCATATTTGATTCAAAAACTTTATCAAACAATCATTTTCACAAGATTTCATGCAAACCTTGTAAACTGTATATAAACTGTTCATAATCATTTGTATATTCACATTCTTAGATAAATATTTGTAATTATTGTGTCGATTGTTAGAATCTTTTTTTTAGTTAGTTTATTTTATTTTTCTATCTTTAGGACTCTAGTTATCTAATAGAGCCATTAAACCCGTCAGAATAGGTCACACCAAACGGCTTGGGTTATTTAGAGAACCTCGGACTGGATCTATTCTTCCAGTTGACGACATGTCAAATTTGTTCGTCAACAAATGGCGCTAGAAGGAGGGCAGAGTAAATTTAATGATTAAATGTTTCACCCCTTAGCCTTTCATAATTCCAGATTTATAAATCCTTCTTTTGTGTCATCTTGAAATGCATTAGAAGGCAGTCCAAATGGACAAGATGGCCTTATAGGAGTCTTTGTTTCGAATTTAATTAATTTCCCATGGCTCCCCAAATCACTATGTTGGAACATGCTTTCCACTTCTCATTACCTGATATTCCCAACAAGACAGTCTCTCTCTTGTCCAAACTCACCTTTGATGGTGGGGGGAATGTATCTGCAAAAAACCATATTAACAAGTTTTGGTGTAAATGCATCAAGCATGATATTTTTGATTTAAAGGTTTTGTGCAGATTGTTTGTTTTTAATTTCAGGGGTCAGATTAAACATTGGTTTGAGTCCTTTCCATCATATCACATTATTGATTAGTTTCAGTTTGTACATGAATTTTTAGATGATTTTGAAAACTATGATTACAATCAATTATGTGAAGAATTTCAAACTTTACTAATCAATGGAAATTCATCTTCAGAATTCTTTTCAACAAGAATCCATCATGTATTTTGTAAATTTAATCTTGATGACATGTCATATGTACTAAATCTCCTCTATTATGCTTGCATCCCTTTCATCCAGTCACATTCAATAGAGAATGCTGAATCGGTTGCAATTCCTACCACTCAATTGCAAGAAGAATTTTGTTCGGAGGATGAAAGGAATCCATCCGAAAATTTTGAACAAGCAAGGGAGGTAGAATCTATTTAAAATGTTCTTAGTGACAATCAAATTGATTTTTCCTCTGAATCATTGTATACTCAGTCCTCGACCATCGTGGAAGAAGATTTGATGTTGGGTCAAGATGAATGTCCATATTCTTCTAACCCTTGCTCTAATCAATACTTAAATTTAGTTATTGAAGAACACTTAGGTGACGAAAATGATCTTAAGCATTCTAACATTCCAATGAAACTGATTAGAGATGTAGATCTGCAATTGGAAGAAGAAACCTTAAACCCTCATTTACAAATCATACCTTATCCACAAAAAAGATCAGATGTTTGTCGTGAAAGTTTTGAATTATCTATCATACAGGAGGCAAATTTAGATGATCGTATTATGTTGAAGGATTTATCACCAAAAGAGAGTGACAGTATTAAGGCAAGTGAATATGAATGTCTTGAGAATACCACTGTTAATTATCATAGCTCAAGAGAATCTTTTCACGTGCTCATTTCTAATTCATTTTACTCTTTATATCCCGATCTCTTCTTAGATTTCGTTGTGCATGGTATTTTACCCACGGTATCGTACTTTTTTCCATCACAATCTAATCTTTTAGATATGTCAATATTTAGTGAAATTAATTTCAAACATAACATTTATGAAATTAGATTTGATGCTCTTTCACTTTCGTCGCTCGAATGGAAAAATGACATTTTTCAACATGATTTTACACGATTTATTGTTGAAAAAGACAATGCACTTATTCTTTTGGAAATCAAATATTCTATTTGTTCTTTCATTATTTCGAATTTTAATGTTTATGCTTCACATTTTGGAATGATCAATATCATCAAAGGAAGTGTTCAAACCAATTATCTAATTGATGTCATGAATCCTCTTATGATGTGTTGCCCATTGATATATCCATTTAATCAAAGTCATAGTTTTCATCCTAATTTTTATGACAGGATATTAGAATGGCTTGAAGATTCTTCTAAAAAATCTTCATAATAAAGATAAAGTTGTACTTGCTTTGTTTCTACCTAAATATCTAGGAAGTAAGAATTACATGATTTTTTTAGATCCTCCATGTGAAGAAATTGATTAACACTTGGAGAATTGTCAGGAGGATGGGGCATTTCGGCCTTGGCTGATGGTTATGTCATGTCCCCATAATATTGAAAAGTTTTCCAAACTTACTTACGCTCTTACATGTCATTATGACTCATATCACGACTAGATTGCAGAATGGTTGGAGGATTCATACATCAAGAAGTTTCAAAAGAATGGTAAGGTCGTGCTTGTTTTGTTTTTAAAAGAATATATAGGAGGTAAGCGTGACATATTTCTTTTGTATCTATAAATACTACATTATTTTATTCTGATTTTCGACTTTCTATGCCTTGCAAGATTGAATATGCTCTTGTGGTTGCACTGGAAATACAATTTTACTTAGCGTTTTGATTTATTTGGTAGTTTAGAGTAGATTTAGGAGTAAGTTTCCTTTAGTTTTTTTTTTCTTAATATTTCTTTGTGTAATAATGTAGTTATGAACACAAGTGGGTACACCAAGAGAACCATAATATGAATGTTGTCGGGGAAGTCCACTTTAAATCTTTTTCTCTCTACTTTTCATTGAATATTTATTTTCAAAAACGCAGTATCATCATGAAAATTTTAAATGGAAAGTGAAGAGATAAGTAAATTTGAACTATCAATTCAACCATGACCGAAGGTGCCACGAGTAGGACTGCACTCATATTAATAAGGATTTTTCTATTTTCTTTTAATCTCTTTTATTTTGAATAATAATGTTTGGTCAAAGTAGCATCTCATGCATCACTATCTTAAGAAAAGAACTTGCTCGCACATGATATTTTATATGATTTAGTTCTTCCTTTATTTTACAGTGAGATGCTAGTGGATCCAAAAGCTCAAGTTTATCTTTGGCCAAAATCGTTTCTTGAAAAGTTTTCTTTTGTTGTTTTGATTTTGTGTACTTTTGATTTTGAATCCCATTAATAAAATTTGATTTGGTTTGCTATGTGTTCTTTGTTTTTTTTGATTGCTTTGAAAGAGTTTTTTTTTCTTATCTATCTTTTTGAATCAATATATTTATGATCAAAGAGTGATTGTTGAAGGAAGCATTCATTTTAAGACTTATGTTTTTCAAGCAATTTGAAATAATTCAAAAAGGTCCTGATATTAAGATATAGCTCAAACAATTGATTTTTAAGTCAATTGTGACTTTCATTTTGTCTTCAAATTGTCTTTGTCAGAGTATTGCACCAGAGATATGGTTTAAATCTTTGAGAATTACGATGACCGTTAAACTTTTTACACCGTCCATATTCTTAAGGAATCACTTTTAAGTGCTTCCCCATTCTCTAGATGTTTTCTTAAAGGAAATCTAAAATCTCTAAACCATGATAAAACTTCCAATTTTGAAAGAAAATAAATAACTTGATCAATTATTCACCTGTATTGCAATTAACCTCCAATATCACCCCGCTCTCTTTGTCATCAAGAAATCTATAATTGTATTATTATTTAAAAGTGACATAAGAGGGTTGGAAGCACGTAAGTGTGGGAAGCGTGTGTAAACCCGTCGGGGTACTAAACAGGCTCGTTGGCAGCGGGTAAATGCACACATGACACCAAGACAACTTTGTCGGGGTACTGAACAGGCCTGCTAGCAGCGAAACAATGTCGGGTTGAGAGGTAGTGTAAGGTAGCTAGAGAGGTAGTGGGGGGGCCCAGAGGGCCCATAGTGATAATAGTGGAGGTCATTCAATGTAAGGAGGACTAGGTCCACTATATTATTAAATAAGGCCCACTATGGTAGTTAGATATAATAAATGGGTATT
>SNQJ01S0003181.1:517749-532215 GCA_010110895.2 Picea sitchensis
AGGCCCACTATGGTAGTTAGATATAATAAATGGGTAATTAGATATAATTAATGTAAGAGGGCTTCTTAGAAGGTTCTACTTCTAGAAGATTCCTCCTCTAGAATGTTCTTAGGAGATAATAGCACTATATAAAGGGGTTCAAGAAATGTAATGAGACATGAAGAGAAGTATTACATTTGGAGCTGAAGCTCAATAGGAGGATGCCCCCTCGAAGAGGCAAGTGAAAAGGAGAGGATCCCTTCCATAATAGGATCCATTGTATGGTGTTGCCCTACCCAAAGGGTTTGATAGTAATAAATAAGATTTTGCATATTGTTCTTATATATCTGTTGTGGTGTTTTTGTATTCAATCTTTGGTTCTTAACAAGTGGTATCAGAGCACTTTCCTTGGCTGGAGTTGTGGGCAAATATTTTTTATTTTTGCATATTTTTTTTTTTCGGAGCAGAAAAAAGAGGCCCGCGACATTATCGAAATTTTCAGTATATTTCGGTGAAAAATTTGCAGAAAAGGGTTGTAGATATGAGTTCCTCTCAGAAAAACACCCAATTTAAAAAAAAAAAACCGACCGAAACGGAGTCCAGAAGGTCAAGATATTGAGGTTTTAAAATCTGTAATTTTTCAGGGTTTTTCCTGCGGACGGCGGTGCGATTTGTTTTTATTTTTGTAGCATTTGGAGGCTGAATCTTCCCAAATAAATTACAGATCTGAGTTCCTCTCACAATTTCACCCAATTTAAAAAAAAAAATCATCCGAAACGGAGTCCGGAAAGTGAAGTTATGAGCATTTGAACTTCAACAGTTTTTAGGGTTTTTCCAGAAAAAACCGCGATTTTTTGCCGAAACTTATTGGGTCTATTTTTTGGGTTTTCAGATGGCTATTTCTTCTCAAAACCTGAAAGAAATTATTGAATCATTCAAAGCCCAATTGTTTCACACATTGGGTGAGAGATTGGATGTGTTAGCACAAGGCCTCACAAACCGCCTCACAAATATCATCACAAATGGTCTCAATGACAGTTTTCGTAGTATTCAAGATTCATTGAACAACATGCAGGAGATATTTTTTATGCAGGGCCGCAGGGATGAATATAATCAGGAAATATATGCTTGGTATGATTTTGAGGCAGATTGTGATGATTGGTATATGGATAGTTGTCATTTCTGGGATGACAACCACTTCCATATTTTATTTGATGATTCTACTCCACCTTCTGCAGAGAACATCAATGTCCCAGATCAGGAGTTAGCTACCAGCGTTCAGTCTGCATATTCTACAGTGGTATTATTCCTTCCAGATTCTGCTACGACCATTTTCCACTATGTGGATGGATCTTCTTATTTGGATCCACATGATAGGTGTCAGTCTCTGGAGCATCATTTGGAGTTGGTTATTGGGTTCCAAAATCTTCTTCGGGGAGTTCACATGAGCACTTGGACATGGGACCCAGGCTTACAATGGTGGTTGGACTACTTCATCATGGTGGATTTCTTTTCTACATGGGACCCTGGTTCTTCAATCTTCTTCAACATTACGGTCCACAATTATCCATGGGACCCTGGTATATGGTTGAGCCACATCAAGCTTTGAGGACAACGCTTTTATAAGAGAGATGGAATGTAAGGTAGCTAGAGAGGTAGTGGGGGCCTAGAGGGCCCATAGTGATAGTGGAAGTCATTCAATGTAAGGAGGACTAGTTCCTATATTATTAAATAGACCCACTATGGTAGTTAGATATAATAAATGAGTGATTAGATATAATTAATGTAGAGGCTTCTTAGAAGGTTCTACTTCTAGAAGATTCCTCACTCTAGAATGTTCTTAGGAGATATGCTATAAAGGGGTTCAAGCAATGTAATGAGACATGAAGAGAAATATTGTATTTGGAGTAGTAGCTCAATAGGAGGATACCCCTCGAAGAAACAGAGTGAGCAGGAGAGGATCCCTTCCATAATAGGATCCATTATATGGTGTTACCCTACCTCAAAGGGGTTTTCTTCTAATAAAGTTGTAGTTTTCTATATATATGGTGTTGCCCTACCTCAAGGGTTTTCTTCTAATAAAGTTGTGGTTTTCTATATGGTTTCATAGATCTTGTGTGGTGATTGTATTCAGATATCTTTGGATCTATTGTGATATTTTGTATTCAGGTCTTTGGTACTTAACAGGTAGCAGGTATATTCTTTTAAGTTAAATTTTATGGAAGCATGCATCATGTGGATAGACAATTATTGGATGGGATTAAAGTACTTGAGTGGGTTAAATGACATCCTTGTCGAGGCTATGGACGCCTGCTAGCAGCACTGGCTCTGTCAATGGTATTCAAGTTCTTTTATAAACATCGTGACACTTTGATTAAGACATTATTTCAGGTTATAATCCCCTACAAAGAAAATTATATTGTCTGGTTATAACATTGAGCTTATCCTAATACTATATGGTCTCAGAGTGAATTTATTTCAGGGAGCTTAAATCCTTTTTTAAGTCTTATTTTTTTCTTCCTGAGATGAAATCTTACCAGATTAGAGATAACTTCTTCACCTAGTAAGTCGTCATTTGTTGGGCCCCAACAACTCCCCCTAAATTTTTACAAAATTTAAAGGGCCCCCATTAGAATCTTGATAGTTATAATGAGCTACAGAATCAACATTTTAAAATAGTTCCATACCTTGGCTTGCTTTGAGGCAAACTTAAGACATTCACTATTGTATGATATATTCATTGCAAGAGTATATGTCAAAATTTAGAAACGAGCACAAAAATCTCTATTTAAACAAAAACGTTAATTTTTATCAACTGTTTACTTTCGTTTAAAATATGATTATGTGTTCTTTCTTTTGCTCATTAGCAAGTTTGACTATTTTGAATAATGTGTTCAATACTTCATCAAATAATATCTTAGTTGGTTTCTCATTTTCATAAAATCATTTGGTGATATTAATTAATTAAATTCTTTTTTTCATTTTGCATCTCATTTCAAAATAAATAAATAAAAAATTAAAAAAAAAAAAAGAATTATCTATGATTTGTTTGATTTTGTGAAAAACCAAAATTAATATTTTTATTTTCTCCATTAACTTGAAGCTTCTAGAATTAAGATCATATTTGAAAGAAAAATATAAACAATGTTTGTTTAGAACTTATTGTTAGTTTAAATTTATTTTTTATTTTATTGTTCTAGATTTTGTTTTATTCACAATTTTTAGGTTATTAATTTAGGTTTCTTTTTGTTTCACGGGTTTTTATTATCAAATATTTGATACGGATCTGATCATGGCTTGATTTTATTATACAAATATGTTCAAGATGATTAATCCAAAAATAATATTGGATTGCTACAAATAATTTTATGAGCAACAAAAGATAAAATTTGGAAGGCGTCAAGATCAGAAAGACGATTTTGCAGGACTAATTGTAGCCAAACCGTGAAAAATTTGAAGAAATGGTTGAAAACCTAGAACCCAAATGGACCCATTTACCTTCTGTGTAGAAATTTTCCCAAAACAATGCACAATTTGAGAGATATTGATGTCTCTTTACGAGACAAATTTCAGGTGGCGAAAATTAATAGTGATACCCAGACTGTTCATTCATTATATAAATATATGAGAAAGTTCAGAGCCATAGAGATCCAAGAATTGGAGAGGAGGATTTTTATCCTTTCTCTTTTGTATATTATTTATTTTTTAAACTTTTCTTCTTTTCAAAAGGAGTAACGGATGGTTGGAATCTTTGTGAGAATGGATGAGTATTTTCAAAGAAAAATATGGAATTCTAGGTTGCTTAATGGCTTTTGTCCTGTGAGTAAATGGTTCTATTTTCATTATAATATCTTCATATTCTTTTAATAATTGATTATGCATTGATTTAAATTAGCTTTAGTCTTTTTTATCAATACATGGTTAATTGTTATCATTTATGTATTAATTTTTTCAATCTTTAAGAGTTTATTATCTTAAAAAAATCTTCCAGGACTACAGTATGGGCATGTGATTTAGAGAAAGAATATGAAAAAGCAATTCATCTTTGGCTTTAGACCTATCTGATGCTTATTCCATTTCGTTCTTTCATTACGGTTATATTATGTGAATATTATTATGGTTGATTTTAGCTTTAGCTTGTCATCATATGGTGTTTTCATACTGTTAAATGTTATATGTTGTCCATAATTTATTATTCTCTTTTTTATGTGTGATTAATCGATCATTTGATTATTGTGGAATTTATTTCTAATGTTAAATGATGGATAACATCAATACTCAAAATTGAGTTTTCTTTCGTTCTTAAATATTGATTATCTTAAGATCACGTGATTTTTAATTAGTTGTCTTCCTGTTGTTATTAATTTACTCCAATATCAAATACTTCTTTGAATGTATTCTGGAAGTGCTAGTATTGTTCTGTTATAGGTTTCCCTTAACAACAATACAGGCAGGAGCTCATACAACACAAAAAGATAATACCAGTTTGGTTGATCAGCTACAAGTTATTATGTAAGTTATTTAGTTAAGTTGTTTAAAAATGAAACGATGATTACATTAATTAGCTTTGATTGTTTTTGTGTCACTGTTTCAATCATATTCATTTAGTATTTAATTGTTTTATATCTTTTAAAAAAATCCAAAAAGAAGTGGTGTTCATATTTGATTCAGAAACTTTATCAAACAATCATTTTCGCAAGATTTCATGCAAACCTTGTAAACTGTATATAAATTGTTCATAATCATTTGTATATTCACATTATTAGATAAATATTTGTAATTATTGTGTCGATTGTTAGAATCTTTTCTTTTGTTAGTTTATTTTATTTTTCTATCTTTAGGACCCCAGTTGGCTAGTCGAGCCATTAAACCCGTCAGAATAGGTTACACCAAACGGCTTGGGTTATTTAGACAAACCTGGACCGGATCTATTCTTCTAGTTGACGGCATGTCAAATTTTCCCGTCAACAATACCTGAAGACCCTTTTTACTGTTGTCCAATGCTCATTCTCTGGTTTTGACATACACTTGCTAAAAAATCCCACTGCATGTGCAATGTATTGTCTAGTATAGACCATTGCATACATAAAACTGCCAACTACACTCGCATATAGAACACGAGAAATGTCCTCTTCCTATTCCTATGTCTTGGGACACTGATTTGCAGATAAATTTACACCAATAGGAATATGAACATTGATCGATTTGCATTCATGCATATTAAACCTCTACAATATTGTCTCGACATATTTTCTCTGATTTAACCAGAGTTTCCTCCTTTTCCGATATCTTTTAATTTCCATGCCCAAAATGAAATTTGAAGCATCAAAATCCTTCATGTAAAATTTAGAGGACAGCTGAGTTTTCACATCCTGAATAATCTCCTTGTTGTTTCCTATCAGCAACATGTCATCCACATACAAGACCAAATAAAACAAATGATCACCAATTAATTTAAAATACACACAATGATCCTCTTTGCTTCTTGTGAAACCAAGTCCCAACATATAAGTATCAAAGTTTTGATACCACATCCTTGGTGATTGTTTTAAACCATATAGGGACTTTTTCATCTTGCATACCAGCTCCTTCTTTCCCTTCACAAAAAAAACTTCGGGCTGCTTCATATAGATTTCTTCTTCTAGATTCCCATGTAGGAATGTTCTCTTCACATCCATCTGTTCTACTTCAAAATCAAATGCAACAACTACAAATAACAGAACTATTATAGAGGTTAACTTGGCAATAGGAGAAAAAATCTAACCAAAATCAATTCCCTCAACCTGGGAATAACCCTTTGCTAATAATCGAGCTTTGTATTTCTCCACTTTTCATTTTTCATTCAGCTTCTTTTTAAATACTCATTTGTTACCAATGGGATTTCTTCTAGTCGACAAATCCACTAGATCCCAAGCCTCATTCTTATCCAAGGCTGTCATTTCTTCATCCATGGATTTCCATCCTCTGAATCCACTGCCTCCATGACAATTGTAGGATCATCATTAGTAATAGACAAAACAAAATTTGAATTGAAATCGGATGGATTACACCTTTCCAGTAGCCTTGTTTCTCGAACCGATATTCTCAATAATGGAGTATGAGGATATTCTTCTCTGATTCATGTTCTTCTATAGAGTCTGATTCATCATCCTTTAAATCAAACTCTAGTCTCTCTAGTTCTTCCTTACTTGGTAGGACTTCTTGTTTAAAAACACCCTTCATTTATCTAAATACCACATCTCAGCTATACACTACCTTCTTATTTTCTTGGTTCCAAAGCTTATAAACTTGAGACCATCTTTATATCCAATAAAGATGCACTTTTTCAGCCTTCTTATCTAGCTTACTCTTGTTTTCCTTTGGAACATGAACATATGCATCACAACCAAATACCTTGAGATGTGTGAGAGAAGGTTTCTAACCAGTCCATACCTCTTGTGGAGTCTTGTCATCCAACGCTGATGAGGGTGATTTGTTGACCAGGTAACATGCAGTACCCACTGCCTCTGCCCAGAATTCTTGCCCTAACTTGGCACCATTGAGCATGCACCTTTCTTTTTCAATCAGCATAATGTTCATCCTTTCTGCAACTCCATTCTACTGAGGTGTATATGGAATAGTATTATTCCTTTCTATACCGCACTTCTTACAGAATTCTTCAAATTCATTCCTGCAAAACTCTCCACCATTATCTATCCTCAACACCTTAATTATTTTATTTGTTTGATTCTCAACAAGAGCCTTAAAATCTTTAAACCTATCAAAGATGTCAGGTTTATTCATGAGGAAATATACCCAAGTATTCCTTGAGAATTCATCTATAAATGAAACATAATACACAAATTTTTCAAATGATGGGACCGAAATAGGTCCAAAACCATCACTGTGAACTAGCTGTAAAATTCCTTCTTCCCTCATTTCACCAAAGGGGAATCTTACCTGATTATGCTTCCCATATACACAATGTTCACAAAAATCAAAATCTAGAGAGCACTTAGACATACCTTCAACCATAACCTCACCGTGTAGTAGTCGAAGACCCTTCTCTCCGATATGTCCCAGTGTTTGATGCCACAGCATGACCTTTTCTCCAAAGACTATAGGAATTATTTATTCTTCAACTCCAATATCAAGAAAAATGGAACTATTACACCCATCACTAATCATGCTTCCTTCTAGCTTGTATAGGGTTCCAAACTGAACTCCCTTCAACAACACCATTTCTCCTCAAACCATCCTACAAGTTTCCTTTTCAAATATTATTTTTACCCCTGCATCGTCCATTTTTCTTATAGAAATAAAATTTATGGCCAAACCTGGGATATGTAGAACATCAGGAAGTGTTCTAATCCTTCCATCTATGAGCCTCAACTTGAATTTTCCTCATCCTATGATTTTGGTTATCGAATCATCACCTAGGAAAACATTAGCTCCATCATACCTTTCATATTCACAGAACCACTCTCTATGGGGAGTCATATGAAAGGATGCACCTGATTCAACCAACCATGAATCATGATCTGCATGTGTGCTTGAAGAAGCCAAGTACACATCCCATGTTTCTTCCTTGGAGGTATTTTCTTCTATAGAAGGAGATTCTTTAGATCCATTCTTTTTCTCAACTTTGGATCTACACTGCTTCTTGTAGTGCCCTTCTTTTCCACATCTCCAACATACCTTTACAAAATTTCCAGGAGATTTAGATCTACCCTTAGACTTAGATCTCTCACTTGAGAAATTAGATCTATTTCTTTCATGGGAGCGTCCTCTTGCAAATAATGTGTCTATGCTCTGTCCTTCCATATTCTTCCATCTCATCTCCTTCGACAACAAGGATGAGACCACTTCATCAAAATTCAAGGAATTTGTATTACTACCTATGGCCACAACCGCACTGTCCCACGAGTCTGGTAAAGAACACAATAAACTGATACACTTATCTTCATCTGAAATTTTAATCTCAACAGATACTAACTGACTTACCATAGTATTGAAGGCATTCAAATGCTCTGCCACCAAGTCTCCATGTCTCATCCTCAGGTTATACAACTTATTTCTCAGGAATAGTTTATTTACTAGGGACTTAGACTGATATAAATTCCCAAACTTATCCCATAAATCCTTTGCTATAGCTTCCTCTAACACATTCAGTAATATTGAATCTGAGAGACACAGTCAGATTATGCTCTTCGCCTTCTGATCCAACTTTTTCCAGTCATCTGTTGAATTTCATGTAGGTGCAATACCTGGATCCACCACGATCCACTGATATCTGTCCACCAACAGATCTTCCATCTTGAGCTTCCACAACTCAAAAGTTTTCCCATTAAACTTCTCGATCTCCATTTTCAAATTGCTCGTCATTTCTTTTTAGCTAAAAAATCAATACCATAGATCTCCCACTGTAACAAGGCTTATCAAAGTCCTGAGCCAAAACCTTGACCACAAAGGAGTCCCTTTGAAGTCAACAAAGATCTGATACCAGATGTAGATTTTAACCTTGTATAATATTTACTGCAAACATATTTTCAGTAAAATAACAAAAAAGATACAATGGCAAATACACACATTACACAGAGATTTTTTCCCTGGAAACCCAAATCGAGAAAACCAGCATATTCTATATTCATTCATAGCGATACATTGTTTAAAATACAATATACATATAGGAGCCAACAACATCCAAAACTCTAAACCAATGACCTGGATTAGTCAACAACCCTAATTCCTTAACTGGAAATAGAAAACCATCGGAAAAAACCATGTGTCGAAAAACCACCCAACAATGGACACAAAAATCAAGGAAAAAATGTGGCATGTTCCCCGAGGAAATCATGAAAATAATATAACACATACCCAACATGGTCCACAATTGAATGATATGTCCTAATTCTGGCCTAGCCTTTATCTCTTTTCCCATGGATTTCTAGCCATAGGCTAATCTTCTTTTCCGAAATAATTCCATACAACTTGGCTAAAATGTGGCTAATCATAGTGGTTCTATAATTATAGGGAATGTTTTTATCCCCACTTTTAAAAATAGGTACAATGAGGCTTTGCATCCAGGGTTTAGGGAAACCTTGTTTGATTTCTAAATTGAAGATCTTGTGTATGCGAGAGATGAGGATAGACCCTTTGATTTTAAATTTTTTAGCTTGGTAGCCTTTAATATCCTTAGATTTCCCATCTGTGAGTCGTTTAAAACTAAATTTTGTATTCCATAGAAACAATTTCATCCTTTGTAGGACTTTTTGGAAAGGTTTCCATGGTGTTAGGGAATTCATAAATGCTTTTAAGGTAGAAATTACAGTCCTCCAAGGGAATCATATTATTTTCTTTAGTTTTACGAATTAGAAGTTGCCTCCAAAAATTCTTAAGATCAAGCTTATATAGATGCAAAAGTCTCTTTTTTTCTAGTTATGTAGTACTATTTTGTCATTTTAATTAGGGATTTGTATGTATTTACATTGTTGATTTTTAAGGACTCATTAGAAGCATCCCTAATGGATTTCCTGGCAATTTTGCATTCGAAAAATAACGAGTTATTTCGAGATTAGTTTTCTCCTTTCTAGGTTCATCAAAAAGATATGAAAAATTTACAAATAGATTATATCTACCTAGATCCAAACCAAAATTTTTTAGCATATATACTAGCAAGACTATATAAATAATGAACCCAACCTAGAATGACTGAGGCTACTCTTAAGAACCAGAGTAGTATTAATAATAATGAAAATGGGAGGTGATTCCCATCCCCTAGTTTTATCTTCCTTTGTTTTCTTCATTTATACCATTAAAATCCCTTAGGTCTTCCTCATTTGTCATGACAATTCCCTCTTTGATCTAGGTGGATATTGGTGGCCACCCACCTATTCCAATTGGCTCCTCTTGTCAGCTTTTAATACAACATGTTCTTTTGTACTTCTTTGTAATTGTGGGTTCTACACTTTTGGGGTTGTCTGAATCCCTACACATATTCCAGGTGGATATTGGTGGCCTCCCACCTAATCCAACTAGCTTATTTTGTAAGTGTTTATGTCATCACATCTTGTTGTATTTTCAGGGCCATTTTAGGCCCATAAACAATGTTTTTTTATCTCTCCATAGTCAAATTGTAGATGGAGTCAGACTTTGACAACATAATGCATAGTTATCGAAAATACCTTTCCAACAGGCTGTCACACGCTTAAAACGGAGATCGTTTGCAAAAGTTATGACCCCGGGAAGTTAATGTACTAACTTACCTAAATGAGCCCACATGAATTTTGGATTTTCATCTCCTAGGGTTAGTTTTTTGGATGTCTAGGGTTTTGGCATTCTTGTTTATCATAAAAAGGCCTTCATAGCCTCATTGTAATCATCTTCTTGCGAATGAGTGTAGTCGTCACATTTCTTCTCATAGATAAACATGCCACCATTCTAGCGAGTCTTGCACTCTATATTTTTAGTCTCTTTACAATTATTTCATTAATAGAAATCAATTATTGTTGTATTTCTCTGTTTTTGGAAATTTTCATGAGTGTTTCATTGTAATATCTCTACTTTCATTTCGTTCCAAAAATAATATGGATCAGTGGTATCAGAGCAGGATGTTCTTGATCGTTTTTTAGTGCATGTCTCCGACAAGGTCCGAGTATAGCCAGTTGGGTCTCGAGTTTTTCTCTCTTGAGGAAAATCACCTCGCATGCCCAAGAAACCCTTGATGGAAGCAGAAAATAAAGACAGTGGAGTAGAAGATTTTATTAACCTGTTGCTTGAGCAAGCTCTCACGTGACAGAGGGACGAAAAGATGGAGACTTTTTCACACAATGTTCAATGCCTTTCAATAGCAATAGGCAAATCTTCATCAAGTGACCATTTTGGAGGAATCTCTCCCTTCAAGGTATAGGTTAATTTTGATATTCACATATTTGAAGGTCAGATAGATGTGGATGCCCTAGAAAAATGGTTAAATCTATTAGAAGGTTATTTCTCTATTCAAAAAAATTTCGAAAGGGAAAAGATCACCTTCGAACTCCTCAAGGCTCTCCCCCATGTCAAACATTGGTGGGAAACTTATTGGGAGCAAAGTTCCACAGAGGAATATGGAATATATGGGGCCAAGCCCACTTGGGATTTTTTTGTGGATGCGGTCAAAGAATAGTACTATCATGTTGATAACTATGAAGACCAGTACATGATATTGACCACATTGCGACAAGAGAAGATTCAAACAGTGTCGGAGTTAAAAAATACTTTCCATACCTTGTGCACCAAGATAGGTATCGAAGACCCCAAGCGACAGCTGGTTCTAAAATACCGTGGGACTCTGCATAGGTACATCCAAACCAAAATGGATTTCCTAAACATATCATCATTGGGAGTTGCCTATTGATATCCTGTCAAAATCGAACAGAAATTTAAGCACTAGAACAAATGGGAATTCAGGTCCGCAAATATGCCACAACCAAAGCATGGTAAAGATGGAGCTAACTTATAGCCTCTAGACAACCAGTCCAAGACATAGGACAAAAAGGGTAAATGGAAGACGAAGAAATACATTGGGAAGTGGTGTGACTTCCACAAAATCCCCTAGAACAACACCGATGAATGTCGCTCAAAACAATCATTGGTGGTTGAGGTCAAAGACACGAAGTCGAACCATGATTTAGAATCTGATCCAGAAAATATTGAAAACAGATAGATCATCGACTCAAACCCCACTGCTACTGTCACGAACACAAAAATTCAACCAAAAGAATCAGTAGATCCTGAAGAAGGGGATCACCTTTTCCATTCACAGATGTGGGTGAAGGGGACCCCATTGAATTTCATTGTTGATAATGGTATCCAGAAGAACCTCATCTTAGCTAAGGCCATCAAACAATTGGGGTTGTTGACAACACCACACCCGCATCCATACAACATCAGGTGGCTTCACCAGGGACGAGATCTTCATGTCATCCAACAGTGTCACATGACCTATGGTATCCAACCCTTCAAGGATGAGTTAGTGTGTGATGTTGCTCTTATTGATGTCTGTGATTTTTTTTTGGTCCAACCATATATGTCGAGACGCCATGATTTCTATGAGTCTAGACCCCGTAGTGTCATTATTACTCTGTAAGGTCATCTCTACAGGATACCAGAGGTAGTTCTGAATACTTCTCCACCAAAACAGTGCCGCAAGGTAATCTCTCATACTGCAAAATTCATCCTCTTCATAGTTTGTTCAAAAATTGTTTCTTCACCTACAATGGTGCCTACACAATGCCATGTCAAACCCAAAGATAACAAATTGGTGGAGCATATTCAACCCTGCTAGCAACAAGCGTGTGACAGTCTTCCACAAACCAAGAAACATAACTTCTCGAACAAAGCACACAGCTCACCAAGATTCATATTTAGAAAATGATTCCCCCTCTTCCCTGGGAAATCAACGCAATGGATACCATTGCTTCATAAGGGGGGAGGATTGATCCAGGTGGATATTGGTGACCACCCACCTGTTCCAACTGGCTTCTCTTGTCAACTTTTAGTCACCATGTTCTTTTCTACTTATTTGTAATTGTGGGTTCTACACTTTTGGGGTTGTATGAATCCCTACACATCTTCCAGGCGGATATTGGTGGCCTCCCACCTAATCCAACTGGATTATTTTGTATGTGTTCATGTCAACACATCTTGTTGTACTTCCAGGTCCATTTTGGGCCCCTAAACAATGTTTTTTTGGCTCGTCATAATCAAAATGTAGACAAAGTTAGAGTTTGATGGTGTAATGCGTAGTTTTCTAAAATACCTTTCCAACAAGCTATCATGCGACTAAAAAAGAGATCGTATGCAAAAGTTACGACACCGGGAAGTTAATGTACTAACTTACCCAAACGGGGCCCACATGACTTTTGGCGTTTCATTTCCTAGGGTTAGGTTTTTGGATGTCTAGGGTTTTTGCATTCATGTTTATCATAAAAAGGCCTTCAGAGCCTCATTGTAATCATCTTCTTGCGAATGAGTGTATCTTCCACATCTCTTCTCAAAGATAAAGTTGCCACCATTCTAGCGATTCTTGCACTTTGTATTTTTATAGTCTCTTTACAATTCTATCATTAATAGAAATCAAGTATTGTTGTATTTCTCCATTTCTACCAATTTTCATGACTGTTTCATTGTAATATCTCTGCTTTCATTTCGTTCTGAAAATAATCTGGATCACTCTTCTTCCTCTTTCCCTTTGCTCATTGTTTCAAAACCATAGATTGCATTTATCAAGTACTCACACTTCTTGTCCAATTCATACAGTTTGTTGAGAATTGTAAACTATTGAGATATCTCAACTTCTAATGTACTAACAATTTCATAGTACTGCATTCCTCTAACATCCATGGTGATGGCCATAAAAATATTCATGTGCAAGTATAAGTTAACAAACTTCAAAAACTTGTTGTCTCTACTCCTATAAAATCCAATGTCGATCACCCACTGAAAAAATTCTTCAGCCACCTTATCATTGGAGGTCATGCCCCTACACTCTTACCTTGGTTTCAATTTATTCCACTTCTTTCGTAATTTCAACCAAGAATCTATTATTGTAAAATTCTGCAGTTTCCATTGCTGAAAGTTGAAACCTATTGATTGGTGGTTTTAACCCAAAATTGGAGGTAGCCTTACTATTTCTGGTTTTATCTCTGCATAATTCATGGATTGGTTCCTCTGGATCCTTCCCTTTGTTGTTTACCATCCTATAACCTACACACATTATCATCAAGCCGAGTTTCTTTCCCAATATCCATGCCCCAAAATCCAGTGCTCACCTTGTCTTCCAACATACATAGTGAACCAAAAGATATGTGAACAAAGGAATTGACTAAAAAATAATAATCTTAACCACCAAAATTCATCAATATAGCCCTATTGGTGGTGTTCCTCCATTAAAACTACCATGATAAATCCTTTCACTACAATGAAAAACCAATTCTCCACCATTATGAACTTGCTCAAAGTATGTCCTTGGACCAGAGAAAGTAAGTCAATGCTTTTGTGAAGGGAAATAGTGCATTAAGAGCTAGCCTCAACCACCTCGTATCCCCTCTCCTCTCCACACTTAAGACTTACCACACATACCTTTAGCTACCATTCAATCATACACTCCCCCTCATGTGCACCATTCCTCTGTGACACCCATATAGGAATGGCTAAAAAGAGTTATTATAATAATCTTACAATCAAATTAAAGTCCATGTTAAAAGTCATTATATAACTATCCTATATCAAAGGATTTAGTATATTAACATGTGAATTGGTGTAAAAAGAATACATGTATTATTATACAAAATAATTTTGAAATTTATTAAAACTAATGTATTAAAAAATATTTTTATACTAAAATGATGTAAAAAAATATAACATAAAAATAAAAATTATTTATTTGTTTTTTATTAATAAAATATTTCTATATTTATTTTGTAATATTTTTAAAATAAAAATAAAAATATATTGAAACGCTTTTGC
>SNQJ01S0003181.1:539938-550069 GCA_010110895.2 Picea sitchensis
GGAAGGCTTGCTTCCCTTCTGCCTCTGTTCCTTTTTAAATTTTTTCCGATCATCCCAGACCTTCCGAAGGATAGGCCTTTCTCCTTGCTATTCATACAAGCATTTCGATTTTCTAATGGTCTCTTCCATAGTCTTAGGATCATCATATTGAATATTGTCACTCATGGAAGGTGGTAGTCCACTTAGATACCTCTGAATTTTAACAGCTTCGTCTTTGATGAATGGAACATACTTCAGTAGTTCTAGAAAATTTCGTTCATACTCATCAATGGTCATACTGCCTAGCTTGAGTTCGAAGAACTCCTTCATCTTTCTGTCATAGTATATTTTGGTAAGGTATTTCTCCTCGAAATACCTCTTAAAATCCTTCCACGTGATTTCTTTCTCTCTGATGTGTTGTATCTGTACAAACTGATCCCACCACATGGATGCTTTTCCTTTCAATTGGTACATTACAATTCTTCCTTCTACATGGGCAGAATAATTCTGCAGTTGGAAGTATTTCTTCATGCCAATCAACCAGGTCTCGACATATTCCTCCTTCTTATGTTCTCCATCGAATGTTGGAGGCTTAATCTTGTTCATCTCTCCTTTCAATTCCTCCTTTCCAGATTTTTGATGTTTTCTGGTAGGGGACGGGCTTGAACTATTGTGTGTCTCCCTATCAGAATGTCTTCGGGAGCGACTAAGATGTCAGCTACCGCTCCTTGACCTTATTCTTCCTTCATGAGTTCTGCGACTCTCCGTCGTACTTGAGTCTCTTCCCTTTTTGAGTTTCTTCTCTATTCTTTCCAGGCTCTTCAAAAATTTTAAGTTTAATTCACCCTGTCGATCCATGACTTTCATGAGCTTTCAGCTATCAGCTCAGCGAGCCTTGGCCTCTCTTTGCAATCCTTCAATGATTTTCATTATGTGTCCTTCCTTATCCTTCTCTTTTCCATGCCCATTAGAGTTTGATCCTTCGACTCCTAGGTTAACATCCTTTCCTTCCTGTTCGTCTTCTATTTCGGGGGTAATATGCACCTTTCCCCACTCCATATTCGGTTTTGGTTAACTGGAATCCTGGCCTTCGTTGAACTCTGCACACACACTCTGTGCAAATAAAATCGTAGTTTATCAGGCCATTAAACCTTTAGGAACAATCTTCAGCATTTATAACTAATACCAACAAGAACAAAAGATATTTCAATTCCAATGGGTTTTCTGAGTTCTCGTTCGGCTCTGCACTTTTTGGGCTTTTTGAAACTTCAGTTTTTGGGACTTTTGGGACTTTTGGGCCTTCAGGTTTTTTGGTACCCGGGACTTCGAGTTTCGGATTCCTAGTACTGGAGAACTCCTGTTTAACTCTCCTTTCCAACCCCAACTTCTAAAATTTTTTTTTACCTTATTCTTCGGGTCTACAGCACAGCTTTCGCCCTTTACCAAAGTGGTGCGTGACACGTTTCGGAGGATCCTTGTCACGTTTGGTGACATCATTAGGGTCCCACCACTCTCGCTTCTCTTTTCGACCCTATAACACGTGGTACATCTCCATGTGTCCACATCCATTCCTAGAAAAATCCAACGTTCAGATCTTTCTCACATCGGATGGTCGTTAAAGACCCGGAGATTCCCCGAAGGAATCTCGTCCGTTCATCGGGACTTAGCCACATGTTAACGTCTCGACAGTATGGTCAAGATTTATCATGACGAGAGTCCAAGTTCCTTGTCAAAGGAACTCCCGAATCCCTGACTTTCCGAAACAGGTAATCTCTCAACACGTGGCCATCTCAAATTGGACGGTCCATGACTGCTCCGGGGTTTCCACCATGGAAAGTCCCGATCCTTTCGAGGTTTTGGGCTTCCAAACGCTGATGTGCTCTAACTCCTGTTAGCCCTCCGGGCTAGACTCGTGGTTCACACGACCTCTCCTTATATGACCATAGTCATACCTCCTATCAGGGTTTTAGACTTTCCAATGCTGAAGCACATATGTTCTCAAGATTCGCGATTCCTCGAACCCCGATTTCCCGATGGATGACTCTTCTTATGGAAATTTCCGAATGCCTCAATTTCGGCCACATGTCCCCAATAATGGACGGTCCTCGCCGCTTCTCGCTAATTCACGATTTCACGATTTCAAATGCTCCGGGTGCCTTGTCTTTAGGATTCGCGAAACGCCGAACCCCGATATGTCGATGGGTTCCCGATCTCGCCCACGTGTCCCAACTAATGGATGGCTTAGATCGTTCCCAAGACTTTTACCATGAAAATTCCCAACCTCCTTCATGACTCCCGATATCGCGATTCTCGATTTCCCGAAATGGGAAATTTCACGACACGTGTCCTCCGTCTTTCAGATGGTCTAGATCCATTTCGGAGCTTTCGCCCCTAGTCTCTGAGGTTTAACCTTCGGACATCTCTCGACAGATCCAATGGTTGTCGAGTTTTCTGGCTAAGATCTGACGGCTCAGATGGTTCCTAACCAATTTGAAATTTCGCGTATCGCGATTTCCACATTCTTATGTATTTCAAAAGGAATTTTAATCCCTATGCACATTTTTCTAGATTCGATGGTCACGAGGGCTCGCCTTCCCTCCCGAACAGATCCTAAGGTTCTAACACCATTGGTGTAGAGACCTGTCTCCCTATGGCCATAGACCACACCAGCTGCGGTTTCACTCACCGCTATACTTCCTAAGCTCGTAAGCACGGTCAAGCAACTACTTGACACTCTGGAATAAACCAAAGTCCGAAATTGGTCCTCTAGACCCAATTTCCTTCCCATTCTTGGTCCAAAGACCGCTCCACTGGCCCATCTAGGCTCAGTGTTGAAACCTTGGCTTTGATACTAATTTGTAATAGCCCTTTACACTCACTACCTTGTAGGTGTTACTATGCGGAATAACACATTGGCTCTGATACTAATTTGTAGCGCATCCATTTCGAAAACTTTGGGCTTACTCGCACTCTAATACCAATTGTACACACCATTTGTACAAAGATCATACAGATATTATAAATCCCATGCATTTAAACAATTAAACACATTTAACTTATAGTAAAACATATAATTACTGCTATAATTAAACAATCCATAGCATTCCATATTAATTCGTATACACAGCTGAAAATATGATAACATATACAGTAGAGACATGATAAAATGTGATAAAACATAGTTAGACACTTATCTTGTAACAATGGTGGTATCCACCAACCAAATGTAGGCCTTCCACGAACCTCCCAGCCTTAGACCGCACTACTCATCAACTCAGTAGTGGGTCACCCCCGAGCTGGGACTAAGCTCCACCCCAAGGCAAGGAATCTAGGCTCAGGCTGAGGTTACAGGGAAAACAGTCACACACAATCACAAGGATGGAATGCTCTCCCAGGAATCTCCTATGCTCACTGCCCACAGAACCTCATTCCCCGCATGCCCGTTCCACCCCAGGAGAATGCACCTTCTCTGTCACCTGGATAGTCCTTCGGCTGCCAATCTCCCTTACCTTGGGTTACAGGAATAGACCGGACCGGAAGTCTCTGGGCTCTATGGAAGCTACAGGGTTCCTTCTAGGAGTTCTCTCCTTCCCCTGTGCACTTTCTCACCTGGAGGGAGTCACTCACAGGCCAACAAGCCTCACGCAGACCAGTACTGTGTATTCTCAACAATTCCAGGGGAAAACAGACACAGGCTTTCCAAAAACTGGTTTGGCAATCACAGGATGGCTTCACATTCATGGCTTCAGAACAGTGAATGCTCGCATAGGCTCGCTCAGCTTTCCCAAACAAGCAAAAGAATCTTTCTCGAAATCAACACAGGCTTCTCGTAGGCTAGGGTTACACACACGGGTTTTCTCAGAATCAGACACAGACATTCGAGTCACAGGGTCGCATGGAGGTTCTCTATAGGAGTTGGGTTGGTCATACTGCTCAGAGCTCTGTACGCGTTCTGACAATCCATTGGAATGGGAATGCAACCTTCTCACGGCTCACCTTGGCCGTTTTATTCGCATGCACTAGGGTTGACACTTGTCACCCATGGAACTGCATGCATTCCACCAGCACGCGTTCCTCCCACCACTTGGGAAATCACGTGTCCTTCCAAAAGGACTTAGGATAAAAACATATGATGCACATATCTTTTGGAATAATATTAAAATATTATTCCCAGGCTTAAGCCCCCTAAGCTTAGCCCCTAGGCTCAACACTTAGCCCCTTTCCCACCTTCTAGCCCCTAATTTCTTTCCCACTCTGTGGATGCTCAGTCCCCCTTCACTCATTCATCGTGGTCGGTATGCACCTGGCGGTGTTTATATTTTATTAATTGTTCTGCATACATACAAGTACAACAACAGGCTCCTGGCCTTCAAACACTTAGGCTTCCTGGCCTAATAAACACATAAGCCTCCAGCTTATAAGAACTTGGCTCACCAGCCTATAAAACATATTTACAGTTCATTTCATACTTCAGATTTACAAAGGGCTCGACCTTGGGGACATTACACTTTTACCTATCAGAAGATGTCATTTGGTCTTAAAAATGTCAGGGATGCATTATAGAGGGCCATGTGATATGCTTTCCATGACATCAAACATATTGTTGAAGCATACTTAGATTATTTAGCTGCTTGATCCCAGTGTTGTGTTAATCATCCATTTCATCTTTGTTCCATATTCACCAGATTCCAACATTATAACATCCATTTAATGAAGGTTTTCTGAGGTTCTATGGGCTTCCCAATAGGATTGTCATTTGACCTCTTGTTGGACACTATTTTTAGGTAATTTCAAATTGTTTTTCTTGTTGTTTTAGGACAACCTTATTGCTTTTCAAAACATCCCACTAAATCTGAACTTTACCCTCTCCAAATCTTCCCACAAATCTTTGGTTTGATGCTCTTTTATGATACTCTTTGCATGGTTTAAACAATGGGTTTATGTTGTCCAAGATTAGCTCATACATATACCATAAAACATCAAACACACCTCTAAGATATTTAACAAACTACAACTTGAAATACTAAGAAATCATGACAAATGAACACTTGTAGTTTTTGGTCAACATGACCTTGGAAAAACCCCCATGGGAAAACTAGTAAGAGAGATAGATGTATATTGTATATATCAAATAAAATACTACAACAAGTAAATACACAAGGAACTTGATACAATCCAATCTTATTATCAAGCTAGTAAAGGATTCCCTCAAGACTTATGCCTACTGAATGATGACTTGTGCCCCCTCTTGGAATATGTGCTTGCTAGATTGTGTTTTCACCCTCATAGAGTTCTTGGCTCTTGGAAAGATGTGAGTGCCCCCTCCTTTGTCTTGGATTGCAGTTATCACAAGTGCGCCCTCTCCAAAATAAATGGATCACTCCTCCACTAGTGAAGTGTACCTCTCCTCCAAATGTGCCCCTACCTAAGTCTTGAAGTTCACCCTCTCCAAAATAAATGGAGCACTTCTCCACTAGTGAAGTGTACCTATCCTCCAAATTTGCCCCTACCTAAATCTTGAAGTGTGCCCTCTCACTCAAGAGCCAATCTCAAGCAATGGGTGTGCCTCCTCTACTAGTGCACAATCTACACAAGCAACTCCTCCACACTTAAGTTCTCAAGATCAAGCCTCCATGGTGCACCCTCATACTTTTATCCTCCTCTTATTCAAACCCTTGCACCCTTCTCCTCTATGATTTATATCATGAATCTAGTGTTCCCTCTTTCAATCATTTCTCCCTCCTCATCTCAAGGATGACATGCTCAAGCACCTGTGCGCCTTCCTCTCCTTAAGAATGCACCAAAGTGTTCTCAAAACCCTCACTCCTCTCTTCTTCTTCCCTCCTCTTATTCTCACCCAAGTCTCTCAAGTGATCAAGTGAAGAATGAGTCTCATCTTTACCCTTTTCCCTCCTTTAGCCTTCCTTAGGCCAAACCTAAAATATCAATGGCTTAGATTAGATCTAGCTAAGTAAAATCAATGGGTTAGATCACTTCTCATAAATCTCACTTGGAAACCCACTTTACTCAAGTTTCCATAGTTTTCTTTATATGTCTATTAATTCACCCACTTTTTTAATTAATTGTCACTTTATGACTTAAGTGACAAATTTCACTTTATGACTTAAGCCTCCTAAGTCAATGTGAAATTAGAACATAAAGTAAATATATAAGGGTAATAGTCTCACCCCTTGTGTTTAGAGACTCACAAACGCAAGGGGACCACTTTCCTTGGTACCCAAATCTCAACATTTGAATCCACATAAGTGTATGTTTTGTGTGATTTCTAGGAGATTGTGTGGTTTCATTGTGTCCAAGTTTGGGATCATGGTTGATTTGTTAAAGGTTGAGGTGATAGTTCAGTTGCCTCCCCCACATAATATTAGTTAAACACATAGTTTGCAAGGGAAGGAAAAATTTCTACATCAATTGATATCAAATTACATGACCAAGCATGTAATTTGATATCAATTGAAGAAGGGTGTGCCTTTTGTGTGGGATGACCAAGCATAAAGATTATTCAAATCTTTGAAGAAAACATTGGTGTCAACCATACTACTGAGTCCTTCGATGATTCAGATTATTTTCAGTAATAAATGAGAGAAGAGATATAATAAAGAAATGTATAGAGATATATTAGATATATAACCATAAACATAGAGATAAAATAATACACAATTTATATTAATGAGCAAAATGTACAAAACTGTAGAAATATAGAGTGAAAGACTCGCTAGAATGGTGGAAACTTATCTCTAAGAAGAGATGTGAAGGCTATGCTCATTAGCAAGAAGATGATCGTTACAATGAGGCTCAAAAGACCTTTTTAACATAAATAAAATCCAAAACCCTAATTCCGGAAGATGAAAATACAACAGGTTTGTGGACCCTGTTTCGGGTAGTTTGGTGTATCAACTTCCTAGGGGCATAACTTTGGATTACGATATCCATTTGGGGTGCATGATAGCTCGTTGGAAATGTATTGATGAGGATCTTAATTTCATAGGCTCAATGATATCCTTTGTCCCATTGAGGTGCCCGATCATGAAAAAACGTCATTTAGGTCGTCAAAATGGCCCTTGAAGTTTGGGACCCGAAAAAATGCTAAAAATAGTAAGTTTCCAAAAAAAAATGGAGCCAGTTGGAATAGGTGGGTGGCCACCGAGATCCACCTAGATCAATATTCCCTCCTTAGAAATAAATGGTCTCCATTGTATTGAGTTCCCGAGGGAGAGGAGGAAGCGTTTTTTGAATCTGAACCTTGGTGAGTTTCTTACCTTGCTAGAGAAGTTGTGTTGCTTGGCTTGTGGAAGGTTGTCGAGAACCTAATCTTGGAAGGTTTGGACCTTTTTAATCCATCTAAATATATGAGATGATTGTGTGTAGAATTAATATTTTCACTTTTCTTCAATCTTGTTTACCTGCTTCTACTAGATAAAAGGTGCTTCGACTGAGGTTGCAGTGGTTGCAGTGTCTTTTTGTTCATCTTTTGAACGGATTGTGAAGAGGTTGAATGTTGTAGTATGAGATATTACTTTTTGGAATTGTTTAGGTGGTATAGTAGTCAAAACTACCTCTGGTATTTTGTAGAGATGACTCACTAGAGTAACAATGACACTACGGGGTCGAGACTCATAAATAACATGGTGCTTCCACATATATGGATGGCCCAAAAGATCACAGACATCTAGCGGGGTATCATCACATAATACCTCATCCTTGAAGGGCTTGATGCCGTATGACATGTGACACTATTGGGTCACACGAACATCTTGTCCCTGCCGAAGCCACCCGATGTTGTATGGTTGTGGGTGTGGTGTTGTCGATAATCCCAACTATTTAATGACCTCTATTGAGATGAGTTTCTTCTTGCTTCTGCTATCAAAAATAAAATGCAATGGGGTCCCCTTCAGCCACATATTTGAACGAAAAATGTGCTCTATTTGGGGTGCATGATAGCTCATTTGAAAGGTATTGATGAGGGGATTCATTTCATAGGATTAATGAGAGTGATAGACCATCATTGAGGTTCCAAATCATGAAAAAACGTCATTTAGGCTCTCAAAATGCCCCCAAAAGTTTAGGACCCAAAAAATTGCTAAAAATAGTAAGTTTCCAAAAAACTGTTTTGAGCCAGTTGGAATAGGTGGGTGGACATAGAGATCCACCTGGATCAATCCTCCCTACTTAGGAAGAAATGGTATTCATTGTGTTGATTTCTCAGGGGAGAGGGGGAAGCGTTTGTTGAATTTGAACCTTGGTGAGCTACCTGCCTTGTTGGAGAAGTTGTGTTGTTTGGCTTGTGGAAGGTTGTCGAAAACCTGATATTGGAAGGGTTGGACCTTTTTATCCTATATCACAACATGATATGGCTGTGTGCATAAAGAATATTTTTCCTTTGCTTCTATTGGATAGAAGGTGCTTGGACTAACACTGCAGTGGTTGCAGTGTCCTTCTGTTCACCTTTTGAACAGATTGGGAAGAGGATGAATGTTGTAGTATGAGATATTAATTTGTATCATTTTTTAGGTGGGATGATAGCCGTAAATACCTCTGGTATCCTGTATATATGACCCCCCAGAGTAACAATGACACTGCATAGTCGAGACTCATAAATAGCATGGCGCTTCCACATATATGGTTGGCGCAAAAGAACATCACAAACATCCAGCAGGGAAACATCACATAATACCTCATCCTTGAAGGGATTGATGTTGTATGATAAGTGACACTATTGGCTGACACAAATATCTCGTCCCTGGCGAAGACACCCGATGTCGTATGGTTGCGGGTGTGGTGTTGTCGACAATATCAACTGTTTGATAGCCTCTACTGAGATGAGGTTATTCTGGCTTCCACTATCAACAATAAAATGCAGTGGGGTCTCTTTCACCCACATCTTTGAATGAAAAAGGAGATCTCCCTCTTCAGGATCTTCTGGTTCTTCTGATTGAATTCTTGTGGTCGCAACAGTAGCAGTGGGTTCTACATGGATGATCTATCTTCTCCCATTATTTTCTGAATTTGATTCTAAATTAGGGTTCGACTCTTTTTCTTTGTTCTTAGAAACTAATGATTGTTTTGAGCGACATTCATCAGTGTTGTGCTAGGGTATTTTTTTGAAATCGCACCAATTTCTAGTGTCCTTCTTCGTCTTTTTATTACCCTTATTTTCCTGTGGCTTGGAATGGTTTTCTGAAGGCTGGTTGTTAGGGATATCTTTACCATGCTTTGGTTGTTGAGGATTTGCATATCCCAACTCCTGTTTGTTCTAATGTATAAATTTATGCTCGATTTTGACATCATATCGATAGGAAACACTGAGTGATGAGATGTCTAGAAAATCCATTTCGGTTTGGATGTAACTATGCAAAGCCCCGCGGTATTTCAAAACTAGATGTTTCTCGAAGTGTTTGATAAATATCTTGGTGTGAAAGGTATGGAAAGTATTTTTGAACTTGTTAAGAACCAAATATCAATATAGCATAGAAAAACCTCAGAATAAGTACTCAATGCCTTGAAAAAGAGAGAAATTTAGATAATAAGCCTCTTCGAGGGGGCAACCTCCTTATGCCCACATAAATGTACAATTCCAAGATGATTCCAAATGAAAATGTCTCCTTGGTATATATAAGAGACTAGGAGGTATAATTACAACTAATGGAATAAATCCGACATAAATAAAATAACATTACTAATGTAATATGCCCTAATTAAGGGGTAATGAGCCAATATTAGGGCTTAACATGCCCCTCCCCTTGAGACAAGTGTTGTCGAAAATGCTTGAGTAAATTTGAATGCTTCTGTATAAAATAATCATCTTCCCAAGTGGAATCTTCAGCCGGTAGTTTCCTCCATTTAATGAGATACTCTGAAATGGATCTATTCCTCAGCTGGCGAACTCTTGTGTTAGTGATGGCTTCAGGCTCCAATATGATTTTTCCTTCCTCATCAAGTTCTGAAAATATAGTTTGAACTGGGATCTTGTCACCTATAACCTTCTTTAAGCATGAAATATGGAAAACTGGGTGTACTCGTGAAGATGCAGGCAATTCCAATTTGTATGCCACAGTACCAATCTTTTGCAACACCTTATAAGGGCCATAGTACTTTGGTGATAATTTATTATCCTTTTTGGCTTGCTTGAGGGAC